>WBNH01002359.1:0-27313 GCA_013401255.1 Urocolius indicus | reverse complement strand
CCACACTGTATCAGTTGCTGCAACGATGTTGTGGAGACGGTGTCAAATGCTTTACTGAAATTGGGATAAATCACATACACTGCACTACCGCCATCTATACACCTGGTTTTGTCTTCATAAAGGGCTATCTGGTTGGCCAAACATGACTTCACTTTGGTCATTAGTTCTGACTTTCTTTTCAGGCCAAGAAGGCCCAGGCAATGCAAGCCATTATTGCTAATGTCATCAGTTCTACAAAACATATTTGTACATGTAGGAATTTTCCACAGACTAACTAAGGAATAACTAAGATTGTAAAGACCTACAGTGACCTCAGGAAGTAAACTGAAAGCCACTATTTAATATAGATGCTGACGAACTTTTGTGAATGTCCTAAACATTTTGTTTAGTTCAGAAAGTCCTACATGATGGACCAAAATTCTATAAGAAGTACAGGGAACTTCTGGAAAGAGTCTAGGGCAGGGCCATCAACATGAGCAGTGGACTGGAGGATCTATGAAGAAAGGCTGCTGGAACTGGGGCTATTTAGACTAGAGAAGAACAAACTGCAGGGGGATTTCATTAATATTTACAAATATCTAAATGGTGGATGTCAGGAGGTTGGGGCAGCACTTTTTTCTGTTGTTTCCAGTGACAGGACAAGGGGTAATGGACAAAAGCTGGAACACAAAAAGTTCCACTTAAACATAAGGAAAAACTATTTTACTGTGAGGGTGAGGGAGCCCTGGCACAGGCTGCCCAAGGAGAGTGTGGAGTCTCCTCTTTTGGAGATTTTCAAGAGTCACCTGCATATGTTCCTGTGTGACCTGATCTAGGTAGATTTGCTTGAGAAGGGAGGTTGGATTAGATGATCTCTAAAGGTTTCTTCCAAACCCTATAATTTTGTGATTCTGTGATTCTGTAATTAGCAAGAGGTCCAAAGCAAAGCTCTCATTTTTAAATCAGTAACAGCAGGGTTTTTTGGCCACTTTCCTTCTTACCTATGGAAAGAATTGCTTGGTTTCTTTGCTCTTTTGGGAAACAGTCTCCATTAATCTTCTTGTGAAGATTCAATGGTACATTTGTATCTACTATGTATTTCCTTCTCTCAAATATAAGGGCTCTCCTCTCTAAATGGAGACTTGGACCCAACTAAAAAAGTTTTGCCATTACAAAGGCCTCAAAGATGTGAAGACTGGCAAAATGTGACTTTGTTGTTTTGGCTTTGTCTATTCAGGAAGGTCTCCAAAGAATGTGAAGGACTGAGACAACTTTTCCATCTGCTCTGTGTTGTCCCGATGACTGGAAGAGCTAATAAAAAAAAGAATGAAAGAGTACTTCCTTGGTTTAAGACCTTTGTGGTTAGGACTAGCTAGGTGCTGGTCTAAGATAGTTTCCTCTCTGCTATTCTTGCACAATGTTAACCACTGCAGTGGCTGGAGAAGTACAGTGTTATCTGAGAGAGGCTCTTATAATACTGGGCTAATAAGGCATCCAGAACAAAGGATGATTGCATGATCAGCTCGATGTTTACAGCAGCTGAGGGGAGGCTGGAAAGCATAGAAGGGTTTTCTGTGTTGACTATTCAAGTAATTCTTCATGATAGAACTGTAAATCCTCTGTTTATTGAAAAATGTCCATTAACACCAGCAGAAGAAAATACAGGAAAGTTAGTTCAGCTGCACAGGCTGGAACTACTCCTATGTAACAGCCCTATCAAGTAACTGAGATTGTAAACTGGTCTTCCATGTGTTGCCATCTGATGCTTTCAGGATCTTCAGTGGTGCTGTAGACAATGAATTCTCTTATGATAGAGGTAAGGGCCCTTGAGAAGCTGGCCCAGACACATACTTCCTGCCACCCTTGGATTTTCATGTAGGATAGGGTTACAAAACAGGGCAAGAATCTTCTTCCATCACCTCCTTGTGGCCCCCTGCTTCTATAAGAGTCACTCACAGCCTAAGGCTTGCAACCCAAATGCATGAATAGCCATGCAGAAGCTATTCTTTCAAGTAGAAAATAGAATATTTCACTGCCTCAGTAAACTGCAACAGGGTTGCACAAGAGACTCACATCTCATTGTAGAAGAGGAAGAAAAGGCTGCTGCTGCACTTACCGGAGACAAATCTGAAGCTTGAAAAAACCAGACTGCTGAGGGGAAGCAGATTTCACGCCAGCTGAGACAAGAAAGGAACCTGGCAGGAGCCAGATAAGAATCATTTAAACTATTTCCAATGCTATGCAGTCTATGAGATGACTGGAGGAGGCACGGAAAAGTATTAATGCTTTGTCAGACAAGTCAGAACTAGACTGTTTCAATGGAGGTAAATAAGCCTGCTGACTGGCATCACAAGTCTTGCTTTTCCATATGAATGATAACACTTATATGAAGCACACAGTGAGCACTGAAATGAACAGAAACATGGAGAATTTGTGGTTGCCATTTTTACCTCCTGGTATGTGTGGCTTTTTTTCTGCTGAGTTATGGGGAAAATAAAATTCATTATACAGTGACATGAAATGCAAGCTACTCAGGAAATACCCTATGCTCCATGTTTTTTTCCTTTTTTCATCAGGTAATTCAGAATTTCTCAGCAAATAAACCAACTACAAATACCTAGTTCTTTGAAATGTCAGTTACTGTATGCATCAGACTGTAAAATTATGAAAACTGTGAAAATTATAATCCCTAGTTCACTCTTTGTATTTATAAGACTACAAATGTAAAAGAAGAGTGAACATATCAGAAAGAAAAACACTTTTATAACATAAAACTTAGATGTGCAAACAAACATTTTAAAAGCAGGAAGGTACTCTGTAATGACAGAGAGGACTGCTACACACTCCTTTTGCTGTAAAAACAGCACAAAAAGAGATTCCTGGTTGTGCCAAAATGTCAAATTAACACCACAGATGATTTTTACCCTTATTTTCAGGACATTCAGTTTGAAACTACAAATTAAATCAGTGTAATGGGTTGGCTCCAGATGGCAGCCAAGCACCCAGACAGCCAATCTCTTACGGTCCCTATCTCTTAATGGGATGCAGGCAGAAAAGTGGAAGAACAAGAGGCAAAATAGCTTGATGTTCAAGATAAAGACAGAGAGATCACTTACAAATTATTGTCATGGACAAAAGAGATTCAATGTGGGAAATGTAAACTTAATTAATTGCCATTTAGCATAAATATTTCATTAATGAGTCAGGTATTCGGAAACAAAAAGGGATTTAAAACACCTATCTTCCCCTTTTCCAGACTGAACTTCACTTCCTTCTTACTTTTTCTTGTGCTCTAGCCTTTACAGGCTGCAGTCCTGTAAAGTCCATTCAGGGAAGCACTGTCTCTGATGTGGGCTTATCCATGGGCTGCTGTGCTTTAAAGGGGCGTACTTGTTTTAGCATGGATACTCCAAGGGCAATAGTCCCTTTGGAGATGTGCCTGCTCCACCATATTGCACCTCCTGCTTGTCTGACCTTGCTGTGCTGTTCCTTCTGTTTGTCACTCTTCTGTTCCCTCTTTCTCTCTGGCATTTTCTGCCTTTTCTCAAATACGTGTTTATTGAGGTGCTACCAGCTTAGCTGGTAGGCTTAGCTGTGTCCTGCAGTGGGTTTTCTGCACAGCCAGAGGGAAACAGTTGTGTCCAGCAAAGGGCAGTCCCTCACATGTTCTCAGAGACGTCATCCTCTCTGAGGTAATTTGTACCCACTACAATTATCCATACGTTGCTTGTATAAAATGGTATTGTTTCCTACAAAGGTGGGATTGCCAGAAGCCATTTTCATGGCTTGTGGTAGCTGACAAGCACTTAATCGTGTTTTTAAGTTGGAAAAACATTAGGTCAGTGCTGATGGTTTCTAAGAGTCTTCACTTATGAGCTTATCAACATGTTAAGTCACAGTAACTGCACCTACAACAAAAGCAATTACACAAATTCATGTTCCAGAATATCAGGCTCTTTATGTTTATTAAAAACATACTGAAATGTTAAAGCTAGCTCCTATGAACTAAAAAACCAGAATATATTTCATGAGTAGACAATGTGGGCTTTGGTGACCTCCAAATCAAAAAAAGCTTCTAACTACAATTTCCTCCCAACACCAACACCCAGCACTGTAACTGGGAAGAGCCACTCACTGCATAGACAAGCATGCTATGTGAACAGAAATTATGATCATAAATTATGTGATCCTGAAGTATGCAAAGATCTTCCCTTTATTTCCCATCCCAAAGCGATGAGATCTCTTCATACACATCCTTTTCCACTCCCATTCTCTTAATTTATGTTCACAGCAAATTGCCACAAAGAGAAAAGCTGAAAAAGTTAGTTGCTGAAGGTGAAGGGGCAAGAGCTTGAGAGCAAGAAAAAGTGGAGAAATAAGGAAGAAATATCACTTGAAAACATCATATACAAGTGTGGTGGTGAAGACCAGCCTCCCTGGGCCATGTTACTATGCTGGAGTCAGCCAACTTTATGTTGTCTTAATTACTTGTGTGGGGAACTGAGACAACCTGGTATTCTCTCATCTTGGCTACTTGTGCAGTGAGTCAATACTACTTGGTACTCTGTTGTTCTGGTTGCAAGTACAGTGGGTTAGAATGATTAGATGCTCCCTAACTGTACCTGAAACTTCTGCTTCCTGGGAAACATACCACTGACTCCAGGTGTTTGGCTTGTAGCCCAGTCTGTGAGGTGCAAGAACTACCTGACAAACACTGTGGTCAAAATGGAAAATTACTGACCAAAGTCAACCATCTTGGAATTCTACAAATAGCAATCTTAAGTGAGACTGTTTGAGTTCCTCAGGGTCACAACAGGCTGTGTCCTTGATTCTTCCCCTGACCTGGGATGCCTCTCAGGGCAAGAGGTTGCGATGACTTTCAAAAGCACCCACTAGTTGATGCTGACAAAGGGTTAGTTATTGTCTGCTGACAAACGTTGATGAAGTAGGACAATTGGTAATTCACTACACCTGAGTTTTGTGCAGATTTAGGATTCAAGATTTAAAGATAAATTGGTAACAAAATGTCATGGTTTGACATGACAGCCTTTTCTGGTAAGGGCAAAGGGGCTGTAAAGATGGCTCCTGTAAGTAGCTGCTCGAAACTCTCTCCAGCTCTGAGCCAGACCCACTGCTAGGGCTGAGCCAATTAGATGCCTCCACAATCCCTTTTTAAGAAGAAGGTGGAATAGGAGGCTTCTTCTTCCTTCTTCTTCCTCCTGTCTCTTCTTTCTTCTGCCTCTTTTTCTTCTGGCTGGTGGTGGTGCAAGGAGTAGGAACAGTGAGGGAAACACCCACGCGCACTCCAAGGTCAGTGAGGAAGGAAAGGAGGAGGTGTGCTGGAGCAGAGACTACCCAGTATTCTATGGAGAGGACTGAGATTTATTTTCATTTTTTTGAAGAAATTTATTACAATTGTCAAAAAGAGAAAAATCTAGGCTAAGCTCTATACCTGCATGTGTGTGATTTGATTTAGAAGCTTCATTTTAACTTTTGTGTACAATTTATTATTTTTAAATCATTAACTAAATCATGGTGTTGATTATGGCAAATATTATTCAGCCACTTTGATAACTGATTGATGATTAAGTATTGGTTAAGGAGGTTTTTATCCTTCATATTAATTCCATTAGACATAAATTGTTCACCAAGTCTGGGACTAAGTATGGATCCGGCTGCACTCCTCTCAGAGAAGGAGTGAAGAAGGCAAGGGGGTTAATTCTGACCTTTGTGACTCAACTCTTACCCTTTCTGTCTCTAATTTCTGTACAAGTCATTCTAAACCAACCCTAGCTAACTTTTCCTTTGTGCATTTCTTCCCTGTAGTAATAGTGAACTTTGCCATCAAACTCTGTTAGGACACACTTTTATAAATTCCTACTAAAATCACTTTCACCAATACCTTTGATGGTGTTTCAAGTGATCCCAAATTCTAAAGCACTCATCCACAACACTGAGAAGCAGAAAACAGACACTGCTAATGAACTGAAGACAAAGTACGGTATTGTATTAAGAATGATCACTCTCCTAACAATGAAACACTTACTCCTTCAGCTGCTTAGTTAGCTTGACAACCTGAGAGGCCAATGACATGCACGTCTCCACAACTACCAAGTAGCGGGAACACATGGTATGCCCGTGTCGCTCAGCACTTTGTGAGGGTTTTTCTCCCACGTGGTTTTGCATGGTGACATTTGCTCCATATTCCACCAAAGTCTGCAAAAACACAAAAGGAAACATTGGCACCTGTAAGTGTAAACCTCTGCTGTGACTTGTGGTCAACCACAAGAAGGGCCGGATGCAAAGCACTTGAAAATATTGGTCTAAGGCAATCAGTTTTAAAAATCAGTCACTGAGAAATCTGTATGCAGCTTGAACTCAAAACACATTATATTAAAATATATCACTCAGGTGCAAGGATAACACGATGAGTGAGCTACTGTTCAGAACTACAAAATCACTATACTCTTTCTTCCTCTTTCCTTGCAGTTTTGTTTTCTGTTCATTTGTTTGCACAGCAGTAGTATGACTTGTAGCATTCATATTGTGAGTGGGACCACAAAATGAAAACAGAAGACTCACATTTAGGCATCTATTGACTATCTCCTGAATCACAGTAATAAACTTTTTCTGATGCACCTGTCTATGCGTTACTGAACATTGTGATAACTTTGCACTTGACAGAACCTAGAAAAGGAGACACGGGAAAGTGCAATTCAAAGGACATCTGTTATACAATATCAGGGTCCAGGGCAGCATGAACACATTGCTAAGCAGTTTATAGAGGAAGGTGATGAGCTATAATGAGTTTCTGTGTCTGGTATCTGCTGTTCTTGGGATCTCCTCACTGCAAGGCACTGCAACATACCTTTAGAATTTAATTTTAGGAATGTCATTGCTACAATATTTACTGACTCCTTTTACGTTTTAGCTCTCTATTTCCAAGCACAGCAAAATCTCTGAGTTTAAGACACTCAGCCCAGCAGCCTCAATGTCCTGGTTCCTTAGCAAAATGATATTTGGATTTGAAAATAATGGCAGATACTTTCCAATAAATACTTTAGATCATACAGGCAAAATTTTCTTTTTGCAGAAGGAAATCTGTACAATTATTTTTTTCAATCTGGTTTGGTGCTTTTGTTGTTGTTGTTGGTTTTTTTTAATGGCAGAAGAAGTTTAATGCTTTGCACTGGCTTGGTTACCCTCTATCTTAAAGAGATACTCAAATATATGGCAGATTCTAGTCTTTAAGAAAATAATGACTTATACTCTGATATATGCCTGTGTTAGTCATAGTACTAGCAGAGAATCCTAGCTCATTGCTGGACAATTGTCCAGGCTGTGAGTGTGACATTTTATTTATCTCTGCGTCTTGAACCTAAGACATTGTAAAGGCAAAAGAAGATCTGTTGGGCTGATCAAGACATCCAACAGCTGAAGCAAGAATTAAGATCAAACCTTCACTCTTTCTGACCTGCCTGTGATAATCAGTGTAATGTACTGTTTGACTTACTGGAGAAAACTAGAATAGGACTTAAATGTTCTCAGAAATATTCAGACATACATTGTTCATAGCACTTTGGAAAAAATTCTGAACAAAATCATAATGTATGCAAAAACTTCAGCATCATTAACATGACACACACTCATGCAGAAGAATAACTGTGTGGCTGAGCTCTTGGATGACTTATTCACACAGATCTGGTACACCACTGAAGGTCCTTGTTAGCTCAGAACAGCGGTCAGAGATCTCTACATGTGCTGACAGAAAAGAGGGATGGCGGTCTGACTTGTATGCTAAACCTTACCAGAAAAGAAACACTCTTTCACTGTTTCTCATGCCAATAAATTTGGGTTAATTGGCCAATAAGGAAGATAAAGAAGGGACAGATATGACCCTACAGAAAGCAACTTTATAGTCTGGAGCACGATAGGACTGTCACCCACTCATAAACACAGTGAATGAGAGGACTAGGGAATCTCTGAAAGCCTGTGACCTTGTATATTTTGTACTGTTTCTTATAATCTCCCTGCTGTCTTTATAACTTCTTATTTTTAACCAGATAATTCATGATACATTGTTTTAAATCAGAACAGAAGGTCACTGAGCAGAGGGCTTGTTTCGTTTCATAGCATAGCAAAACACCAACTACGCTTAAGACTGTGAGATATTAATGAGGTGTATTACTAACATTTTTTATTTTTAATTGTAATTAGATGTTTTCAGAATTTATTTCTCATGGTTTCACTTCAATACAAAACACTTGTTGTCTGTGTATTTATTTACAAGTAAAAAATTTTGAGAATTCTGAACTATTTATTAAGGTTTGTTCTTCACAGAGAAAGCAAGGCTACTCGTTTTTGTTTTATCTGTGAAAACAGCCTGCAGATGTCACCACTATGCTCAAAATCATCTACTCTCATTTCTCCTTCAAATGCATTGTACATTTTGATGAGACACTGTTGAGTAAGCAACCCTAAGCATGCACCCTACCACAATGGTGCTCCCCACTAGTAAATCATAAGTATTTCTTCTATCCACCTTTTTTTCCCAACTGACATATAGTAATTGTCTACAATAAAATAATAAACACACAATTTAGGATGGATCAGATGATTATTGTTTATTTTAAGTTCATAAGTATTTGTACAGGGTCCATTCCTGATATTTTTAAAAGAAAGTTATGTTCCTTTAATGAGAAAATGCAGAGGTGGCCATGTTGTCCAACCTATTTTCCTGTATTCTCCTCAAGTTTATTCTGCTCAACTGTGAACTGTTTTTCTGTTGTGTGGCTCTCAGACTAGTTTTTACAGGGTTATGTCTTTCCCGTGTCTAGTTATTTAGACTGCTAGAATAACAAGCAGTTATGCATCTGTAGATTCAACATACAGTGCACACAAATGTATATATATCTCTGAAGAGGTTAGCTAATGAGAACTGTCTAGCTGTATTTCTTTTAGAGTTGAACTAATACAAATCTTCTGTATCTGCAGTGGCCTAAGAGGTGCCAACACTACCAAATACTGACATGTACCCTTGTGACTAATGGTTCCAGTAACTTTGACAGACCGATGGTACATCTGCAAAGTTGAGACAATTCACTTAGCCATCCAGTTCAAACCTACAGCTTTTTTAGTATGTCTGCATTGAACACTGGTACTGTACGCTGTTTTAGTAAACACTGGTTTATTGACATCTGGTTTCCAAAAGTACTATAGCTGTGTAAGCTTTCTCAGCAGATAAGATTACCCTTTTCAGAAGACAACAGAACTACATTGCTTTCAGTGGCCAAGCTGATTAGTTTAGAATTAATTAGAAATCACCACGATGCTGCATTTAGCACAAATACATTCAAAAATTACAAGCCTGGAAAGGATGTTTAACTCAAGGTGGAAAAACCTTACACATTGAAGGAATTTATCTGTAGACTTCTCCTAAGTTGAAGACCTACAACTATGCATTGGAAAAAGGAACAGAAGGAAATATCAGGACATTAAGAGTATGCATATGTACACTGGTCACGCTTCCGTAATACAAAAACAATGCACATTAGCTGCTTAACAATAAACATAATATCACAAACAATGTGATCATGCTTTCCTCTTGCAGTAGAGCAGTTACTTTAGGCTAACAATAGCATAACTGAGAACAGAATAAAAAAAATCTGAGCTTTTTGCAATTTCAGTCTGAGTCTTATTGGTATTTTTTTTTTAGGTGTATTTCAATGGATCAATAACTATTGCCATTTGTAAGATTGCCCCTAATCATTTTAATGTAACTGAATGTTTTAATTACATTGAATGTAATGTAATTCAAGCTTGATGTAAAGAGGTTTCTGCTCTAGCTGTCACTCTACCTGTATGCATCCAAGATAGCCATGTTGAGCAGCTATGTGAACAGCGGTATTTCCATCCTGGTCAACTTCATCCAGGGAAATTCCTTGTTCTTGCATAAACTGAAGAAGCCACAGAAGGATTTTCTCCTAGAAGGAAGAGGAAAGAGAGGTCACAAAAGTTAAGAACTGGTAAAAACTAAATGGTTCTGTTATCTGTTACTAATACTGTCCAGTCGCAACTTGTTTCAGTCTCTCTTAACTTTACAGGACTTAGTACATCATGCATTGGTCTCTGTTTTGTTCTGTTGTTTTGTTTTTGTTTTTTGGTTTTTTTTTCACAAGGAAACAAGCAGAAATACTTTATTTGTATTCTAAAAAGACATAATAGCAAAAATATGTTTACTGTAACACATTATGAGAAATTATACATTAAAAAGCATGGATGTTAGAGAGCAGACCTGAGCTAAAATGGCCTCTGTGTCAATCTGAAAATCAATTTGTGAAATTTGGTGAAACTCCACAAATGTCTCTGGAAAATTAAAACGAGTACGTGCAGACCCCAGATCTGAGCAGTTAAATTCTTCAGATCTATCACCATGCCTCAGCTATGGGCTATCATGTAAGGGGAGAAGAACACAACTAAGCCCAGGTGATTTCTCTAAACTGAGTTCTCACTGTATTGACTAACGGACCATTTGTATATACCTGCATGCTGGGAATGATGGGAATACTTGGACTGCAAAACTTGGCAAATAAAAAACTGGAAGCCAAAACTGAGCGTCAACTTAATTAGTTTTAACATCACTTTTTGCGTGTGTACATATTCATATGGTTTTTCTTTTCTAAGAATATTCTTTTTCTGGAGAGTTTATTTATGCACACTAAGTTTATTTTTATCTCTTATTTTGTCCAGCAGGTTTATTTGGAAAAAATCTTTCTAGGAAACTTCTGTGCCTCTCCAGATTAAATTTCATTGTACCTTGCTCAATATGACACATACTGAAAATCTAGAATAAATAATAGAATGATACAATAGTTTGGGTTGGAAGGAACCTTAAAGACCATGTCGTTCCCTGTCATGAGCAGGTACACCTTGTACCTTGCAAGTTGCTCAAAGACCCATCCAACCTGCCCCTCAGCCTGCCCAGGGATGGGATATCCACAACCTCTCTGGACAACTAATTCCCATGTCTCACCACCCTCACAGAGAAGAACTTCTTCTTCACAGCTAATCTAAATCTCATCTTCTCTCAGTTTGAATTCATTACCCCTTTTCCTGTCACTATATGATCTTGTAAAAAGCCCCTCTCCAGTTTTTCTGTAGGCTTCTTTAGGTACTGGAAGGCTGCTGTAAGGTCTTCCCAGAGTCTTCTCTCTCCAAGCTGAACAACCCCAACTGTCTCAGCTTGTCTTCACAGGAGAGGTGTTCCAGCCCTCTGATCATCTTTGTGGCCCTCCTCTGGACTCACTCCGACAGGTCCATATCTTTCCTATATTGATGTCCTGAGAGCTAAATGTAGCACTGCAGGTGGTATCTCATCAAAATAAAGAGGAAGAATCACCTCTCTTGACCTGCTGGCCTCCTTTCTTTTGATACAGAGCTGGACATGGTTGTCTTTTTGGGCTGCAAATGTAATGATGTAATCAGATTACATATAAAAGAGAAGTCCACTAAATGATAGCTGACTACAGCTGTACTCCTAGTTTTTGCATACAAATAGCTGAAAATAATAAACTACTTCTAGTGTAAAACTTCTTTATTTAAACATGTGGTTTTTATTATCTTCCACTGATATTGAGCAACTCTAGCTCAAAAACGCTTTGTAGATTCTAGTGTTGGTGAAGAAAAAGTTTGGAAGAGAAAGTACCACAGAATTTTTAATGTCAAGGAAAATGAGATGGATCCTCGGACTCTTTTACATCTCCTCCAAATGATTCTGCCCATTTAAGTACCTAATCACTGCTTGCTACTTTAGAGGGATAGTCTGTTTGGAAGTTATCATCTTCATATTTCCACTTTAACATCAGTTTTTATTACAGGGTGAAGGGATAGGTCTTTCTTGGCTGAATGCCCAATGGAACTGACAGCCAGCATGAAGAGATGACTTCAGATCACATATCCCTTTTAAAACACATTTGAGCAATTTCTTGAGATGCCTGTGGTGTTGGCCAGCAGTGAAGGATTACACTACTCCTATGAATTGCCCTTATGTTATAATAATTAAAAGAAAAACATTTTAGCAAAACTCTCCAGAACTGGAAGACAATTATAGCTTTGAAATTATATATTTATTTGGAACATGATAGAGACCAGAATGTTAAGCACGTTCTGTAATTTTGTGATCGCAATCAGCGTGGAGCAAATGATGCTTTCTAGTCATTTATCAACACAGAAATCAAGTGCCTGGATGGCTAAGTGCAATCATCTGTAGTTAGGACTGTCTGCATTGACTGATCCCAGGAACAAAGTCAGAGGCCTACTCAAGCAGTTTTTCTTGAGTTTCTCTCAGGTGACTATGTTAACAAAGGTACTCTTGACCAAAAAAAGCAAACCTGTTTTCTTTACTTACATCTAGAGTAAATGAAAACATCATAGATCAAAATGTATCTTATATCACTTTAGTAATGCTCACATTATGTATTTGGAAGAAAAGTGTTCTTAGGGATAGGCGTATAGTTATACATTCAATTTACTTAGACAAAATGAAGAATAATAAGAAAATGCATGTGTTTAAGATAATGGAAAATAATCACATATTTGTTATGTAACAGGAACTGATAAATATTGATGAATTATTTGGTATATCTGATAATTTTAAGACCTACATTGTAGTAGTGGTTAACATCACTCTGGCGTATTCTAGACCGACAATAAATCAAACTTCCCTAAGAAAAGATTCTGGGAAAATGTAACAAAATGTGATTTATGTTTTGGGACAGGCTGCAGACTTTGGTTCCATCAACTTGGCTTTTGGAGCAGAAAAAAACTATTTGAAGACTATTTGAATCATTAAATGGACTAAAAAGGGAAAGATTAGTATGGTGAAGAATATGTATTCTACAGCTAATCCTAGCCCTATTACTCAATATCAATTAAATAAAATGCCCTTCCCAGTATCCCTTCACAGTAGAGTGAGTGAAAACCACACATAATCCTTGCAAAAATCATATTATACAAGAAAGCAAATATCCAGAGGTGCAAAAGAGGTGTGATACATATTTGTGTCCCTGAATGTGACAGTCCTCCCCAGAGTGCTCTCCAGCACTACACCACTGCCCAGTGGTGCACAGAAGCCCTTCTAGGTCCTCAGTCATGCTGTGGCTCTTGTTCCCAGAAGTCTTGCTATGCTATCTGCTGAGAGGCAACAAATCCCTGACATTCCCCTACTTCTGCTTCTTACCTGTGCAGTCAATGCTACCATGGCATCTGTGTTGGAAAAAAATTACAGTCCTACAAAGCTCTTAGTCAAAACCTACTTATGGATATCTAGAACTTTACCACCACCTCCTTCCTGTCATATGGTGACTATGCCAGATACAGTTGGTACACAAACTGCCATATACCCATGACTTACACCTGGCACGAAGAGGCCTGTCAACAACCACGGTTGCTTCTTGCCATGCTTAAAGAAGGCCTTGGTAGGATGGATGTTGACTTGGATACAAATTGAATTTAAGCTCTTTTCTTCCATCAGGTGAACCTATGCCATCTCTCTCTCACTGCAAAAATACAATAGTGCTGAGGTGTCTTTGGAGTCAGGCCATGACTCCAAAGTGGTTTGATGACCTTTAACACAGAAGCTTTACTACAGACTTCCTTTGGCTGCTCATTCTAAGAAAAATATAGCACGCATATCTAATGCCTGGAGAAGCAATGGAGGGACTGATTCTTTTAGAAAATTATTCAATAACAGGTCTTCATTGTAAAAATATTGCTCTTGTAATTCTGCCAAGACCAGTGTTTACATGGATTATCTCTCGTGTAAGTAATAGTAAAATGAATTAAAGTTTCGAGGACAGAGCCAACAACGCATTTGAATTTCTCAAAGGTTTTTTCTTCTTAACGTAGCTGGGTAAGACAGTCTGGCATCCTTTCAGCCTCAACATTCTCTCATGTTTGCAAGATGTTTATGGATAATTGAAACAAAACATAATTGATGTTACATGTGAACTTTTTTTTTAACTAAGAAAATTTGGCAGCAGTTTATATATCACCTTTTTAAATTTCATGTGTGTCTGCTGTATTTGGTGCTTCTTAACTGGTAGAGCTTCCATCCTGCCTTGAAAAGAATCTAGATAAAGTATGCCAGATCTGCCTCTGGCAGTAGACAGCATAGCTCCCTGAAAAAAAGCAAAGCTTCCCTGGATTTAGTTTATATAAATATCCTTACAGATAAGAACAAAATTAGGCTAAGCAATTGAAGATATGAATGTAAGTTCACATGAAACTTTCCAAACTTTTTCTTCCCTGTAGCAAATATGCCTTTCTTGAATCTAGCACTGCTCTGGCTCCCAGCCTTCCTTTATTTAGTTCTAGGTTTACAGGCCAAACTGGCTATGGAAGGCAGGACACTATAAGTATAACCATCAGGGTTCAAATTTGCCCCTGTAACTTCTGCACAGTAGGTGAGTGAAGTAAAGGCAAAGAAGTCTTTACACAGCATGAAAACACAGGTGTGTGTGTGTGCCTATGGAAATGGCAGGAGAAAGGTTAGACTTCCAGCTCCACAGCTTCCATATCTGCTCCTCTCTTTCCTTGCCCCTCCAGTAAATTCATGCTTGGACAGGATTGGTTAATAAAAGAAAGACATTGCAATGATTGTATGGCATTGAATGAGACAAACACGCTTGTACAGAAAAAAAAAAAGATCATTTTCTTATTGTTCACATTTTGGTTGTTCTCTCTTTAAAAGTAAGAGAAAAAAAGCATCAGCACAAAAAGAGTGGAATTTTTGCATTTGCCCTTAATGTTTGTTAAAGAAATTGTACGATAAAGTGGCCCATCTGCCAAAGGGATTAGAGAACAGTCAATCACTATTCCTTGCATTGTAGATCCTGGAGAAGTTCCTTTGAAGAGGGGTTATTGCAAGGTCTACTTAGGAATAACAGACTTTGTGGGAAGAGAATGTGGCGTGATTAAGTGGTATATGTTTTCCCAGACATTAGCAAAGCACTGAAATGCTGTACTTCTGTGGTTTCTCATAATTACATTTATAGATAAGTTAGGTGTGGAACAGGATTGGTTTACAACATATTTTTATATGTAATTTTCAATAAAACTGGCTAGAGCTAGACAGATGATGTTCAAGTTTCACCACACTTCACTACATTGCCAATATACTGAATTCCTAAATTGTCGCATTTGCCAAAACTTTTTGAGATTAGTGTCTCCTGGAAAAAGAATGTGAACTATCCCCAAATGTTTGGTAATTTTCTGATGTGTCCTTGGAGTCCTCTAGGGATTATGACAGGTAATCTCCCTAGATGGTTTTGGGATTGATAGATTACCTTAATATGACAGCTAATCTTCTCCTAGGCATTACTTAAAGACTAAAAAAAAATTATTAAAGAGGGAAAATACTGAAGAAAAAAGAAAATTACGTGGGAAAAGATTTTGCTATATTTGAACTAATTAAGAATACCTGTAATCAAAACCCACAAGATTATAAACATGTTTTAGAATTAAATTATTGTATAAGCATCAAAATAATCTGTTGAAAAAGTAAATGAAAGTCATACCTGGCCATAGCAACCTGCATAATGAATAAGGCTTGGGTGGTCTTTTGAGCAACTTAATTCTGCAATAGCTTCTGTTTCACTCACCATCCACCGAACACACTCCAGCTGACCATTCTAAACAAAATGAAAAATTAGATTCCAGCTGTTTCAGATCTAAGCACATCTACTAAACAGGGAAAAGCTGATTAGAATTATTAAAATGTTATAAAATTCCAGTTTGCTTCAAAATGTGTTCTTTTATCTGCTTTCATTCCATGCAACTCTTCATCTTGCTGTCCTGGATCAATTACAGTTTGCATATTGATTATAACAGAAGTGGCTATGTGAAAGTGTAAACCCAGTAGAATTACATACATAATCTGGTCCCTACTCTCAGATTGGTCAGATCAAAACCATAGTTCTGTTTCCATCACTGGTATAGCAAGGCTCAATGAAAAAATGAGATCATTTGCTAGAGGAGAGTGAATAGTCTTCCCCAGAAAACTGGGTCTTCATTAATTACTAATTAAATGCATGCTTCCTAAATTATTCTTATGTATGTAGTAACTGAACAGCTAATCCTTCTGGATTAGGACCATCTGCAATACATACTGCACAAACAAAAACAAGGACATTGTTCTTGCCCCAGATACCTTTTACAACCTAGTCTGAAGAGGCCCAAGCTGCTATGCACACTCCCAGTAGTATGCAAGTTACTATGAAGTAGGATGTAAATGCTAAGGAAACAGACAAACATTTTCTTTAGAGCATGTCTGTGGACCAGGGTGAAGGCAAGATTCTTTATTAGCTTCTCTTGCTGCAGCCCTTTGTCAGTAATGGCACCTTGGTAAAGGTAGTTTGGCATGACCTACGTTCTGGCCTACTCTTACTTAATTTTTCAACTCTCATTTTACTGAAGGTTATTACATTCTTTATTACAAGAAAACCTCACAGAACATACATAACATAAAAAGCTTTTCGTGTGCATAAAAAGGAAAAAGTTATCCTAAGTAGGAATGAAACATCCATTTAATGTTTCAGTTTTATTTTAAAAAATAAGACTATAAAAATATGAATCCACTTAAGGTTACATGTAAGAAAGAAAAACTGAAATTGATTTGATATTTTATTCCTTCCACATATAATGTATGTACATAAATACAAAAATGCACACCATTTTACTTCACTTTCCTCTATTTATCTCCATTTCAGTCATGAAGTAAAACAATGAAACTACTTGTATTTGTTTATTATGCTAAAAAAATCCTCCTCATCAAAGTTCAAATATTAGTAAACATGACTTTTTATTTTGCTTTCCTTTGTATCATTAAAGCATAAAACATTTTTGTATTTTTAAAAATAAGGTAAAGGATTGATAAAATTAAGTACTTTCTAAATAAGAATATTCTACTAATGTGGAAAGGATTTCTCCACAGTTAGTTAAACCAAACTATCAATATGACAGTGTGAATGGCCATGACATACTTGCTCCATTTTCACTCTTAAGCTCATGGCTCAAGGTCAGAAAGAGGTCTTGAATCAAAAGAACTTTCAAAAATTAATTAATTATTTCAGTCATTTGTTCCTTACTGGGAAATGTTAAAACTATCTTCCATGGAAACTTATATTGCAGTATACAAGTGTTCTTCCATTCTGATAGTCATAATTCTTGCGGAATGTAAGCGCACACTCCACATGGTACAACATCATAGGGATTACAATGGTAAGAAATAAAAGCAAGAAGTCCATTCTATCAGTGTGCAGAAACACTTTGGGAGTTGGGATCAAGAGCTACAAAGTTTAGTTATGTCAGATTATTTTAAAGCTTTCACAAAACTTTGCAATGATCCAGCATTGATAGAAACACTTGGGCCTGAATACCCTCACTTGCATGAACTTCATTACATTTGCACACTTTTCTATGAATGTCAAAGCACATCCAAGTATTATAGAAACTAAAGGAACCAATTATTAAAAAGCACACATTTTCTGGAAAAACAGACAAAAGCTTTTATTTGTCTATAAACACATTAAATGCCTAGGCTGAAAAAAACAGGAAAGAAAATTATTTCCAACTAAATTTGTAAGATTTTAAATTGGCAGACTGTAAAGATTCAGTTTGGACACAGTCCAAGGTATTGAAGCTAAAGAACTTGCTTTTATAATTGCATTTCATTAGTACAAATAGATAGCAGTTTAATTTTATATTTGTATGGCTTGTTCCAGAAAAATAAAAAACTCAAGTCTAAAACCCGCATTAGGGCCTTAGGTCATTGAAAATACATCTCAAAGGCACAAACCTGCAGGCTGGAATTCACCAGTCCTCTGTCAGTTTCTAAAGTTTTCCCAAGAAACAAAGAAACTCTTGTATTATATTTCACACTTTTCCTTATTTCTTTTTCACATGCTTACTGGCTAAAAGGAATGGACTTCAACCATTCAAACTCACCAAAGAACTGGAATTGGCATAGTTATACTATTAGCCCTCCTGTACACCACTATGTTTTATTTTGGTGCAGTAACACCAATGATTTTTCCTACATAATAGATTTTCCTGTAAGATTAATTTTCGCAGTTTCTAAAAGGTTACTCTGTAACATATACATTTTAACTTTGATGTGATTGTCCTAGATAATCAAAAAGTTTCACCTTGCTACGTGGATCAGGGTTTCTTTATGCTGTGTAAACACTTGCATTAATCTTGCATTACAAGATTATACCTGTATTTGTAAAAAACCACAAAATTGTTATGTTCTCTAAAGAAACAACTGAGACTGAGTTTAATGGAAGTTACTCAAATTATAAGAAGTTTTTAGTTGGTCAACTGATTTAAAAATTAATGCATATACATTGACAACAAATTATAAAATGTCAGTGTTGTACAACTGATATTGTTATCCTTCATAGTAATCCATTTTTATTAGTGTATACAGTATCAGTGAACAGTTCTTTCTGCTCCCACTTAACACAATGCTTGAAAAATAACATGCTGCTGGATGTATTTATTCCTGCCACCACAGAAACTAAATGACCTTTAAGTCACATTACAGTAAAGACAGACTAAGTTACCTTTATTGCTAATCCAGCTGGAGTTAGCTGCTCAATGTTTCGTTCATTCAAACAGTCTTCCCCCATCAAAGAAGTGAGATGTTGCAGACACTCTGCGTGCCCCTTTGATGCTGCTACATGCAACAGATTGTTGTCACAATCATCATGAATTTTATCCAGATTATCTGCTGCTAAATGTGGCTGTTAAAAAAGGCATTATTAGTTACAGTCAAGGATAAAAAGATACACAGAACTTTAAGCCTTACAGCCAAAGACACAAGTAAAATATAAAGATATTTCCCCATAGACATGTTCTCTAATAAGGCAGCTTTTCACTTCACTATACAGAACCTAACTACTCCTACCAAAAGTACAGAAGTAGGATGCTCATTGGCTTGATTCGTTGTGTAGTTTCTCTCCTCATGCACTAGCCATACAATAGTGTAAAGTCTTGAGTACCTTTAAGTCTGTACTAGTTTGATCAATGAAGTAGATGCAACAATACCCAATTTTCTTAATTTCTGGCTACTTTGCATTTGGTTTCACCCTTTTTCTTTTTTTTGAGGTTTTTTTGGGGGTTGTTTTGGAGTGCATTAAATTGATGAATAATTTGACAGAAAAGATCCATGACTCCTAAAAAAGTTTCTGATTAATCTTGCTCATCACAAAAGTGGCAGATTGTGTTAAGCATAATCTAAAATGTAGTTCAAACACATGACCCGGGGGTTTATTTGATAGCACATTTCCATGAATAAAATGATTGGAATGTTTACCTGAAGTATGACACAACCATGATTTAATACATTATTTCTGCCTATACCTAACTTGGGGGTTAAACAATTGGATTGAGAAACTCCAGAAAGAAAATCAAAGGAAGACAGAGTTAAGGAGTAGCAATGGTAAGTTCCTAGAATTGTGCAGATCTGCCATAGTACTGTGTAATGAGTTTACTTCATTCAGAGGTCTGGAAAAAGCCCATGCATTTTCTTTCCATCCACCTCCTAATGATAGCCTCCTTTCTCCTCCCACTTCCTATTGCAGAGTGAATGTAATTTGCTTTTGTTTCTTACTGTGCAATCTAATATTCTCTGCTGCTTCTGTCTAGTCTTTGAATATCTGTTTTTGTTCTTGCTGTTATGTTAATAGCATGCCTTTGTGCTTGAGCTAGACTGATAGAGAAGCTAAACAAAAATCTAACAAAACCAGTTCTTACAAATACACTGTGCCTCCACCAGCCATTCTGAGTGGAGATCACACGCTCTGCACTATTGTGTTAGTTTGCATGTAGTTACTTTGGAAACCATGACTGATAATGCATGATCACACTGCTAGAATTTACTAAAATCCTTCATATGGGTCAGAGGCCAATGAGGCTTTAGAGAAAGCTCCTGCCTGAGAATACTGCTGCAACAAGACAGCATAAACACTCCTGAATAATAATCAGAATATAACAGAAGCCCCTCTGTTCCCATCATCAGCCTCTAAACAACTGAGGTAAACCAGCCATAACTGAATGAAGTGACCAGCAAATGTTGTAAAAGGCAAAACTCAATATTTTAATTAAGTATTTAAGTGATCTCAATAGTTAAAATGCCTACCTTCTACATGATCTCAGAGTACTGCATCAGCTAGCAACCCTGGCCATGTTTACATAAACGGAGTATCTCTGTTTTGCTACATTTTTTATGTAAGAATTAAAACTTTCCATTTGGAAACCCACAGATTCGGCTTCTAAGTAGCATACAAGATAAAAAGAGCAGCAGTTCAAAATACACACTTCACTAGCTTTGCTCACTTAATAAACCACATCACAGACTGCTCTTACTCTATGTGCTTTTACGAAAAAGATGATACTTACCAGTAAAGATATTTGGCCTTCCTTCACAATGTTTAAGATACTCTTTATTTTTTTCACCTCCTCGCTCCTCTCTTCTGGGCCCCCTGCACTATTCCAGTTTACATTCCGTTCCTCTAGCTGCTTGCTTTCTGCCACTGCTGTCTGCAGGTGGAAAGTCCTCAGGTGGCAGTTTGGCATGGTCTTCTCAGTCTTGTGAGCATGAGGATCAACAAATGTCCTGCTGAGGAAGCCCTTGCCCTGGGCTTCAGATTCATGCACTGAGCTACACTTAACTAAAGGCTGGGAAAGCTCTACATCTTCAGTTAAATGCTTGTGCTGATCAAGGACAATAGGTTGCGTTTTTCTCAGCTGAGAGTGTTTCACAGGAGACAGCACACAGAACTGTGTCCCGCTGGCAGGGGAACTCTCTGTGTTCCCTGCAGGGCAGGTCTTGCCACTAAGACCATTCACAGTTGAACACACACCTAAAAGCTTTTTCTCAGGAGCTACCTTTGTGAAAGGAACAAGTTGCTGGTTTGATTTAATATAAGGCACATCCAAAATTTCGTCCATATCCAGATCATAATGCTCCAGCTCTCCAAGGAGAATAGAGGGCTCAATGTTTCTGCTTTTAAGGCTCTCTCCTTCTCCTGGACTCTGGTCATCATTTGGAGGTGCAGACTGAGAATCACAGCTTTTCTGGTAATCTCCCTTCTGGTTCTTCTGGTCATCACTTTCATTGTTCTCAGAGCTTTCTGGCTGGTGTTTTAATGGGGAAACTCTCTTCACTGGTCTGAATTTATTGCACACATCTGCAATTCCTGTTGGTTTCTGTGCATTTGCGATAACAGTTGAGACCCCACAGTTCCAGCTGCTGCTGGAAACTAAAGAAATAGAAGAAAGTGATTTAGAAGTGATTACTACTGGACATGTGAGATGATAGAACATGCTTTAAAGACACACCTGGCCAAATACCAGGAAGATGAATTACTTGATAGCATGCGACATTCCTATCCAGGCAGATTTAATGGTATCTCTATCAAAATGGCTGAAGAAAAAAAAATGCTCCAGAAAAAAAAAACTTGCTTCAAACTGGATATATGCTGTAATCAATTACAAATATAGTAGTTTTAATCAAGTAATAAACATCAATAGGAGATTAGTGTCATTTACAGTGGTCCTGTCCAACTATGCTAGTTCGCACTCTGCTTTTATTTATTGCACAGAGACGCTTCTTTTGAGTCAGATGAGTTTCTGAGAGGTCAAAAAAAGGGTCAGTCAAAGCTTTTTAGTGGATTTATTTTAACAACAATAACAGCAATTTAGTTTTTAAGACCTGTTATCTCTGGGAGATGTATTTTTCATATAAGAACTAGAAATTCATATGAATGGAGACTGAGAGCTGGGACCATTCAGCCTGGAAAAGAAAAGGGTCAGGAGTAATCTTACCCTTTTGTATAATTACATGATGGTATAGTATGCAGAAGACTGAACGAGGCTCTTCTCCATGATGCCCACTGACAGGACAAGAGCAATGGGCACAAAGTGAAACACAGGAAGTTCCATTTGAACACAAGAAACTACTTTTTTTACTGGGAGTCTGGTCAAACACTGGTACAGGTAGCCCAGAGACTCTGTGGAATCTCCCATCTGTGGTAATACTCAGATTCCAACTGGACAGTCCTGGGCTTAACCTGCTCTAGCTGACTCTGGTTAAGCAAGGCCGTTTGATTAGATGATCTCAACTGGACTTGGCCAATCTAAACAATTTTGTGATTCCCTGATCTGAAAATTAAGCCTCCTCATTTAGGTATGTTTTCCTCTTCCACTTCTCTTTATGTTGGGCTTCTCTTCCATCCCTTATATATACACAACCTGTAAAGACAGGTTGATATGCATGCATACATGTATATGATATACACATGATACAGACACATACATATATAGCTCTGAACTATCCAGACCATTACTTCAGCGTATTTCAGCATATGGTGTTTGACCAGTGAATTTGATTTGGAAAAGAGAAAGGGAGTTCCAGGCATCTGAACTCCTAATCCTACTGAACTTGCACTCTCTCACACAGTCCCAGCTGGTGATATTTATGATTTCCATAATCAGTGGAAGTATGGAAAAGAGTTTTCCTTATTTTGTTATTTTCACTTGAGGGACAGCATTAAATCCACTAAAACCTCTAGGCAGTTTCTATGCCCCTTTCAATGTACACTAAGAGTTAATGCATTCTGAAAGTGAAGAATACTGTTCAAACAAAGGAGATTTATTTCACGTGCTGTCTATCAGTGGGATCTAATTTGTGGTCAAAACAGACAATTTACCATGAACACCTTCCTAAGGAAACAGATATATATACTTTCAGTGTAACATTGATGTCTAAAGTGAAAGATTAGTATGGCTTAGAAGTTACGGATGTCTGAAAATTACTGTAATACTTTTGGAAGCGCTTAAGGATACATTTCTTAAGAAGAAATAAAAATAATAACAATCTAAAGGCATGCAACTTAGAGAGCCAATACAAAGAACACAGTGTGCTGACTTATTTGTGTATTGTATAAGATTCGAGGTTCAAAGGCCTACACTTTTATGTTGGTTTTATTTACATGTGAAATTTTTTCCAAGTGATACAGGGAAATGGATACCATATGTTTCCCAGCTGTTTTGTTCTGACAGGAACTATTAAGCACTCAGTATGGAAATGAATTCTGTCTGAGTTTTATGAAAACACTGCTTTCAACACAGGGGTCTAGACAGAGGAAAAGGCATCAACATTTTGGTTGTCGTCACTTTTTTAAACTTACATTTATTTTGTTGCTTGGCATTTTCCACTTTCTAACCTTAACAACATGTATTTACACAAACCACTGATGACAAAATTTTAAGATCAGACACTGCAAAGAAGACCTTTGTTACAAATCTGTCTCAGATCATTGTAAAGTCATGTATTTCTCCTTTCCTTCATTACAGCTGGGGTAGAGTAAGGTACTTCCATTTTTTCATTGTTTTTATACCCAACATCTCTTTACAAACTGATTCTCCAGAAAACACCGTGAACAGTTGGCAATAATTTTACTGATTTACAAAAATATTCTTCACTTAACTGGGATGATGAATTTACTTGCCATTTAATAAAGAATTATAATATAGCATTCAACTACATTGCAGTAGGGAAGAAAAACACACAATCCTTCTTCGTGCTGTTTTCTACTTGGGTGCTGTACAGGCAGTTACACTGCTTCCTCCTATACAGCACTTAAACCATAGGCCAGAGTGGAACAGTGCATAGCTTGAATCTCTTCACTTCTGTTTTCAGATGCTTCTTCCCTGAAGAAGCAAAAGCAAGTGTCCTCCAAAGCAGCACAGCACGAGTTATGTGAGCAGTCTTCAACAGCTGCTCCAGGGGGAAACCTCTTGCTGATCTCTCCATACTTATGAACTCAGGCAGGGGCCATTAAAAGTCTGGGTCAAATAAATACTGTTGATTCTTTTATAAATAACAGTAAAGGATGGTCTGAGTTTAAGGCAGGGGACTAGAATGTGGAACAGCTAGCTTGATTCCAGATTCCGTCATATAATTCTGGTATAATCTTAGGTAACCCATAAATCTTATGTGCACTGGAATCTCAAATGTAAAAAAGCATGGATTAAACTTTTTTCTAACTGCATTGTCAAAATTATTTCCTTAACTTTTACTCATTAATGTGAGAGACTTGGACAATTTCCTTGTGTTGTAAAAAGTACAAAAAGAGAGAAACATAAAAACCAGGGACATTTCATTCACATAGGTAAAGAAGTGTCATACTACCTCATAGACTTGAGATGTCAAAGCGTTTCCTTGGCACTAGAGAAAATAGAATGTGATGCATGCAGGGGTCAAATTTGCAAAATTGTACTTCACCATATATTGTGCTATATGCCTTTCTTGAGGAAAACACAAAGTCTCAAAAAAGAGGCTTGTAAAGATATTTCTAATATCATTTATTTATGTACTTACTTATTTATAGATGTCCTAGACCTACAGGGCACCAATAAACAGAAAAAGGGTCAATTAGAAAGCAATTTTTCTTGCAATTTAGTCACTTCATCAGGTTTTATTTTAGGAATCAGAATTTACCTTGAACTTTATAAAAAATATCCTTATAAAACTTTCCCAATTAGAAGCATCTGTTGACTTCAGAGCATTTTTCAACATCATCTTTGTATCTAGGGCATAGGCAGGTGGGAGGGAGAGTTTTATCTGGTGTATGAGCACCTGTAGAATTATAGGGTAATAGTTTTGTTCAATCATCAAAATTAGCTCATGCATGAAGGATACTTTAACCTTGTGACAGACAGTTTCTGAGACACTTACAGTCTAATGCCAAACATCAGAGTTCTTTAAATTGTCCTGAGTATAGTGAAAATAACAAAGAATTCAGCTCATATTTCAGCTCTATAAGGAACCCACTATTGAAATTCATTGCTAGTGTGCATGCAAGAGCCTGTCTCCCTGGCGTATGGCTAGACTAAGGTTCTTTAAATGATGATGGCTTTATGGTATTATTGCACTGGTGACACAAATAAGAGGTGGCAAAAGGTCATACATCACATTTCAGTACCATTACAATAGGAACTGAACATACTGCAGAGTGGTATTTGTAGATGTTGTTATGTCAGATCTTCTTGAATTCAGAATGATTCACATTCAAACACTAGAAACTGACTGGGAAAATGGTAAAATTACTAACTGTGCTTCTGTCACCATCATAAGCAGGAAAACAGATGTAAAGACATGAGCTGTTTGCAGATCAGCTGGCAACTGAGTTTGTGTTGCTCTACTTTATCACTTGACACCTACACACCAGTTTAATAGGAACGAGAAAGAGTATCAATCAACTCCTGTTCTTCTGTAGGTGGCATTCAGTGATCCCCATCACTATTCTACATTCCTCAATTAGATCCTTGAGCCTTTTTAGCTTGCTACTTCTGTTCCTTCTAACAATAGAGAGCAAGATTTTACAGTCAATCGTGTTGAACCACTGTTCAGGAGAAAAACTGGATTACTTCCCTTTATCCAAACAGTTATCAGTCATCAGTGTCATTTATGCTTTCACCTAATGACCTCTCCTGCATCCAGACTGTGTCAACTCTAAATTCTCTGCATTTTATCATGCCTGATAGATCTTTCAATGGCCTATGAACCTCTGAAGTTGAATCATGGTTTAAGTGGGACCATTATGGCTGCTTCCCTAATAACACTTCCTCAAAGTAACTGGGTTGCAATGTTCTTCATTGCAATATTCATTTGGAAACCAGGTCCTTGAGCAAAATAAAATTCAGTGTAAGTAAATCTGCTCTGAGCACAGGGAGCTGGACAAGATGGACTTCAGAGATGCCTTCTGACTGAAGTTACGTTATGATGAAGGCATAACCACTTTGAAAGAATGCTGTATACCTACATATAGTACCAAGACTGGAAACAGGCAAAACTGACAACGAAACAAGAGAAGACACTGTATGGGGGCTCTTACCTCAAGACCTTGTCAGCATATACTTGGAAACTCCCAGTACACGATACTAGAACATTCTCTCTACCCTTATTAACAACACAAGAAGCTTCTTTACCATTTAAGCGTCAACTTTTTACTCTAAAAGAGTAAAGAAGAGGACCTTAGGAACTACTGACCAGTCAGTGTCACCTCTGTGCCTGTAAAGATCACGGACAAGATCCTCCTGGAAGCTCTATGTGGGCATATGGATGGCAGAGAGGTTAGTAGAGACAGACAACAAGGCTTGGCTCTACCAAGGGAAAATCATGCCTGACTAATCTTACTGGCATTTTGCAATGCAGTAACTGCATCAGTGGACAAGGGAAGATGATATCCTCTATCTTGACCTCGAAAGCCTGTGACACAGTCTCTCACATATTCTTGCCCCTAATTTGGAGAGACAGGTTAATCGATGGACTATTTGATACAAAAGGAATTGTCTGTGTAGTAGTGTACCTGAAGGAAAATGGACACGTGGCCCACCCAAACTTTGGCTATATGACACTGTAAGCTGCATTAGGCAATGAACCATAGACCTCAGACACAGGCCTCAGATGCAGGCCTCAGACTTTGGCTATATCAGACAGTGAACAATAGGCCTATAGAATAGTCAGGATGAGTTGTTTACAAGAATATGAATATGAAAGAAGCTGTGTGTGAAAAAGACTGTGTAAGCATAGAGCAGGAATTGGATAAGGAAGGAATTAAGCAAAAAAATGTAGAAATTGCTACTATAAAGATATTGACACATTTAAGCTTATCAAATCATATTTTGCTATTAGGCACATGAACAGAGCATGAGAGACTGAGCTATCCAATCATAAAAGATTACATCATGTATTCAGAAAAGAATAACATATACAATGTGATTGAATGCTAAAATTAACAGCTTCTGCATTGATCACACTGGTCTGATGTATAGTCCATGAATCCTCTCCCACGAGGTGGTCCCTGCATGTCTGGAAGGCCATATCCAAAGAGCTGAAGACAACATTTCAATGTCCAAATGGAAATCAGTAGTTAATGGTATTCCTCAGGGGTTTCTATTGGGATTGGTACTGTCAATACCTTTATTATCTAGACAGTGGGATTGAGTGCACTGTCAGCAAACTTGCAGAGGACATCAAGTTGATTGGTGCAGTTGGTTCACTTAAGGGAAGAGACGCTATCCTCAGAGACTTTGACCAGCCTGGAGTACCAGGCCCATATGAAGCTCATGAAGTTCAACAGAGACAAGTGCAACATCTTGCATCCTTATGATGAAGGTGGACACAATGGAACAGGTTGCCCAGAGAAATTGTGTATGCCCCATCCCTGGAGGTGTTTACCAGTCAAGCTGATGGGGCTTTGAGCAA
>WBNH01002358.1:0-37652 GCA_013401255.1 Urocolius indicus | reverse complement strand
CCTTCTCCGACTGTGTGGTCCGCATGGTCACCTCCATCTTGTACCACTCTTACACCTCCTGCCTGGCACCTCAAATTCCCGTCCCTAAATAGTGATC
This sequence comes from Urocolius indicus, assembly GCA_013401255.1. Lineage (NCBI taxonomy): Eukaryota > Metazoa > Chordata > Aves > Coliiformes > Coliidae > Urocolius > Urocolius indicus. The sequence continues at coordinate 37,555 of WBNH01002358.1, read as the reverse complement.
GCAGAGGCGCCAGATTGGCCCAGCCAGGCCGGGGGTGGGTCTGAACCCAGGAGTCGGGGGAGAGTCTAAAAAACTTTTACCGGGTCTTCACTGCAACCCGTTCCCCCTGTTACTAAGCAAAAGCAACTCCTTGCTAAACCATGACACCCAGGGAAAGAGGTGCCTGACATCTCTGTTGGATGGTAATGCCTCCTAAGGTCAAATTTGCCTTTTTTTTTCCCCCCATCCCTAAGTGTGTTCACTGGGAAGGGAAAGCCCAGCCCTGGGCTGTGGTTTGAGCAGACTGAGCACAGTGTCTTGCTTTGCATGGGAAGGTAGGGGTTGGAAGGGACATCTAGAGATCATCTAGTCTAACCCCTCTGCTAAAGCAGGTTCACCTAGATAGATCACATGGGAAAATGTTTCAGCTGGGAAAGATCTGTAAGTTCCTGCAGTCCCAGCCCTCCCCTCACCCTGCCCAGCCCATCACTAACCCCTGGACCTCAGCACTTCAGCGCCACAGCTTTGGGATCCCTCCAGGACTGGGCACTCCCCCAGCTCCCTGGGCAGCCTGGCACAGGGGCTGACACCCCTCTCAGGGGAACAGTTCTGCCTCAGCTCCAATCTCAACCTCCCCTGGGGCAACCTGAGCCCATTTCCTCATATCATTCACTACAGGGAAGCAGAGACTCCCCAGCTCCCTGCAGCCTCCTGTCAGGGAGTGTCAGAGAGTGCTGCTGTCTCCCCTCAGCCTCCTCTTCTCCAGGCTCAACACTCCCCATTCCCTCAGCCCCTCCCCAGCACCCTTGTGCTCCAGCCCCTTCCCCCGCTCTGTGCCCGGCTCTGGCCACGCTGCCGCCCCTCCGTGTATGTCTTGTAGTGAGTGACCTAAAACTCAACACAGCCCTCGAGGTGCAGCGTCAAACCTGCCTCCTTGAGGCAGAGCTGCCTCCTTGCCCCCTGCTCTCTCCCTTGCTATGGCAGACAGAGCTTGGGTGCAGTCTGCTGTGTAAAACTGAGGTTTTTAGCATCCTGTGTTTGCCAAGCTGTCACAGTGTTGGTGAGCTGCTGGGGACTGTGCTGCCAAGTGCCTCTGTCCAGGAAAACTACTGTTCTAAATTCCACTGTCAAATTAGAATCTGCAGCCCTGTAAAAAGTCTGTTATCTGTAATTGTGCAGCAGGTGCCAAAATTGGTGTCAGATCTGCCCAAAAGGACTAGATAAGGGGAAAATGATAATAATAATAGTTTCAGTTCTGTGGATGTACTTATCTGTTGCCAGGGTTCGTGTAAATCGAGGTGTGAATTAAACCAAACCAGCCCCACTTGATGTCTAAATCTGCTGTTTTGCAGGCCCTGCAGAAGCAGACAAACACAAAATCGATATCTGCTTGAATTGTTGCTAAGTTTTCTTTAGAGATTAGTTTCTGCCTAATCATCCCTACAGCCGTGGCTCTGCAGAGCACTCCCTGCCTCGGGGCCTTATCCTTGCCAGTCCTGGGCCATCATGGCAGAGGGAAAGTGTGAACAGGCTGCTGGGCTGCAGCATGAATCCCTCCTACAAAACCAACCCTGCTCTGCCTCAGGGATGCATGCAGCATCCTTCCCTTGCAAGGAAGAGAATCTCTTTTTTCTCTCTCTCAGTGTCAGGCATCTTTTCTTTAGAAAGGTGTGATAAGTGCCACGCTGTGGAAAATGCAGTTCGATTAACACCCAGGTTTTATCCCTTATTGCTTCTGCTCTCAAGGCTTATTCCTGGCTCCTACCACTAAGGGGGAGTGTTGCCACACTGGAGAGCTGAGGGAAGGCCTTGCCACAGCATCACGCAAACTCTCTCTTGTTATCAAAGTAGAGGGTGACCCAAATTTCAGACCCATCTTGGACAGTAAAGCAAATATCATCCTTCCCTTGCCACCAAATGGGTTTGGCAATGGGGACTGGGAGAGGTCTGGCTGATCTGTGAAGTGCTTTGAGGCCTGAGGAGGACAGATGCTGGGAAAGCAAGGTGAGCGTGCAGGCGTGCTGGAACAAGTGGATCAAGAGGAGAAGAAATGCTCCAAAGTCTGCTGTGGAAGTGGTGGCTTAGTTACTTGTTAGGGTAGGACAGCTCAGGATCCCTGCTTTGGGGCAGCTTCATATGGTCTTGTAACTTATATGACCTCAAGGTTATTCCCCTGCCCTGTGAGATACACTAGATATGTATGTGCAATGCAACCCTTTCCCTTGTTAGGACCCCAGTCCCTTTCCCAATGAAATGCAATGAACTGCTTTAATGTATTTTTTTTACCTCTCCCTGCAAAGGATTTTTGGAATCTACAGATGCAAAAGATGGATTTATCTGTTACACGTGGCTGAGGGGTCTGAAAGGCAATCAGTTGTGCTACGTATTATTTGCTGCCTCTCAGACAAAGTAGGTCACTGATCCATCTTGGGTTTATTTTATGTGATGTGCAGGAGGAGGCAGTGAGATCCTGTTTCTTCCCTGTCCTCCTCTTCCCCACCTACAGGTGACAGGAGGGAGGACTGACATCCAAAAGCCTAGTGCTTTTCTGGCTCTTGCTCTGCCCAAGCAGAGGCTGGGACCCCAAGGAGGATGATTGCTTGTGCCAGGGCAGCTGGCTGACTGAGTGCCCCTGTACTGCTTCTGGTTTGCCTTTAGATGTTGGCCTGCAAGTGTCAGTGGCCTGAGAGATGCTCTCTGAAGCTTGTGTCAGAGAAGTTCACCCTGGTATTGTGTAAGGCAGGGGATTCATGCAGGGTAATTGTGTTAGAAAAGGCACACTTCAGCATCAAATGTTTGTGTTAGTGCTTCTGTTGCTTTTTCTGGACAAATGACCTCGAGAGGGGTCTTTTAAGACAAGGTGAAGGGAGACAAAGTCTTTTTCTGCTTGATAAAAAGCCATGCTGTGTCTCTTGTAGGTGTTTTGGCTATTCTGTGGCTGACTGGAGACCTGCCAATTTTCCTCTCTCATCAGGAACAGGCCAAAATGAAACACAAAACTTTCCCCATGTCTCTCCCTTGCTTTGTTTTAGATTCTAGTTGGGGATTTTACTGGTGCCCATCTGGCTCTGAGCTGGCTGCTTTCCCCTCCTGCCCCTGGGGCCACATCCCTGGGACAAGAGCAATGCCAGGACATCAGAATGACCTTGGGAGATGACCAGGAGCTAGGTTGAGGTGGGAAGATGCTGAGAGCACAGCAGAATAACTTAGGACAAAGCTCTAACTCTGCATCAGCCAGCAAAGGCAAGGAAAGCAAAGCTGCTGTTTCAAAGGGTAAGTCTTCCTGAAGAAAAGCATTCTACAAAAGCCATTGTGGGTGTTATTGATAGGGAAGCAACTAAATTCCTCTTTTCTGTATCTCCATCTCTGCAAGAGATCATTCAACTATTCAGCTGAGGCTTAGCACACAGGCCTTTGGAAAGCATCTTGGTGCAAGTGCTTGGAAAATGCTATCATTTAAATCTGTAATAGCTCTGTGAGGAAACATGCCCCAGGCTTTGTACATCAGCTCTTGGTGTCACACAGTGTATGTCTGGTAACATTTTGTCTCACCCAAGCCATAAATAATGTGAAGCAAAGGCAACGTCAGCCTGCCTGGGTTTGTAGGCAGCCTCAGAGCACGGGCCAGACAGCAGTGCAGAGTGTCCAGCTGTGTTCCCAGGGAAGGCTGGGGCTGTGGGTCACAGCCTGCTGTCCTCACAGGCAGGACACCTTCCAGCCCAGCTTTACCAGGACATCTGCCTGCTATCAGTGGCTCTGCTCAACCTCCTCTTCACTGGGCCTTCTCCATTGAGTGGTGGAAGAGGCAAAACAAAGTGGAAAGGGGTCACTGCATCTTTTTCTCAGAAATAACAGTCTCTGTGAGAAAACCTGAGAGTAAGCAGCTGAGTGCCACCAACCTTGTGACATTCAGCCATCTGTATTAGGAGGTGTGAGTACAACCTGCTTAGCCTGAGCTTTGCTGGCAGTAATGAGGTTAAAGAGGTCTATTAGATCCTCCACTTACGTCTTCTGATGAGATATGGAACTGGGAGGTTTTGGAAGCACTGCAGCAGTTACTGAAAGGCTTTTACATCACTTAGTGCTTGCTCCTGCCCACACACACTGCTGAATAATCATCAGTTTCTTCTATAATTATGTTTATTACACACTTGCTGTGGTGACACACACTATCCTGTGCTGGGGATGAGGCTACAGCCAAGCTGAGATGGTGCCCCAGGAGAGCAGCTGATTTCTGGGTGTGCTGGTGGGGTGTGGGAGGGAAATCTTCAGCAGCTTTCCTGTCAGGCTTCCCTTGCCCCAGCCCCACCACAGCAGCTTGCACAGAAATTAACAATTAATTAATGATCATCTTTCTTGGATATTTTGGTAAAGAATCAGCTAATTAATAATGATAAGTCAGTAGTTTTGAGGCTTTTAGGATTAGCCCCAGGTTCTAATCTGGGAGGATTGCATGTGTGTCTGAGCTGCAGTGAGCACATGGATGCAGATAGGTTGCAGTAAATATGACCCACATTTGAAAGGGGTTTTTTAAATATAAGAAGAGGTTGCAAGCCTAATCCTTTTCCTCCCCAACCTACCCCAACTTATTCAAACTCTCTTATTTAGGACAAAGCAAAGGCTTTTGCTTTATCAGGTAAACAATGGCCTTTGGGTGAAATGGCTCAGCCTCTTAAACTTCACATTATTTTATGAGTTGCCTCCCTGAGGTGAATTGGCAACTGAGGTGCTGGTGATAGCTCGTGTTCCTACAGCACATCAGGGGGTTGCTGAGACTCAGGGGTTGGTGGATTTCCACATGTGAGCTCTAGCTGCTGCTGATGTCTTAGTCTGCAAGGGCATACACCTATGGCTACTGACCCATCTTGAGCTCTGGCTGCTGTTATGGTTGTACCTAAAAGCTATTTTGCAATGACTTCACTTGGGGGCTGAAGGAAGGAGAGGCTCTCAAAGTCTTTCATTCTCTATGAACCAGACAGCTCCAAATAATGGTTGCACTCCTCAGTTTGCTTCTCAGCCACAGAAGAGAGGATTGGAATATCTTCCATGCTAAAGGCTGTGAGAAGGGCCAGCTCTGCCTGCAGAGTCACTGCTGGAGAGCCACTTGGTCTCAGGTGGCCTCCTTTCAGGCAACTGATGGAGCAGGATTGGCTTTAAATGTGTTGTCCTTTCTGAAAGTGGTTTGATGAACCATCTGGATGAGCTGGCCAGGACTCTGTGTCTAATTGCTGACCCAGGATGTATGTCTTGTCCTGTCTTGTACACAGCAAGGTATTTGCTGTGGGTGCTGGGCTCTGCAGATTGCATTTGTTTAAGGGCAGAGCTGCCACAGTGTCTTCCTGCCAGGTTCAGTGCTTGCACCAGCTTGGCCTGGTCTGACACCAGTGCTAATGCAGGTTGAGTGAGGCACCTCCCACCTGACTGATCTGACCATTTCCCAACACTGCCAAGTTTTGCCAGCTCACACTGGACATGGATAATTGCTCTCATCCTGCCACCCAGGCTGACATGGCTGCTGCAAGCCACTGATCTCTTGGTGGGCTGTTGGTGGAGTGTTGCTGCACTTGAAGCTGCTTGAACAGACCCTGCCTCCCACTGTGTCTGGTGACTAAACCTTTCCAGCCCCTTCATCTCCTGGTCATTGTTCTTTCTTCTTCCTTCCCCCTATCCTTTCCAGCTCTCTTTTTTCTCTGAACACCATTAACCTCTGCAGCATAGGGATAATCCTTCAGCCAGGATCTTGCCCAGCTCAGCCCTCCTGAGAAAGCTACTTCCAGCATCCCTAGTGGACACCATCCGTCCGTCTCACACTGTAGCTTTCCTTCACCCTCAAGGAAAAAGACCACAGAGCAGTGAGGGACGCAGTTAGCACCCTGCAGCAATTACCAGGCATCGAGCATGGGAAGTTGCCTACTTCTCTGTCTGGAGTGAGCCAACCACGCTGCACAGTGTGCTGGTGCCAGTAGGGTAATCAGTCCATAAGCTGCTAATTAAAATATAAGTGTACTGCAGTGAGAAGGTGCCTGTGCAACAGACCTTGAAATGCACTGTTTGAACGGTTTATGAGAGACAAGTGATAACTCTGTGCTGTGTGGATGGAAACTCGTGGGCTTGTCCCATTGCTGCTGGGTCCTTAACCCAGCGGCACTTGTGCAGCTGTGGAGGAAGTTCTGCTCCTTCCTTTGTGTGTCCAGAGCAGGGCACTGGAGCTGGGGAGGGGCTGAGGGAACGGGGGTGTTGAGCCTGGAGAAGAGGAGGCTGAGGGGAGACAGCAGCACTCTGACACTCCCTGACAGGAGGCTGCAGGGAGCTGGGGGTTGGTCTCTGCTGCCCAGTAATAGTGACAGGACAAGAGGAAACAGCCTGAGTTTGCCCCAGGGGAGGGTGAGATTGGAGCTGAGGCAGAACTGTTTCCCTGAGAGGGGTGTCAGCCCCTATGCCAGGCTGCCCAGGGAGCTGGGGGAGTGCCCAGCCCTGGAGGGATCCCAAAGCCATGGAGCTGAGGTGCTGAGGGCCAGAGGTTAGTGGTGGGCTGGGCGGGGTGAGGGCAGGGCTGGGATTCCAAGAAGCTTCAAGGGCTTTTCCAACCTCAATGATTCTATGATTCTACTTGGGTTCATCCCAGTGGCTGCAGCCCTTGCAGCAGAGCCAGGGCTGAGGTCTTGGATAGGTTTATACTGAAATTGTGTCTAAAGGTGCTGACTGTGCTGTTTAGGGAGGTGTCTGGGGCACTGCAGCCTCCTGTGCTCCTCGGTGACACCTCTCCTGCTGTACCTACTGGTTGGCTACTTGCTCACCCCCACCTGCATGCAGAATGTATGTGGGAGGCTCTAGTTTAATCATCATTTACCAAAGTTTTTTGAGATCATTGAGGGAAATTGTAGTCTTAGATGGTTTGGATAATGAGACAGACCACAGTTTGCTCTTCTCTCTTCTTTCCTGTCCATGAGGTCTGAGCAGAGTCATTTACTCAGGTGGCAAAGTCAAACATAGTCAGTACACCTTTTAAACAGACAGGCACACAAATTAAGGGTGAACTAGAATGGATAATTCTTCTTATCATCAGCCTGGGATATTAAACAGAGAGGACAGGAATTAACTGTCTCTGTTTTACAGAGAGAATTTTTCTCACCATCTCTGCTGTGCAGGGGCTGCTCTGCAGGCCATGGCTGTTGCTTTGCCTCCAGCTATATAAATGTCTGCTGTTTTTTTCCCCCACTCCAAGCAGTTGTGCCTATTCAAAGTGCCTCCTTCCTCCTAGCTTTGATCCTGCAGCATATAATACTGAGTCATAGAAGGTATCGGTGCAGGGAGGAGTGTGGCAAGCAGGAACCCAAGGTACTTCTGAAGCTTGATGTGAGTTTTAGGTCAGGGCTGGCCTGGAGCTGAGCTCCCAGTGCTAGTGCAGGATTTTGTTGTGAGCTTTGAGTTGTTCTTACAACTCTATGAAGAAGAGAAGTATCATGATACAAGGGAAGAAAAGGTGTGTGTGGATCTGCACTGTGGAGCCTGAACCACCACTCTTCAGCTCTAACCACAGAGCAACACATCTACCCTTCTGTAATGGGACAGAAAATAGAGAGTGTAGGGAAAACCCTGAGGAGGCAAACTTGAATTTCTGGAAAGCATCATCCCCACATCCAGGCAGTGACACAGAATCCCTCCTGGGGCAGGCAGGGTTGTCTGCTGTGGTGGAAGAAGCATCACCAGAGAGCTGGGCAGGGAGCAGGGGATGCACAGGACTTCCAAGATCAGAGGGACTTTGTAGCAGTTGCCTTTCCTAGCCCAGCTCTCTAAGAAATGCAGCTCCAGCATGTGAGAAAAGGCGATTTAGCTTTAGCTTTGATTTTATTCGCTGAAGAAGGGATCTTCCAGTCCCTGCATACTTAATGGCTTCCTAGGGCCATTAATTAACCTGACAAGTCGACCAGCAAACCCAGAGCAATGATTCTAACTGCTTGCCAAGACGTCTCTTTTTACCCCAATAAACTCCCACTCCTCCTAGCTCAACTGATGAATCTTGCCCTGAGATGCAGAGAAGGATATCTCCAAACCAATGAATCCATGTCAGGAGATTTGTGAGCAGTCAGCCAAACAATTCCAGCCCCAGAAAGACATGAGAAAAAACATCATTCCCAAAAGCACTGCATTATTGATTAAGCATTTGTGATCCATAAAACATAGTGAAAATGTAGGGCTGGCTGCAGAATGAAGTCTACTAAGGAAAAAAAGAGGTCTTCTTTTACTGCCTCTGATCCTCAAGGATGAGAGTAAAGGAAGTTTAGCACTGAGCAGGAATTTATTTGGATAATAGCGGTTTTTGATGACTTGCAAAGGTTATTTTATGATTAGCCATCTAATTATAAAATGGCCAAAAATTTCATCTTGTCCAAATCTGCATCAGCTAAATTATGAGATGCCCTTGTTTTATGCAAATTCTGGAACTACTGCTTCTGTAACCTCCCAACCCCACTGTCTGTCAATAAGGCTTGTATGAAGCATAAATCTCAGGGCAGCACCGGAGCTGCATTCCACTGCAAATAAAAGGTGGTGAATGAGTTCTGGAGGAGCACCTGGTGGGCAGGGAGAGATGGCAGAGGTGTGTACAGGGGGCACACATGGGCACCTAACCCCATGGTGGGGCTTGAGCTGGGCTGCACCAGAAGGCAGGAGAGATGTGTGGGCAGCAACTTAAACACGAGCAGTGTCTTTGTGGGCAAGAAAGCCAATGGCGGGGGGGCATCAAGAAGAGTGTAGGCAGCAGGTCAAGGGAAGTTCTACTCCCCCTTCTATTCTGCCCTGGTGAGGTCTCATCTGGAGTCCTGTGTCCAGTTTTGGGCAGTAGTCCAGTCTGTCTTGAACAGGGAGTCTTCTGAAGAAGCGAGACAGGGAACTGCTGGAGAGAGGCCAGCACAGGGCTACCAAGTTGTTGAGGGGATGGAACGTGTGTGAGGAGGAAAGGCTGCAGGCTCTGGGGCTGTTCAGCCTGAGGGGAGACCTCATCAATGCTGATAAATACCTAAAAAGCAGTTGTTGAGAGGACTGGGACAGTGTTTTTTTTCTGTGGTGGCCAGTAAGGGGTAATGGGCACAAGCTGGAACACAGGGGCTCATGCATGGCTGCATCCCTGCCTGCTGTGCCATTCTGCAGCTTCTACTGGCAGGCAAGACATAGGGACAATTTGTGGCCTCTGGACAAAAGTGCAAGTTGCTGGCTGGTGTTAAACCAGACAGAGCCCAGCACTTAAGGTGACTGACACTGTGCTGGATGTGGGCTCCTTTAACTGCAGTTGCTAACGAGCTGCCAGATAAGAGACAAGGTACAGGGTGGGCTGTGGCAGCCATGGAGTGAGTTTTAGGTCTTCTGTGTGGTGGGATCTGAAGCAGCATTTCAGGAGATAAATGAGTGTTTATTCAGTGGTTGTGTTAGTGGCAGAGATCAGGTTGGGCAGGGAGTGAAACCTATCAAGCTTTTTTCCTCGTGCTTGATGTTTCCCCTGTGTGGCAGATGACTGAGAGATTTGGGAACAGTAAACTTTATGGCTTGGTAATAATGTCCTTCCTTAGGTATGAGGTGTGCAAAAAAAGAGCATGAACAGCAGAGGTATTCAAATTGACCACTGAAGCTTTGGTAAGCTCAGAATTCTTCTAGCCATGGGTGCCAGCAGCAGGAAGGTGACATTAGGGTAGGGCACAGCAGCTGCAGGCACGGTGCCTCGGGCCCTTCCTGCAGTTTGTGCCAAGAGCACAATCCATCATATTGGTCAATGTGAAGAAATTGCAGTATGGGCCCCTGGTTTGTGTTATTTTGAAGGCCTGGACTCTAAGCGCACACACACACACACAGATTTCAAGACATCTCTTTTCTATGACAGAAGCTACATGTTTGGGTATGGGGTGACTTGTGTGCCCTCACATGTCATCTGGTGAAGTGTTCCTGGCAGCTTGAGCTGAGGGGCTTTGCTGTATTGGAGTTGGGCACATCTATGGCTAGAATGTGCTTGGGCACAGGGCTACTCAGAGCTGCTGTAGAAACACTCTGTGTGTGTGTATTTGGGGCTTCTTTGTGCAGAAGAGAAGCTGATTCCTTGTGCCTGAACTTTGTGAAATACAGCTGACTTTAAAAAGCTAAAATAACATTTTCCTATTTGACAAACAAGGAGGCAAAAGAAATTGTTGCCTTCAGCTTTCTGAAACTGAGCATCTTGGCTGTTGCTGGGAGAAAACTTTCCTTACAAAATGTGCATCTTCTTTCTAAGCACCAGGGGAGGCAATGTTGAAATAAAATAGTCTGAGGCTGTGGATTTCTTTGGAGAGCAGGACTGATAAACCCCATGTGTTTTCCGTTCACTAAATCAGGTGTTTGGGCTCTTTTGCTATCATTCATGTTCCTGTTAAAACAAACCTTTAGTGACAGGATTGTGCCAGTCTCCCTAGAGCTGGCCTGGTCTGGGTGACCCAAGGATGATGTGGTGAGAGCAGAAGGAGTGCAGGGGGAATGAGGAGATGGTCTGAGAAATCTTGGGGGCTTTTCAAAGGCTTCAGGGTGGTCCCTGAAGAGCAGCTCATGGGCCTGGTGGGGCTACTGAGAGAAGCAGGGATGGGGGCCTCAGTGCTAGAGGGAAGGCAGCAAAGGCTGCACCAGAAAAGGGGGAGGAAAGAAGGATTGTAAAGATTAGGTCCAATTAGATACATACACTTTAGACATCAGATCCTATTAAACACTCCTGGTTTTAAACCAGGCCCTATTATATGATTGCAGCTTCCAGACAAAGTCCTGTTAAGTGGAGCTGCTTTGAAATCCAGGGCCTCAGACACAGCTGTTATGAAGATCAGGCTCTATTTAATATATGCAGTTTGAAGACTAGGCCCTGTTAAACACAGGCAGTTCAAAGCTTGCCTCCAATTAAGCAGAGGCAGTTGGAGAACTGGAGCTTGTGGGGAAAAGGGGACCTGTGGAGCAACTCTGTGCATCTGCAGTTCCTCCCTGGTGCAAATAAGCCCCTGGTCAGCCATGAGTAGGATGCTCAGGGTCCTTCCTGCCTGTGGTAAATTACCCCAAACTGACTCTTCAGTGTGAAGAAAGGTAGGGTGGTCTCCAGGCTGGTGGAGACCAGAGGCTTGAGGCTTCTGGAGAGGTTTGGAGGTGATGCTCTCTGAAGTGACAAGGGACTGAGGGAACGCTGCTGATTGGATCAGGGACTTGTGTAACTGGGGGAATAAAAGGATCTCCTGTGCTCCCTTCTGTTTTATCTGATATTCAGAGACATATCAGGGGGCTGTAACCCTGAGCTCTTTGGACCTAGCCCAGAGAAAGGGCTGTGCCATGGGTGGGGTGGTTGGGTACATAGAGAGGTAAGTACTGGATAGCCCCAAGGTGTCTGGATGTCCAACAAGCTGTGCATTACCAGGAAATGTGGGCACTCACCTCTCTAAGACCCGAAGAACCATACACAGCTTGTCTTGGGGTCTGTGGCTGGGGTGTTTGAGACCTGCACTGAGTACTAGCCTCTCTTTCTTGCAGAGCGCAATGTGCCAAGGGCAGACTGGCTGGTAAGGGACCTGCAGATGGTTTTACTCTGACATTGCCCACTTCCTCTTGATTCCCTATGTGGGCTCCATGGCTGCCCACTTTATTAATGGGCATGGTTAAGAAATACATCTGAGTGATGGCCTAGGAGAGTCAATGGGGACAGCAGTGGTGTCTGGTCCAGCCTGCTGCCCCAAGGCAGCACTCCCTTCTCTGGGGCCCTGCAGTGGATAGCCCAGAGCTGCTAAGCTTTGCCTAGAGGTGACTTGCTTACACAGCTAATGTTTCTCCTACAAAATACCATTGCCCATCCCTCCTCGCCCCATGTCTCTAGGTGTTTGTCACAGTGTGACTCTGCTCTGTGTGCGATGCACAAAGGGAGTGAAGAGCAAGAAGGGTCAGTTTCTCCCTAGTCCCCACAAGAGCCCTTGTGATGCTTTTGCAAATGTTACTGGCTTCATTGCGGTTTGTTTCTGGGGGATTTATTTGGTGTTCCTTTTGGTCCTGAGCCTCAATAGCATCAGATAACTTTTAATTAGTGCTGAGTGCTTTTATCTTTGATGGAGCAAAGGGATATTACCACTTGGATTTTTTTAGCATATGAAATATTAAATTTATATATTCAATTTTGGTCTTAAATATGATATAGGAGCACTATATTAATATTAACACTTTAATCCAATGTAAATGTCAGGATGAGTTGCAATGATAAAACCTAAATGGAATTTATTTATCTCTCTGTTTAACTTACAATAGCAGAAGATTTTCAAGACAAAACAAGTTTCTTTCATGTTTCAACAGAAGTGCCATTTCTTTGCTCTTGAAGAAACCATCCCAATAGAGGTTGTTTAGGGTTTAATTTTTACCACTGCTAATTTGCATGACTTGAAGGCCCAGGGCTTTAATGAGCTCTGAGGCTAAGACCTGTGGTGATAGATCCGAGGGCTGTCAACTCTCGTATGTCCTTATCCCTATCTTTCCTCTCCTATTTGTTTCCTTCCCTCACTCCCCTATTCTGCTCCTCAGAAGGAGCTGTGCATACCTGGCCCTGGATGATGCTATCTTTGCAACAGGTGGATCCCCATGAGGGTTACCAGGCAAAGTGGCAGCTCTCTGACACTAGGTAATGCTCAGATAGACCAGAGAAAATGAGCAGCCCATTCTCCTGTGATCTTTGCTGGGCTCAGGTAGCACATACACAGCCCAGGGTGTTGCATGAAAGCCACAGAGAGGATGAATTTGCTGTGTCTGTGCTTGAAATTGTGCCTGGTGCATGTGGTTTGCACAGTGTGCAGGGAGAAAGCTGCCCCTGAGCATGTGGAAGGCACGAGAGGATGCTCTGAGCCCTCTCAGACATAAGCAGCGTGAGACCAGACTTTAGGTCAGAGATCCCAGAATCCCCAAACAGTGGTGGTGGGAAGGGCCCTGCAGAGCTGCTGCAGCCCAACCCCCGCTAAAGCAGGCTCCCCTTGTTTAGAGTGCACAGGAATGTGTCCAGGCGGATTTGGAAACCTCCCAAGAAGGAGCCTCCGCACCCTCCCTTGGCAGCCTGGGCCAGAGCTCCCTCACCCTCACAGTAAAGAAGTGTTTGCTGCTGTTTGAGTGGAACAGTTTGTGTTCTAGCTTATGTCTGTTACACCTTGTCCTGTCACTGGACACCACAGAAAAAAACACTGTTTCAGTTCTCTCAACACCTGCCCTCTAGGTATTTATCTCCCTTGATGAGATTCCCCTCTCAGCCTTCTCTTCTCCAGGCTGAACAGCCCCAGGTCCCACAGCCTTTCCTCAGCAGGAAGATGCTCCAGTTCCCTGATCATCTTGGTGTCCCTGCACTGGCCTCTCTCCAGCAGTTCCCTGTCCCTCTGGAGCTGGGGAGCCCAGAACTGGCCACAGGACTCCAGATGAGGCCTCACTAGGGCAGAGCAGAGGAGGAGGAGAACTTTCCTCAACCTGCTGCCCACACTCTTCTTGATGCCCCCAGGATGTCATTTGCCTTCTGGAAGGATGATGCCCTGCTATGGCCTGACTCATCTTCTTGTGCTGTTTGGACTTGCTTGCTCAGCTCCTTAGTAGAAGCAGGAAGAAAGACCCTCTGTTGTGCTCCCAACTGCCCTCTCCTGCTGATCAAGCCAACCCTTTAGATCTTGAGGAAAGAGGTGGGGAAAAACTGCAGCCCTGAGAGGCTGTGAGAGGAGGTTGAGGGAAGGCCAAGCAGTCCCAGCCCAGCTGGCTTGGTCCAGGCAAGGGCTGTGGAAAGGCTCGGGCTGGCTGGGGGGATACCACGGTGCCCAAAAGTGAGCTGCAGCAGGGAGTTGCTTGGGGACAGGTTCCAGCAGGACAAGTTGGATGTGTTTGTCCCCATAGTGGTTGCAGGTAGCTGTGATGAAGGAGCCATGTCCCTGTGCCCTCGGGCTGTGTGGAGCAGTGGGATGAATCTCTGCCATGTAGGTGCGTGGGCTGGGCTGATGGAGCGAGTGTGGAGCAGGCCAGGCTGTGGGAGCAGTGCTTATGTACACAAGGTTTCCTCTGCCTTTCATCTTTTTATCTACATCTTTTCTTTTTTGAAGCAGCAGCAGATGAAAGAGCGCACCACTCACATCAAACCCCTATCAAATGCATTAAAGGAAATGGTTTTGGCTTTATGGTTTGCTTTGAAGGAACCAGTGGTGAAATGAGCTGGGAAAGCCCGGAAGACACTGCAGAGAGTTCAGCTGCATTTCCAGTGTCAGAAAGTTGTTGTCTGAAGTAATTAAGATGCAGGTGTTTGAAAAGGATGCAAGAGTTTTCATCAGTATGGTGCACTTTAGCTCAGCATTTTGGCTTCTGCTGTGCCCCAGAGATAGCTCCAAAACTGCCCCAAATTACCTCTTCCACTCAAAACAAGTCACAGGATTTTGAGATGGCAGCAGCAGAGGTAGAGATGCAGAAACATTTCAAAACTTACCTGTGGATAGACCTTCTGTTTTAAATTTCTTCTCCTTATTGAATACAATATATCAGATGTGAGGGCTTCCTGTGTCAGGAATAAGATCATGGTCCGAACTGGTGAGATAGAAAGGCAGGGTGATGTGCAGAGGTGCCATGAACAGGCACAGGGTGATATATTAAATACAGGAGTGGGGGGTTAGCTAGGCTCTCCCATCTCCAAGGAAATTACCTCCCCTGTATCAGTGGATTTGGGGACATCATTTAATAATGGGACAGATTGCACATCATGATTGCAAATATCTTAACCAGGGAGATGTGGCAATTTCATATTTTCCTGTATGTAAGCTGGAATTGTAGCCCTTGTGTCTAGACAGGTGAAGGTTAATAAAAGCAAATGAAAAGTGAATGCCTGTTAGTGGAGACCCAGTAGGGTGGTAAGGGCCCTGTAGAGCTCCTCCAGCCCAAGCCCCTGCTAAAGCAGGTTCCCCTTGATCAGGGGGCACAGGAACGTGTCCAAGTGGGTTTGGAAACCTCCCGAGAAGGAGCCTCCAGACCCTCCCTGGGCAGCCTGGGCCAGGGCTCTGTCTCTCTCCAGCTTCATACTTGGGTAGCTTTGGGGACCACTGAGGCTTTATCCCTGTGGCTACAGCTGCTATTTCTCTCCCAGGGCAGGCAGGCCCAGGCCATTCAGTACAAGCCTGACCCTTAAGGAGTGGTGGTGTGCTGAGCTGATGAGAAATCTGCCTTTAAACTGGAGGCATTTGTAAGTGTGGCTTGCTGGATTTGTGAGGAAACACTACTGAGCTGCTGTGCTATTGATTTAGATGTTCATCTAGGGTTTGCAGTCTCATTCCTCTCCCTTTCCATTTGCTTTGGGGCTCTGTGGGCACATGTTGACAGGAGCTATTCCCTCATTGCCCCTGCAATGGGACCTGGGTAGAACTGGCACGGCTGCAGCAGGATTCCCACAGGCCAGGTTCAGACCTTCAGGGCAAAGCTCAGTCATGGAGCCTGGTGCAGCACAACATGTTTGTTTTCCTCCTTTCAGGCTCAATTTTCCACTGTGGCGATCTGTTGGAGACAGAGTACACCCACTGAAACCTTTCTAAAGTACCACCTTGCAGTTGTGCACACAGAAAGCAGAGATCTGAAGCAGACAGCATTTTTTTTTGTAAAGAAATATCCAAGCTCTCCTTCTTTTCTGAGTGATGGCATCTCTTAAGGTATCAATGAGGAGTGTAATGAATGCTGATGACATAAAAGAGGCCATCAAGAAGAAATTCCTTCCTACAGATGCTGCTTCAGCATCTCTTGCCGGACAGTAATCACCCCTTGCCCTGCAGAAGGGGCTGCTGAAGCTGCTGAGCACCTCAGGGCACTAAGTTGAATGGATAGACTCATTCTGCTGACAGAATTAAAGTAGCAAGGGCAGCCAGGACAGAGTGTGACTGTTGCCCACAGTGAGACCTGGTCCCCAGTGCAGTCCTCCCAGGCAGGGCTGTCTGGGCACTGCCCTGGCCCTGAGCCTTTGGTGACAGGGTGCTCCTGGAGTCACTCCAGATCCACAAGCCCAGCTAGGGCTGCCCCTGTGCCTCCATCGACCTTGCCAGACTCTGCTGGGCAGTAATTTAACATATGGATGATGGATACAAAACCTCCTCCTGTTTTTCTGACTGCATCTCCCAGCCCATTAGGAGTGCGGCAGGTGGGTCTGATGGAGCCAGACTGGGGTTGCTGGTCTCTTCCCATCTCACCTTTGGGGTTCCTGGGTCCACCTCAGCAACTTAAGAGCAGTGGGGCTTGTTCAGGCAGAAAAGGAGTATTTTTAAGCACACGGCAGAGAAACTGATTTTTCCCTTTTGTGAGGGGGAGAAAAAGTAAATCCTTGGTGCTGGTGTGAAATGGAATAGAAAAAGAGCTGTCTGGATTACAGGGAGAGAAATACCAGTTGTATTAAAATGGGAGTAAAGTCAGGAAGGCTTTATCAGGGCCATTCCCTAACAAAACTTGCAGCTACAGGCTCTATATGAAAAGGCTCAGACTTGAATCCACAGAAACATTTCAGTTATAATAATCCTGCAGCGTTCAGGCAAAACTCCTGTGGGGTCCAGTGGGAGCCTTGCTCGAGGCCTGCAGGATTCACCTGATCAGGCTTTTGAAAACGTAAAGAGTTTAAAACCACTGTCTGATTTACCCAGAGGAAAATGCTGTGCAGAGGCAATGCCAGTGCCTGTGTGGCACAGTGAGAGCAGGACGCAGCATCCCTGAAGAGGCACCCAGCTTTTCTCCTTGTCCTTTCCCATTCACTGTTCAGCAAAAGGAAACAGATGAAAGCGAGAACCTAGAAAGCTTCTCTTGCCACTCTGTCAGCTCTTTTTTTTTTTCCTTCTCTCTCCTTTATTTCCTTTGTGTTTTCTAGGCTGTGAAGTTCCCTCAGTTCCTGTCTGCCCTCTGCCCTTGGTGCTCAGTGAGGCTGGGAAATGGGCAGTGCAGGGTTACTGGAGGAGCCTTCCCGGGACGTGCCATGCTTTGTGAGCAGTGGCCCTGCCATTTCCACCCCGCCCCCAAAAAGCTGTGGTGCTGTCTGTGAGCCACACTGGCATAGATGTGGCCTGGGAGGTGAAGCTTTTCTCCAGTGCTGGGTACCTAAATGTCCTCACATTCAATGTATTCTGCTGAGGAGACAAGCAGCTGCACAGGCACTGTGAGGATGTGGTCTCCAGCACATTGCAATGGGATTCAGGCACATAGAGGCTTGTAAATACCAGTTGGTGCTATGAAATATGGTCTCTGGGGACAGTGGGCAATTACCACTGCTCTTGTCCCAGGTGAGTGGGAGATGACAGGCTTTGCTTTTGTACCCCTCTGTGCCAGGGCTGTTTGGCCCAGGGCTGCCCCAGTGCAGAGCAGCCCCGTGCCAGGTGTGGGATGTGTGAGGTGCCACACTGGCAGCAAAGATGCAGACTTATAAAAAAATATTCATTAACCTATTTCTGTTTTCTGGCTGCTACAGTTATTTTTGGGCCTTGTTTCTTTCCCATATGACCTGAGTTTTACTGCTTGAGTCGATTGGATTGATGAAAACACTTCTGCAATGTTGTTTAAACCCAGAATTCAGTGGAATTAGGAGAACAGTTGAAAAGCAGTGATCTCTGATTTTTAGAATCTTTACTTTCCAATGGGCGATGGGGAGAAGAGCCAGCCCCAGTGTGCCATGGCCCTGTGGGTGTGTGTGCCGTGCTGCTGTAGCTACAGTTCCTCACCAAAGCATGGTCCTGCTTAGGAAATGACTTCCTCTGGAAAGCTGGAGGCAAAAGGGCATCCTAATATAGAAGAGGGAGCTCAGGTGAGAGGAGCCTCTAGGGACTTGTTGGCAAATCAGAGATGAGAAGTACACACCGGGCAGCTTGAAATGTTGGGGCAGGACCAACTGCTGTGGAGAACGTTCTTGGTGCCACAAGCACCAGCAGCTTCAAGGGAAGGGTGGGAAAAACTGGTCACTGTTGGGAAATTCTTCACGTGCTCAGACAACACTCAAACCATGTCCTGAAGGATGAACCTCTGTAACTCACATAGCATTTCTTTTCTCACTCTATAGGTGGCTGTGGCTCTTCTCACCATCAACCTGAAGGTCTGATCAGCACCAGCCTTTCACTACCGACCCCTCAAAGAGGACTTGTGGCAGCATCTTCCAGAGATTAATGACACATTATGGAGAAACGGTCAGTTTTAAATTCCCTGCTGTCTGATGTCACTCTGTATCCTCTTGTCTTTGTGCTGCTGCAAAAAAAAAAAACAACAAAAAAAACCCCAGCCAGTGGGTGGCTTTCAGCTATTAACTTTCTCTTTTTTGTCTATTTTGAGGTTCTTTTCACTTCCTGGTAATTGGTGCTGGGTTGCTGGGGGGGAAACCATCTGTGTGACTGGGCAGATTTAGAGAGTCAGTAACAGAAGGGATGTTATCAGAGTCTGAGACTTTAGAAGGCTCTGGTAATCCAAAGCTGATTACAGCTGGGCTGGTGCAGAGATAAATTTGGGACATATTGGTCACTGACACATCCCAGCAGCACCGAGCAGTGTGGGGCTGTCTGTGTGTGTCAGGGGCTGGGGGAGTTCTGTGTGTTTGCAAGATCCTGGTAGAAATAGTGACCCTTTCTGTTGAGATCATGGCTGCTGAAGGAGATGTGAGGGAAAAAGGCAGATAGGGAGGAAAAAGGGGAGAAAAAGGAGGTGGAAAGTCAGTGCAGCCACTCAGTGTGCTGGAAGGGTGAATGTGTCCTGTTAGGGGCTGCTCCCCAAAGGCAGAGGCCAGGCCCACACAGCCTTCTTGAGCATGCAGTATGATGTCCTGGGACCTGGCCACGCTTTGGTGTTGCCCCTGCTGAGTAATGCAGCCTGTACAAATCAAACACACGAATTCCAGGTGTCAGAGAGAGTGATGATGGATCCCTGCTGAGTCAGAGAGGCGTCTCGCACTTCTGTCAGGCTTTAGTAACAAATACTGGGGATCTGATCACCTTCAGTCCCATAAATAAATGCCAAAGGGAAATGTTCTGCTGCTGTCCTCAGCAGAGGGCTCTGGGTCAGCCCTGAGGCCAAGGGACAGTAGTGGGCTGTGACTGTGAGATGCTTTTTGCTCATGGGACAGCAGTTCACTCCATGAAGTAAAGCCCTGTGCCACACAAGGATGCTGTGGTCCAGTTTCACAGAATCCCAGAATTAAGAGGGGGTGGGAAGGGCCCTGCAGAGCTCTTCCAGCCTGGGCCTCTGCTAAAGCAGGCTCCCCTTGTTCAGGGGCACAGGAATGTGTCCAGATGAGTTTGGAAACCTCCCCAGAAGGAGCCTCCACACCCTCCCTGGGCAGCCTGGGCCAGGGCTCCCTCACCTCAGCACCAAAGGAGTTTTATCTTGTGTTCAAGTGGAACTGTTTGTGTTCCAGCCTGTGCCTGTTACCCATTGTCCTCTCAGTGCGTGCTACAGAAAAAAAAAACATGGGTTTTTTTTTCAGTTGGAACCTAGCACACAGGCCAAGCTCAGTGTGGAGATGCGAAGCTTTCCCTGGAGTTCTTTCCTCCACTCTGAGAGGCTTTGTCAGTGCTCCATGGTGACTCCTGCATCTGTGTGGGGCAGAAAGTGCAACCTGTGAGCTTTTGTGGGAGATTACAAGCTCTGCAAATTGCGGTGTGGCCTCTTCCCTTTGTTGGGAGGGAGCAAATGGCCCCATGCCAAGGAGGACTGGAGCAGAGCCCAACTCATCAATGCCACTGGTGCTTTTGTGAGCAGAGAAAGGGCTTGTGGTGTGCACGTGCTGCCCTGTGTCACTGCCCTGATGCAGGGGATGGATCACAGGAAAGGCAGTGATGGGGCCAAGGTTTAAGTGGGATGTAAAAGAGAGCAAAGACCCCTGAGACACTCCTATCTCAGCCTTCTCTCACCTATCTGGGGGTTTTTTTTTGGGTGTTTCTGTGTTTTAATCTCCACTTGTCTCCCCTCCAAGCAGCTGTGTGATAGGATGCCCCCTGCCCCCTACTCTCCCACTGGCTTTGGCTGCCCTGCATCGAATCCTGCTATTGATTGCTGCTAGGAATCCTACTGCTTTATTTACTTGCTCAGTAATAATTTGCTTAATAAAACTCTGCTATGCTAATTACTGAGTCCCCAAACCCTTTGATTTCCAATTGCACTCACAGCCCCAAAGACAGCAGGGATTCAGGGATTTCCCTTGGGGAACAGTCCAAGGTTTATATCACATCATTCAGGATCATGTAGGCTGACCATTGATTGATAGGTGCCAGTAGATAGGTACTATCTTGGGATACCTGAATGGTTTGAAGAATCATCAGTGTGTGAAGGGAGACTCTGTCCTGGGAAACCTTTGTATGCAAAAACCAGGGAGAGAAAAGCAGCAGCAGTTTCCACTGATCCAAACACCCCAATGGGCATAAAAAATCAGCACACCCCGTGATGCCCTCATATGCGTGTGTGGGCATGGGTCTTAATAGCCTGCTGCTCTTGCCAAAACCACTTGATTTATGCAGCAGTGTTCCACAGTGAGGAAAGGATCATCCTTCTCATTAGTACAGCACCCAGCACGGCAGAGCCCTAGCTGTGGGCAAGCCAGCAACAGAAATATCAAACAATATTACTAAAAGGAAGCAGAAGTGGGATTTGCCAGATGCAGCCACATTGGGGGTTGTCAGGAAACAATAACACTGCGTGCAGGCTGTGTGCAAGATTAGAAAGTGTTTGGAAATGGTCCCCCTGAGTCTTTAACCAGGAATGGACAATATGCAAATAAAGTTAGTTAATCATTGCTAAACAGGGCAAGGTTTCCAGGCCCAGAAAGCAATTTTATTCTTTCATTATGCAGGCTCCTAACTTTTAAATACGTTGAAGAGAAATTGGTATGTTTCTGAAAAGTGAACAGGAAGGTTTGTGCCATGGAGATGCTTCTGGAGATCTCATTGCCTGCGGAGCAACAGAGGAAGGGAGCATGAGGCTGTGCCAAAGGCTCCTCTGAGCCTGGTGACTGGACAGGGGTCAGTCCTAGTTTTGGAGCTGATGTCAACCTACCTGACTGCACCTGGGTTTGCTATGAGCTTTGGCCAGACCTGACCCACAGACTGGCTATAAACCCCAAGGGTGGCTGCAGCTTTCTCAGGAGGGCAAATTGTCAGTCTAGGGGAGCCACTTTGGTCCCATAGGCAGATTTGTCACACTGAGATAAGGACACCACAGGGCAGGAGCCAACAGGGCCTGTGGGGCAGGGCAGCAGGGGCAGATACACCCCCAGTGGGCCCCAGCAGCAGCGAAGGTGTGGCATTTGCTTCTCTCTCATTTCTCATTTGATATTTCTCCTGAAATTTCCATCAGTGGAAAAAAAAAAAAAAAAAGAGTTCCTGTTTAGCTGTTTCAGACTAATTTGGGATGAAAACGAAATGCTGAAATATTCCTCTGGCCTGAGGCAGTGTTTAGCCAGCTCTATTAATACAGCTGAATGCATATTAATAGCCAGGCTGCTTGGGAGCAGGGAGCTTGTTTGGCTTTAGCTCCAGCCTGCTGTATGTGGAACAAGGCTGTAGCTGTCCAAGGTGCCACCCTGGGATGTGGAACAGGGGATAAGGGATCACAGAACCACAGAATGATGGAGGAGGGAAGGACCCTGCAAAGCTCATCCAGCCCAACTCCCTGCTAAAGCAGGTTCCCCTTGCTCAGGGAGCACAGGAACATGTCCAGGTGGGGTTGGAAACCTCCTGAGGAGCCTCCACACCCTCCCTGGGCAGCCTGGGCCAGGGCTCCGTCACCGCAGCACCAAAGGAGTTTCTCCTCCTGTGCCAGTGGAACTTTTTGTGTTCCAATTTGTGCCTGTTATCCCTTGTCCTGGCACTGGCCACCACAGAAAAAAGTGTCTCCCCCCATCCTCCTGACACCCACCCTTTAGATACTTGTTAAGTGTTGCTGAGGTGCCCCTGAGCTCAGCCTTCTCTTCTCCAGGCTGAACAGCCCCAGGACCCACAGCCTTTCCTCCTCATACACGTTCCATCCCCTCAGCATCTTGGTAGCCCTGTCCTGGCCTCTCTCCAGCAGTTCCCTGTCCTTCTTGACCTGGGGAGCCCACAACTGGATGCAGGACTCCAGATACAGGATGCCTGCTCTACCCTGTGTCCTATGGAGAAGTGTTATGTGTCCCAAGGTCCCAGCATGTCAAGGAGAGAAACCCAAGAGGAGATACTGAGGCCATACAGCCTCCAGAGAGGGTAGGCCCCAGTATGTGGGTGCTTTTGTTTGGTTTGCTGCCTCTAGATGGCACTGACCCAACACACATGCTTCAGGAGCAGGACAGCTCCTGAATGGTATCTTTTTCTCTCCCCTGGGTTATTTTTGTTTTAGAATCTTGTAATAATGGATGCTCAGTTTCGGCAGCGAGGTGCTAATTACAGGAATAATCCCTACCACTGAGAGAAAAGAGGCTGTTGGTGCCAGATTCTTCCCTGGTCTCCTCCTGTGGGAGCCAGGGCTTGGATCCCTGTCCTCCAGGAGTGAGCTGAGAGGGAACACCGAGGCAGGAGAGATGCTCAGTCCCATGGGCCTGAGGAAATGCTCTCCTGGACACACTCTTCATTCTCTGCACCCACATTAGACTGGTGTGAGATGCCCTGTATGGGAAGGCAGCTGGGCAGGGTCCTTGGCTTTGAGACACATCCCCCATTCTGCTCTCAGTTATCTCTGGTAATGACTTTGCTCTCCAAATCCCATTTCTATGCTTATTTCCATGTCCCTTGAGTCAGGCAGCAAGAATCTGCCTTAAATCCTGGAGCAATGGGAGATCTGTGCACCCTGAGGACACCCCACAGATCAAAGGCACGAGGAGAGGGAAAATTCCTGATCCTGCCATGGAGGAGAAAATGCCCCAGCTTTGGTGGGAATGGGATGTGAGTGGTGCCTGGTCCCTGAGCAGCCCTATCTTGTCTCCCCCCATAGCATTCATGTCCTCAGAACCCTCCTCCTACCCTGTAGTGATGGGGATGTGCTTTTCCCACCATGGATTAAATGCTGGAGAAGGTTTTTATTAAATGCTGGAGAAGGTTTTATACCCAGAGGTATGGGGTGCTGCAGGGACCTGAACAACAGATGGTTGGCAGAAAAGAGGGCTGTGGCTGCAAAGGCTGGAGCCTGGAGGAGTTGGTTGGAGCCCTTCCATGAAGCCAGAGGGTCTTGGCTGCTCCACTGCCTCCCTCCTTTCTGGGGCTGAAGGAGGGCTGCAGCCAGGGGGATTACTTATCTGATGGAAGACAAAGTCACCAAGGTCACTCAGACTGAAAGGCTGCTTATGTTCACTCCTAGGAAAGAATCAGAACATTTTTTATAGCCTTTTGCCTGACCTCCTGGATAATGATGTGTGGAGAGGAGATGAGGCTGCTCAGGGCCAGCCTGTTGCAATGGAGCATCTCTCCAAATTGTCTGGGATCCTATGGGGGTAAAGAAGGGTTAATGGGCTGTCCTACAATATTTGTTTCTAAGTGTTTGAAGACTGGTGGGATTACCTACCATCCCTGCTGGGCAGCTGGAAGGATGTGGTGTATGTATATTTGTCTGTGTAGATATTTGTTCCTATTTCTTAATATTCTGCCCTAAGCTGCCTAAAGGACAGTGTGGCATTATTTAAGCTTTATTTAAAGGACAAGCCAGTGGAGGTTTCTGGGAAATTGAGGCTATTCCCCACGCAGCAAGGGAAGAGAACACTGAATTCCCTCCTTTCCAGCACAAATTAGCAAATGTGTTTTGCCTGAGCAGGAGGGAATACAATTTGGTTGGGAAACTTGTCTACTGCAGGAAGCAACACTTCTCTCAGGGCCTGCCATCCTCACTGTCCTCATTTCTCTGAGCTGGATGTGCTGCTGTCAGGGTCCCTCTCTGGGATGTGCCCCTGAAGCAGCTTCCACAACATGCCCAGGAAAAAAGCCCATTGCTGCCCGTGGCCCTGCTGGCACTCAGCTCTGTGTAGGGAACAGTCCCAGTGTGAGAGGCAGCTGTGGCTGCTGCTTCAAAACCAGTAGAGGAGGGTGTAAAACTACATGTGGCTTACAAGATGCCTTTACCCTGTCCTGTAAGAGGGAAGGATGAGGACTGGCATGTACTCATCTCCCCAGCAGGCAGTGCTCGGGGTGAGAGGGGCCTTGCCTGCTCTGGGGGAGCATTGTTGCTTCCAGCAAGAGAGAATCTCTGAAATGTGCACTTCCAAGGAGGTTTTGGGAAGGGTCACAATGCCATTGAAAGAAAGATGGATATTTAGTTTGGATGAGGGCTCATAAATTGTCTGGGGGACGAGTGCATTTACTGGGAAATGTGAACGTGGGTAAAGCATTTGCACAATCTTCTATTTGCAGAGTTATCAAAGCTTCCAGAAATGTTTCTTTAAGGACTTGCAGTATCTATTTAACTCTTCATTCAGCAAATGTTTCTGGCTTTTATTCTTATTTGCTAAATAGCTGGTATGCTTGGGAAGCTCAAAGAGGAGGGGTGAGCTTGCTGCCTCTCCTGTTGCCAGAACGTGGAGCTGAGCTCCTGGTAGGACCTTGTTTGCTCTCTTGACTTCCATCTCTCATTCTTTTCGTGTCTTTTTTTCCCTCTTTGGAGAAAAACATATAGACATGAGAAAAAACCCCAACCAACTAGATCTTCTTGTTTTCTTACCCTCCTAAATGGTGTGTGTCCTCTGGATGCTCCCTTGCTTAATTACTTGCAGAACAGGCTATGAGAAGTGCCCTTAGCTGTTGTTTGGAAGTAACCAGAGTCTATGGCTAGCTCACAATTCTTCACAACTGAGGGCCCAGCAAAACAGCAGTAATAACGGAGTTCACCAACCTGCCCCAATGTTGGGCAGTTTTGGGGGCAGGATGGCAATGGCACAGTTTTGCATTCCTACCTGTTCCCTGGGGGGAAAAGAAGCAAAGTGTAGTGCCCTGGACTCACAGAGAAAAAAATCCTTCAGCCACTGAGAGATAAAGATGAGGAAAATCAATCCAGAGCATTTAGAATGAGTAGTGAATAAGCAAACATGGGCTAGCTGTCTACCCAGGTATACAGCTTCATCAAGAGATGCTGGTGACATCCTGGTAATGGCTTGCATTTAATAACAGCATTTAGCATCCCCGTGCAGGGAGCAGGCCATCATCTCTTGTCACAACCAGGAGATAAGAGTTTTCTTGCATTACACTTTCACAAACAGCTTGTGAAATAAGGGCAAGCAGTGGTGCAGTGAGATGCCATCCCTTCCTGCATCCCAGCCAGAGCAGGATGCTCTGCCATGGAGGCTCAGAGAGCAAGCCATGGCTTTGCTGGGCTAGTCCCTGTCTGACCCTGTTGTGGAGCTTTGTCCTGTCCCAAAAGCAGCATGGGGGCTGGGGTTTTGTGGTGGGGTCTGGCTTTGAAGCAGAGACTTGCCAAGGCTGAGTGGTGCATCTTGAAGGTCATGGGGATGCTCTCAGGGAGATACTCTCAGACTCTGCACAACCAAACCCCCACAGCACAGCCCACACCGGCACTGACTCAGCGCTTAGCACAGCAGTGTAGACCATCCACAGCAGTTCCAGACTGTCTCACCCCATTCCAGCCCTGCCCTGGGATGTTATCACTGGAAACTCTGCATGCTGTGGGTGTGCAAAAAGCCTCTGGGAGCCTGGCAGAGGGTGGGCTTCATGCTAGGGTCACCCCCTGCCCCAATCCCCACTGGCAGCCGGTGGGCTCCCGGGGCGGAGGGGAGCGGAGCTGCTGCAAGGCCATGCACAGGCTGTATCAAAGGGGGCTGTTGATATCCTGGTAACCACAGGGGTGAAACTTGATTAGCTGGGGTTGTGATCAATAATTGACGATGGTTATTTATGAGTTGATAAGTGCCAGCACTGTGTTCTGTTCCCCGGTGGATGCACAGCCTTGCTCAGCACTCCCCCCTCGCAGTTTCCGAGGTCACACAAGATTCCACAGAAAGAATGTTTAAAGGAAAAGAAAAAAAAGTGCAATCCTTTATATGGAGAGAACACAAACATCCCACTGCTGCAGAATCTGCTGTAAGTGGGGAGAAAAAGTCTCTTCATTTTTTCCTAGCAGTTTGATTTCAGGGGCAGCTGGGGATGCATCGTCTGCGGGTCAGGAGGCCGTAGGGCAGTAGTGTGAGTTCATTTCTGCAGCTCCTCTGCTCCACATGAAGCCACAGCTGTGTCGAGTGCATCAGAGCACAGAGAAGTGAGATGTAACGCAGACAGATTTTAAATGATTTGAATAATGTAGTTGGCTGGGTCCTGGGCAGAATGTGTCACTGGTGGTACGTCTGAAGTTGTGTTAATGCCTGAGGGCTGCGAGTCATCTGCAGGCAGGAGCTGAGGGAAGGTCCTTCACAAGGAGTTCCATCTAAACACAGGGAAAAACTATTTCACTGTGAGGTTGAGGGAGCCCTGGCCCAGGCTGCCCAGGGAGGATGTGGAGGCTTCTGCTCTGGAGGGCTTCAAAACCCATCTTGGTGTGTTCCTGTGTGATCTCATCTAGGTGGGATCTGCTTTAGCAGGGGGGTTGGGCTGGATGATCTCTAAATGTCCCTTCCAACCCCACCATTCTATGATTCTGTGACTTGCCCTGAGCTGTCTAGAAAGATGCTGGCACAGGCAGGCCATGGTGCCAGCTTTCAGGGGTTGTAGGCAGGGAGAAATGTGCCACCAAGCTGTTTTTAGCTCTGAGGAGAGAGGAGTCTGTACCTTGAGTTTGACCCTGTACAATGGCAAGGGTTTAAATGAGAGGGCAACATGATGGGGTGGAGAGAACAGGAAGGCTCAGGAATTGAAGTGGATGCAATAATTTAGAGCCCCCCTGCCCTGCTCCCAAAACCAGCTTCCTCTGGGCACCCTGCACTGGTGGGAATGGCTTTTGGTGGGCAGAAAGGGAGCTGAGGTCTGTCTGCCCACCTCTGCCCCTATGGCAATGACCTCTACCATGCTGAGCTCCATCACCTCCCTCCTCAAGCATCAAGTGAAAACAATACTGTGTCAGCTTTCATAAGGGCAAAAAAAACCCCAACCAGTTGGGATGTGAGAAAACACAAGTGGCTATTTAGGACTTTATAGACTCCTTCCTACAGGTCCTTTTAGAGATCCAAGAGGTCTAGGACTATAGACCCCTCTTTATGAATCCCTCCCAGAGACACCTCTTGGTTGCCCTGAGGGATGACAACTCACTTTAAGCCAGGAGGGACAGGGAAGGGCCCCTGGAGACTGGGGACCTGGCACTGGGGCACCTCGCCAGGGGAGGTTCCAGCTCTCCTACATGAATGTACTGGCTCAGGTTTTATTTTAATGAACTTAGCAGCCTTTTAAAGCTAATTATATTTCTCGTTCTATTGCTCCCAGAGATTAGAGAAACCTTTTCTAATTTCCAAGCTAGAGGTAACTGCAGCTGAATTCCCTCAGCAAGGAGAGGCTGGTGCTCTCCTGCTTCCCTTAGGAGCTGCCTTTGTGATCTGCAGGACAGGGCTGTCCCCTCAGAGCCTATCAGCACCTGCTGCAATGCATGAACAGGGGTTATCAGGGTTAAAACCTGCCGTGGAGGATGTTCTCCAGAGCACTGTCCTACTGCCACCTCCCTGCACAGCAGCCTGTCTGCTCTGTTGCTGCCTCAGAGGTTGAGATTGGAGCTGAGGCAGGACTGTTTCCCTGAGAGGGGTGTCAGCCCCTGTGCCAGGCTGCCCAGGGAGCTGGGGGAGTGCCCAGCCCTGGAGGGATCCCAAAGCCTGAGGTGCTGAGGGCCAAAGGTTAGTGTTGGGCTGGGCAGGGTGAGGGCAGGGCTGGGACTGCAGCAGCTTCAAGAGCTTTTCCAACTGAAATGATTCTATGATTCTGTGAAAGCTCTCCTGTTCCCAATGCCCTTGTAAATTCTGCCCTGCTGTGGCTCCCATCCTTTCACTCCAGACATCATGATGTTCACTTAAGTTGGTGTGTGACGGGTGCAATCACGTGGCTCCATGACCAGCGCCAGGCTGATTTGTGTCACTGTTATTTGTTACTATCTGATGGCAACAAATCCATTTTTTAAGCAAACTGGATACTGTCATAACCTTACTGGTCTCAGTGACTTGGACAAATCACTTAAGCCTTGTGCTTGTTTGGGTTTTGGGTTTGTTTGTTGCCAGAAGCTGTTTGTCCCCTCCCGTCCCAGAGAGAACCTGGGACGTGTGCAGCATTAGTTATGTGGAAACACTCTCTAGTTAATCCTTGTTTTGATGCAAGAAGAAAGGGAAGGAAGGGTTAATGAACCCCCTCTGGAGAGATTAGTCTGGAATTTTCAAGGCTGCTTTAGTCCCCAACATTTATTAAAGGCTCTTTTTTTTTGTTTGTTTGTTTGATTGTTGTAATGCTCCATTCAGAGAAATCCCTCCTCGAGGATTCTTTTCATTTGGTCTCCAGCACAGAAATAAACTGGCTTATCTGAGATCTTTTAATATCATATTCAAGGCTCTTAATAAATATGAGTTTCATCAGTGCCTTTTTTTCCCCTTTTTTCTCTTCCCCCTCCCTCCCTTTTTTTTTTTTTAACTGGTGAGACAATTTAATATTAACACATCACACCTTATCACCCAATAACACTTAGTCCCTGTAATCTTATGACAGGCTAATTTCTGTAGCAACATCCCCTGTGTCAAATCTGCTTCATTCCATTACTACCCTGGCTGTTCCTGGAGCCTGGGTTGGTAATGAATATTCTGGCTTCTAAGCTTTTATCTAAGGATTATGAAATGAATTTGGAGTTTAGCTTGAGGGAGTTAGAGCTTCGTTTTTGCCTGCTGGAGTTCATTCATATCGTTGGAATCAACTGTAAGGGGAGGGTTGAAGCTAAAAATGTAAAATGGAGAATCAAAACTATGTCTGGTGCAAAAAAAAAATCCCTCAGATGGGGTGGGCTGTGAAGTGCAGGGCTTGAGAAAAAGGGCTAATTGAAAAGAGAGATGGAGAGCAGCCACTGCCTGGCTCCGGGAGTGGGGCGAGAGCGGCACCTCCATGTCACCTCTCCCCTGGGCACTGCTGGTAGTTATTAGGTGGTGGTTTGAGTAGGGGGAAGGAGAAGGCTGGTCCTTGCTCTTTTAGGTGGGTCATCTGCCTGTGAGTCCCATCCCTGCTGCACAGCAGGTCGGTGCCTCTCTCCTCCTGCCTCTCTTGCCTGTGACACAAACAGCTTTCACTTCATTTAACATGTGTGGCTCCCAAGGCTGGAGATGAGGTGAGCTCATTTGGCATAATTATGGGATGTGTCAGGAATGTGAAATCTGAGGCAGTGTAACTGTCCTGGAGCCATGACACCTCCGACAGTCTGTCGGCTGTTGATGCTGCAGGATGGGAGAAGCACCTGCTTCGTCCAGCAGAAAAGAGACTGTTCAGAAAACCACTGCCCTGCTTTTCATGTTTGGCATATGGTCCCCATCCCTGCTCCCCTGCCCCTCTAGACAGCCCCTGGGAGCAGGGCATTGTGGGTGTGTGGGGCAGGATGCAGCTGGCACTGATGAGCTGGGTGAATGCTATGATCATGGGCTTGGATAAGAGGTGTGATACAGAAAAACTCTTCCTTTGGTGGGAGAGAAGGGAAAGCAACACATGGGCTGCGTGCTGAGGTCAGGGTCTGCAGCAGCCTTGGCTGTCCCCAGCTTTTCCTGCCTGCTCCAGGCAGGTAGAAGTGCAGCCGCTGCTCCATGGTTATTGTACAAAGCAGCACAGGGCAAAAATGTGGCTACTGAAAGCAGAGGTGGGTGCTGCTTTCATTTTTATCTGGTTTCTAGCTGGACCACTCTGTTATTCCTCACTTCATCTTTGCAAATCCCATTGTCTCAGTAAATCTGCCATCTCTGCTCCCCTGGCACATGGTCTGGACTGCACAGTCCCTAGCCCAAGCCCTGGGCTGGACATCTTTGGTGAGCTGAGTGGTGCTTCATCAGAGCTCTGGAGCAGACCTGTAGAACTGTGTTGGAAAAGTCCTTGAAGCTGCTACAGTCCCAGCCCTCCCCTCACCCTGCCCAGCCCACCACTAACGCCTGGCCCTCAGCACCTCAGCTCCATAGCTTTGGGATCCCTCCAGGGCTGGGCACTCTCCCAGCTTCCTGGGCAGCCTGGCACAGGGGCTGACACCCCTCTCAGGGAGAAAGTTGTCTCAGCTCCAGTCTCAACCTCTGGAAGCTCTTTGCCAAGGATGCCACCAGTTAGGAGATAACTCGATGGCACTGGGATGCCCATGTCAGGCAGGAGTGGGTTTCAGCAGGAGGTGATGGTGTGTGCCCCATCCTTCCCATCCCCACTGCAGCACCAAACTCACCAGCCACCTCCTCTCCCTTCCTCCAGGACCACTGAATAATAAATTGGACAAAAAATAATTCCCTTGCCATAAATTGGGCATTAGCATATGAATGAGAGTTTAACATATGAAAGGGCTTTTGATGCTGCATACAATTAATATAGGAAATGACCGTAACAGAATAGCTAATGACACTTCAAACATCAGCTCCATGGAGATGGTGGCAGCAGGATGCCTGAGCTGGGTCAGGGGAGAGCCTGGGAGTGGGGGTCATCTCCTCAGACCCCTCCCTAGAGCAAACTGGCCCCAGCCTTGTGGCTACCTCTGTCTGTTTATACCGGGGCTGAGGCAATGGGTGCAGATAAATCCCTCCCATCTGTATTCTAGCATTTGCATCTTATTTATTTGAGCAAGTGGTGGTTTATTTTTGGTCTGTGTCTTTTGTCCAGGGTGATAGTGTTTGGGTTTTTTTCCCTGATGATTAACCTGGGGCTTTTTTCCACTTGAGTTTTAAATATCCTGGGCAGTCTGGCTTTCAGCTACATGGTTAATACATCCAGGACAGAGAGGATTTAAGACAGCTGTTGAGGCACGTTGTGGTGTTGTTAAAAACAATCTGTGGGTATAAATTATTTGCAGGCAAAATTTTTCTAGGACAGAGTTAAGCTGGTAAAGACAGGCCATTTATTTGCCAAGAAGGGGGAAGAGGAAACCAAGCTCTTACTAAAATATGACAGGTGTGAACATGGTGAAACGTGGTTTGGATAACAGCAGCTCATTGAGCTGCCACTCATGGTGCTGAGCTGCCACTTTGGCTTCTATGCACATGCTCCTAGACTGACCCAACTGCAAAAAACCAAAGTATTGCCTTAAGTTGTCTTCCCTGAAGTTTTAAGCCAACATGCCTTATCCTGTGTTTGGAGCAAAAGCACTCACATGATGAATAGCAGCAGACTGAAATGCCATACGTTTAGATGTCATCAGGCATCCACCCAGTGCAGAGGCTCTTAGAAAATCAGAGTTGGAAAGCTTGAAGATTCTTTTCCAGTCAAATAACTGGAAAAACACTGGTAGGTACCCAGTCGACCTCTGCAGTGAGCAGTGTGGGATTGGTACACCAAGTTTTGTGTTGCAGAGTGAGAGGATCTCTGGCCAGCAGCCACAGCACAGAGGTAGAGATCAGGTGTACCTGTCTTTTCCTGCATGCCTGGCAGAGGAATAGGGCTGCTTCTGTGCCCTGTGCACAGAGGAGGTGGCCATGAGGCTGGACATTGTGCTGGTGTTTTCATCCTGACTTTGCAAGTGCCTGTGCAGCTCCCGTAAATGCAGGCAAGTGGCACCAGCCTGGGCTTCATGGCTAGGCTTTGATATTGCTTGGAGCCTGTGCTGGAAAGACAAAGGTGGAGAGACTGGGTGTGCAGGAGAGACAAAGTTGAGGAGAGCTGCAGAGTCCTGGAGAGCAGGACTGCGGTTTAAAGCAATGGTGAGGGAGTTGGCTGTGTCTGGGGGCTGTGGCTAGAGGGCTTTCCCCCGTGCCCACAGCTCTTCTCCAGGGCCAGATGCTATGTGAGTAGATGCCGTGTTCCTGCTCTCAGTGAGTGACAGATCTTTGAGTCAGTGTGTGCGTAGAGGGCCATTGCAGAGGGGGGGAGCATGGAGTCCCCAGACCCAGCCCTTTCTCTGCAAAGCTCTGCTTTGCTGCTGTAATCCTGCAACATGTGATCCAGTTCTCCAGGGCTTTTGTTTCTGTTCCAAATTCCACTAAAGCCCTTCCAGGTATTTACTATTTCCAAGGAAATCCCTGTGTTACTTAATCCCTGGAAGGTTCTCTACCACATTTTCACCTCTCCTGTGGAGCTTTGTGGTTGGCACTGCTCTGGGTGCAGGGCTGCCCTTGAGGGCTTGGTGACGTGTCTCCATCCAGCATTGGGTGCTCTGTCTGTGGGATGTGCAAAGCCCTCAGTGCTGGTACAGGCCTGGTCCAGAGCACAAGAAATGCAGGGCTGCAGGGCTTTCACTTTTCTCTGTTTTTTTTTTCCTTTGTATCTGTGAGCTGAAATCCCTCAGGTTGGATGAATGCCTAAGACAGTAACATAATGACACTTTCCCAGGTGCTGTCTGTGAATGCACTTGCTATGGGTGCTGATACAAATAAATGCAGATTATTGGGAATTTAAAGGACAAATAAATCACTTTTTGTCTAAGAATCAGCCTGGGTACTGGGGCCATTGAGAGTGTTTTGCATTAATGCCATTATTGTTTCCTTTTAGCAAGGTCGGGACCTCAGCCTTCTCACTAGAGAAGGCAGGTGATTGTAGGCTACCAAGATGCTGAGGGGATAGAACGTGTGTGAGGAGGAAAGGCTGCAGGCTCTGGGGCTGTTCAGCCTGGAGAAGAGAAGCCTGAGCTCAGGGGGACCTCAACAAGGCTGATAAATACCTAAGGGGTGGGTGTCAGCAGGATGGGGTGACTCTTTTTTTCTGTGGTGGCCAGTGCCAGGACAAAGGGTAATTGGGCACAGGCTGGAACACAAAAAGTTCCACTTGGACACAAGATAAAACTCCTTTGGTGCTGAGCTGAGGGAGCCCTGGCCCAGGCTGCCCAGGGAGGTTCCTTGCTGGGAGGTTTCCAAACCCACCTGGACACGTTCCTGTGCCCCCTGAGCGAGGGGAACCTGCTTGAGCAGGGGGTTGGGCTGGATGAGCTCTGCAGGGCCCTTCCCACCCCCACTGTTCTGGAATTCTGTGATTCTGTGGCTCAGAGTTTAGCCAGGCTGGCTTCTGCAGCCAAGGACGATTGAGGGAACATTTTTCTGCCCTATCCCGTGAGCTTTCTTTGGATGGAGGAGAAGAGAGGGCTGCCTGCTCTGATGGCTCAACAAGCAAACAGTAATCTAAAGAGCTTGCTTTAAATTCACTGGGAGACAGAGCAAGCAAACAGAGACAACCGTGCTCTGCCCTGAGGGTTAACTACCTGCTGCTGGAATACTGATTGCAGTGAATTGTGTCCATCAATTATAGCAAAGAGGGTTTGCTTCCTGTGAGGATGCAGGGGGAGGGAGGGAGAAGTCCTGATCCTCAGAAAGGAGCTTTCTGCTAATCAGCTGAGAGATGGGAAAGTTCAGGAGACTGGTAATCAGTGAGACATGAGCATCCCTCACTAGCCTGTAACTGGCTTGTCTGTGGTCACTCAGAGCAACCCTTTGCTTTCAGTGTTCATGCTTTGGTTCATACCATGGCTCCCCAATTGGCCCCTGGCTGCCTGCAGCTGGGCAGGCTGAGGTGTTCGTGGCCATCACAGGCTACTTCTCCTGGGGTTTTCTGTAACCACCTTGGCCAGGTTGCCTGTTGTGACCATGGAAATCACCATCACTTGGGTCGCTCAGTGCCTTTTTGAGAGTCTGGATTTCCACTGAACCCCCATGTCCTGCCAGAGCTGTGAGGGGATCATCCAACAGACTGGTTTAAAACTTCCCTTTCCCTCCTTCAGGCAACTATTTTAATTGAATACTATGATACTACTAATAAAAAGAGGGATTTCACACTCTCACCAGCTTTGGTAAGCTATTGTTCAGGCTGTTTACCTCCCTTTTTGTTCTGAGGAATGATTAATTATCTCCTTGTCCTCTAAATTACACTAAATTGGTGCTAATTTATGTAATATTTCTCAGTTCATATAGTAACGATTTGCTGTTTCCACATCCTCCTGCCTCAAACTGCTTCTGGAGATGCTCAGTTCTGTGGCTGAGCAGTCCTGGAGAGTCCAGAGCAACCACAAAGCTTTGCACCCTGAGATGCCTGGGCTCCCAGGACCTGACCTCCACTGTCCCCTTGTTGCCCTCCAGTTGGTTCAGCTCCCTGGCAGGTCTGGATGAGCTTCTGCTTCTGGCATCTCTAGTTGATTTGATATCTCTTACAAGTTATCTTCTTTTTACTACATGCCTGCCCTATTTTCCTAAACTCCTAAGGTACCCATAGTGGAGTTACCAAAGTGCTATGCAAGCACTGCATAAAATGCTGAGGCTCCTCTCGGAGCCTCTTGTTTTAAATACTGCAGCAATTTTTCAGCGCTTTTAGCCAACCTCCTGGTTGATTTATTTCATGGATGTGTTGGGTGAAAGATAGAAAGAGGGTAAAGAAAAAAGGTAAAGAAAATTATAACTAACATCTTCTCCTAAAAAAAGGCACTTGGAGCTGGGGAAGGGGTTGGAGCACAAGGGTGCTGAGGAAAGGCTGAGGGAATGAATGGAGGTGTTGAGCCTGGGGAAGAGGAGGCTGAGGGTAGACAGGAGCACTCTCTAACACTCCCTGACAGTGGTCTGCAGGGAGCTGGGGGTAAAAGGATAAAACAAAATGGGCTCAGGTTGCCCCAGGGGAGGTTGAGGCTGCCCAGGGAGCTGGAGGAGTGCCCAGCCCTGGAGGGATCCCAAAGCCGTGGAGCTGAGATGTGAGAGCTGTGGGTCAGTGGTGGGCTTGGCAGGGTTGGACTCCAGGAGCTTCAAGGGCTTTTCCAACTGAAACAATTCCATGATTCTATGACTAATGGAGACCTGGACAGTAGGCAGGCTGGATATTCTGGTCTGGAATAACTGAGAATATAGGTTTTCTTGATTGGCTACAGGGAAAATATCTCTAAGCAAAACTCTTTCCATTGGGAACAAAGGAATGGTGCCTCAGTCCTGCTCACTCCTGTAGTTCTGATCTTCAGCCTGAGCTTCTCAGAGTGTCACCCTCACTGCTGTAAGCCTTGGCAGCGTGAGGAAGGTACATTGGATGTGTTGCAGCTTCCCTATCAGAGGCCAGGAGCATTTTGGCATGTGTTTTAACAGAAACACCTCCATAAAGCTTCCAAGGGCTTAAGCTGGGCTTAGAGCAGAGGCAAAAGGATATTTGCTGCTTTTTTTCCTGATTCCGTTGTTTGGCCAGATGTTCCTTGTGGAGAACATGGGATGTGCTCTGTCTTTTGCTGCTGTGCCATTGAGGAGTTTGTCTCCATTTCAGACATACCTAAATTAACAGGGTACATGGCTTTGACCAAAGGCAGGCATTAAAATGAACCAAAGTTGCAACTGAAAACAAAACAATCGTTGTTCTATGCCAAAAAAAACCCCAACACTCTGCAATTATCTGTCTTGTGAATGCATTAAAGCACCTGTGGTGAAGGGACATAAATAATCATTAGCTGCCTGATGTCATTTGTGCAGGAAAACCTCTCCAACTAGTGGCAGAAGAGTTGGTTTCTCTTCTTTAGGAGAGGGGCTGTTTGTGTCCTTCCTAGGCTGGGCAGAGACTCATGGATGAGTGGTGGAGTTGTGCTGACTGTATCAGGCACTTGGCTGGGTGGCAAAGAGGTGGAACTGGCTGTTTTAGGGTAATTCCAAAACTCTGGGTTTTCCTTTTGCTGTCACTTGCCTCCTTTTTAAGTTTTAGGTCATCTGTAAGATGTGAGACAAGCACCAATGCTCCAGGGTCCTGAAGCCACTGGGTAACAAAGCAGCCTTTTCCCAATACACCCCTGCCCTGTCCCATGCCATCAAACCTCAACACTTTCGTTCCTCTCCAGCCCACCAGTGAATTATTGCCCCCTTTTAAGCACATGGAAACAGTGCTTTGCCATGAGCCTGTGTTTGATGTGGGGCCAGGCATTGGGGATCCATGTGCTGTGGGCACCAGCTCATCTCTGCTGAGGAGCTCCTGGTGAGGTGGGGGTCCTGCTCCTGAGGACACAGCCACCCTCCCAAAAGCAGACTCCAGGATGAAGCTGGTCTGCTGAGTTTTTTTTTTCCCCTTTTATTTCTTTTTTATCCTTGTCATTGGAGGCATTTCTGCTTTTGGGGAGTGTTTTGGGCCTTCTGGCTCTGTCACTTCAAAGCCTGTCACTCTTAATGTCATTTCTCTCCAGCCCCTGCCCACCCCCTCTCCTGTTGCAATGTGCCCTCCTCTTGCTGCTGTGCCTGCTGCCTTAATTCTTTAAGGACAAAAGCTGACTTTAGCACAAGTCTCCTTTGATCAAGAGGAACCTTATCTGGTCTCAGAGACAAGCACATCCCAGCAAGTGCACCATCTGTGGTGCTTGGCATTGGGCAGGTGGGTCTGCCCCTCACCTCCCTGCCAGCAGGCAGCCCTGGAGCTGAGGCTCTGCTTGGAGGTGCTTGGGATCCCCTCAGCCCTCTCTCCCACCTAGGTGAGCAGCCTTTCCTCTGCCTGTCAACCTCCCCTTGTTGCTTCCTGTGCTGGAGTCCCACTGGCAGCTCTTCCCCTTTTATCTCAGGGTGCCCCGAGATGTCTGGAGGCAAACATGTGTGTTCAGGGTGACGCTGGCCTCTGGAATGCTGTCAGGATGAGCTTTGTAGGATGGCAGAAATGAGCACACTCAGCTGGAGGAGGCTTAGTAGAAACTGAATTAGTCTCCTTGCCATTCCTGCCAGCAGAGCCCAGCCCACTTTGCCAGTCATGGCCCTATAACACATAGTCATCTACATGACAGGACCAGATCTCACCAGGAATAGGGTGCAAAACACAGGACTCATCTGGCATGTTTGAGATGACTCTCTGCTTTTTTGGCAAGGAAACAGGGAGCATGGGAGGGAGAGGAAGGACCCTCAGCTCAGGTCCACAGACAGGATCACACCACAGCCCCCCAGCAGCATTCCTCTTGGTCCCATGACCTTTTGTACAGCTCATTAACAACAAATGCTGAAGAGAAGGAGGGCAAAGCCATTATAGAGCAATATATATGTAAATGCCTAAAATGCCAAATAAAACTAAACCCACTGGCATTCATTAGAAAAAAACCCATTATTGGATTTTACTGTGTTTGTCTGTGTTTGGGGTTTTTTTTCATCTTAGCAAGACAAAGTACACTGTCAAACCTCCTGCTTGGCTTCTTGATTCTCCAGTTGCATCCTTGCTGTGTCCAGGCACAGGTTAGGGCCAGGATTTCCCCTGCCTGAGTGAGGTGGAGAGCTATACAGGGAAGCTTTGACTTCTGTGGTCTTCAGTAACCCCTGGAGAGAGACATCCTAACTCTGCTGCCCACCTGGGATGCTGAGACAAGTTCCAAGTGAGAGCTTGGACAGGAGCCCAAGGTGTTCCCTGTGGCCTACAGCATGGTGCCAACTCCACTTCCCCTTGGAAAGACAATCCAAGAATTTCATTCTGGAGGCATTTCCAAGCAAAGTTAGTTGACTTTTAGCTAAAACCTGAATTTCCTGTGCTGTGAGGGTTTTGCTGTCAGCTGGGGGATGCTTCTGCCAGCAGCAATAAAAACCAGGTGAAACTGTCGTGGTTTGGCCCAG
>WBNH01002357.1:215238-535107 GCA_013401255.1 Urocolius indicus | reverse complement strand
TTCAAAGACAGATGTGAAGAATACACAGTAGAGTACTCAAAGAAAGTGCAGAGTTAGCTGATACGGCAGGAAAGTTGAAAATACGAGTGGAGAAAAGCAGATACAGAGTAAAAAGGTGAAGGCTGGTGATATAAACATTGAAGTAATCATTATGTTAGTGAATTAATCATTGTGTATATGAATCAATCAATTGTGCTTGCTTAGAAGCTTTAGTATATAAGAGAGGCTTTGATTTTGGCAATAAATCAGAACGTGCTTCTCATCATATTGGTGTGTTGTCATTCTCGTCTCACCATATCTGGAGGACACCAGCAATTCTTCTCCAATTTAATGTCCAGATACTTTCAGAAATCTCAGATGGATGAATGGGATGAATTTGTCTAGGTTCCAGGTTCTTAGATTGAATACAATCTCCTCTTTTCTGTCTGATCATCATACACAAAAGAGCTTGGAAAAAAGAACGTTTCTATCTCTGAACAGCCATCTCACCTTCCATTCAGTATTCACCATAGCTGTACTCAGCAGAAACCAAAGTAAAATAGTAACTAGGGTTTGGAATTACTTTTAGACATTCTCTGATTCTGGCTCACTCTCCTGAGCACAGTAACCTCATTTCTTTTCTTCTTTTTTTATGAGGAGAATATTTTATATTTTCTTCAATACATTTTGACAGTCTTAACTTTATGAGAACACTTTCTGACCTCTTTGATAGAACATCATTATATGTTATTTGAGACTTTTTAGCTGATTATTCAAATCTGACTTTCACCCTGACAGGTTTCTTCCCTTTATATTAATATATCCTTCAGATTTTAAGTATCTTCCACATATAAGGAGAACATCCTTCCCATGTAAGCACTTAATTCCAGAAGATCACATATAAAATAGTCTCTTTATCTGTGACAGTTATATTCATGTTTTGGGGCTTTTTTTTTTGCTTCATTAGTGATCTGCAGTTCAAGTGGCAGGTGTACTTATTAGGACATAAGCTCACTTGTATTGTCTCTTAAGCACAGTTCAAAGGCTCAATGGAAGTGGCATTTTTTAAAATCAGAAGCAGCAACAGTTGAGAAGATAAAAAGGAATAAAAATATATGACCTAGAATGTCCTCTTTTTTTTTTTAATTTAAAAAAC
Source organism: Urocolius indicus (assembly GCA_013401255.1). NCBI lineage: Eukaryota > Metazoa > Chordata > Aves > Coliiformes > Coliidae > Urocolius > Urocolius indicus. The sequence goes on along the minus strand of WBNH01002357.1, from coordinate 533,972 downwards.
ATTTACATAGAATGAAGCAAGTAAGTCAAGTGGGCGTGCATAAACTAACACATCCACCTTCTCTGTTGTTCTCTCTGTGGTTTTGGGAAGCAATTAGATTATTTTGCTGTAAAGTATCCTCATTTTATAGAACAGACACTAGTTTTCCATGCCACAGGAAAAAAAAAAAAGTTTTAATAGATAGGAGGGACAGCTAGAAACATGAATTCAGTTAAAGGAAGCCTGGAAATTCCAAATTAGCAAGGTTACACAGTAACAGCAGGAGAAATTGACTTAAAAACAAGAAGAGATTGGAATTCCAAAAAGTACATACTGAGTAGAATGTAGGCAAGTCAGATAAGTCAAGTAAGTAATAATTTACTTCCAAACCAACAAATACATTATTAATAGCTTCATGAACAGTGGCATACTGCCATGTATTTTGTTTTACTGATGTAAAGTGTTACCAGTTTCTTGAATGGGGAAGTCTATTCTATTAATGGCTCTTTAATATAGTGTAAAAAGATCCAATTCAGATTAAAAGGCTGATAACTCAGATTTTTGCTTCCTTGTCTTTTCCTGTGAGACTCAGATGAAAAGTGGAACACGTGTACTATGATACTCCTTTAAACACCATAAACCAAAATATAACAAGCATGCCTACAAATTAAAGTATGTGTACAAGAACAAACCAGACAAAGGAATGCAAGAAAGAAAGAATGTAAATTAAAGAAAATAATTAGTATGAATTATACTACACCACAACATGAAGAAAATATCACCAATAAAGAAAAAATAATAAAAAAAATCACTTCCACAGGACAGATATCAGTATACAAGAATATTACTTCTAATAATCCTAATTTTTTCTGTCTTTTAAAAGCTAAAACTTTAAAGTGAGTAAAATAAACCTTCACTGATGTTACCTGAAAAAAAAAAAAAAAAAAAATATCACCAAAGCTATATGAAACTATCACAATTACATATACTTAAGCAAGGTATCATTTAACATATTTTTACTATTACCTTTAGTTATTTCAGTATTTCAATAGCAGACTATATTGAAAATACTGTTATTAGTTGAAATAACATCTAACATCATCACTTAATGTGACAGCGAGGTTTCAGCATTTTCTGCCCTGCATTACTGTAGATCATTTCAGTATCAGATAGTTTGAAAACACTTGGCACATAACTCCACAGTGAAGAACTTTATAGTAGTACCACAGCTTCTCTTTAGCATTAGCTAGATCACAATAACATCAGTAATACCTAAAAGCTGACATCAGGGTAAGGCTTTCACTGCCAGAGTAAAGATAGTTCTTGGTAAACAGAAGCTATCAGATGTCCTCTTCCTCATTTTCCTTTAGTTGTTTTATTGTGGAATAGTGTTATTCTTTAGTCTCTGTGACTCAATTTGTATAAGAAGACAGGACAAGGGGTGATGGGATGAAGTTGGAACACAGAGTTCCATTTAAACACAAGAAAAAACTATTTCACTGTGAGAGTGAGGGAGTCCTGGCACAGGCTGCCCAGGGAGGGTGTGGAGTCTCCTTCCTTAAAGGTCTTCAAGACCCGCCTGGACACGTTCCTGTACAACCTGATCTAGGTGGACCTGCTTCTGCAGGGGGGTTGGACTAGATGATATCTAAAGGTCCCTTCCAACCTACCATTCTGTGATTCTATAACCTCAATACCCAGCCTCATCTTCAACTTTTTAGGATTTATTGATTTAAAAGAACACAGAAGTTGTGAAAACTCAAAAAAATACAACACCCCAAACAAACAACAACAACAACAACAAAAATCAGAACACCAACAAACAGTTCTCTTATCAATCTGCCCATAATCTGGCAACAAGTCACTAATGGAGATACAATGACAAGTTCAAGGATCACCCTGCTTTCCTCATAGATCCTGATTAAAATAAGGACGGGGGAGAAGGAAATCAGGGCCACACACACACAACTTGAAAATACTTCAAATATCTCAAATTCCTGAAATAATGAAATAACCACCATTTGTTGTTTTTCTGGTTAAAAGTTAAAAAGGCATCTAATAAGCACCTGTACTTGCAACCTAGCCAACAGGCCGTTATTATTTAGAAGGATGGCATGTAACTTCACCATAATTAGACTGCTAACTATATACAGCAAAAAATGAGACATATATTGAAGAAAATATCCTCCTTTCTTATTCTAATAGAATAAACACATAAGCTCTGTGGTGGTTTAGCCCAATGTCCACCCAGTCATAATATTACTCCCCCTCCAAAACCGGACAGGAGACAGAGAGAGAGAGAGAGAGAGAAATGTACCAAATGGCCTGTGAGTTGAGATGAAGGACAGAGAGATCACTCGACAGTTAGCGTAAAGGGCAAAATAGACTCAACTTAGGAAGAAAAAGGTTTGATTTATTAAAGAAACAGTAAGAGCAGGGGGATGAGACTTCCCAGAACTCTCTTTCCTTCCTCCTCAGCCGTGCAGGGGATGGGGAATGGGGAGTTGCGGTCAGTTCATTACAGATGGACTTTGCCGTTGTTGCTTCTCAGGGGGAGGCCTCTTCACATTTCCTACTCCACATGGGAGACAGTCCCTCATGAACTTCTCCAGCGTGGGTCTTTCCCATGGGCTGCAGCTCCTCACGAACTGCTCCGGCATGGGCCCTCCCACGGGGCAGCTCCGCAAACACTGCCCAACGTGGGTCATACACAGGGAGAAACAGTCTTTCAGGGACAAGTTGCTCCAGCCTGGGTCCCCTCACGGGATCACAAGTCTTGCCAGCAAACCTGCTCCAGCGTGGGCACCTCCCCCACAGGCTCCCAGGTCCTGCCAGGAACTTGCTCCATGATGAACTTCTTACTCACCACATATCGCAGGGGAGCCTTCTTCTCAGTGCCTGGGCACCCTCCTCCCCCTCCTTCTTCACTTGGTGTCTGTGGAGATGTTTTCACATTCTCTCTCCCTGTTGCTGTTGCCGTTTCTCAATTGCGCAACAACTTCTTCTCAAATATGTTATGCACAGAGGCGTTACCTCCACCACTAATTGGCCAGGCCTGGGTCAGGTGCAGGGTCCAGCTTAAAATTGACTGGCCCTAAGCCTGTCAGCTACAGAGGAAGCTTCTAGCAACTCTTTTTGTTTAAAGAAGCCACCAGTGTAGCGCCCCTGCTACCGAAAAACCTGGCCCAGGCCAAAACCACTACAAGGTCATTCAGACTCTTACTTATAAATATAGAAGGTATTTTCCTCATTTTTTGTGAGAGTAAGCCCAAAGATGACAACTGAAATGCGGATTAGTAGTTTTGTACAAGAGAATACAGGTTCTAAATGAGGCCTTACACTTGTATAGTGTCATTTAGGACAAGTCTGTAATAGCCTGCTATTTGAAATATTTCTGACTTATTGTAATTATAGATAGTTTTCTTTATGCTGTTCCTCATTCTCCCAAGTAAACATATATTCTCATACAAAAAACTGAAGTCAGAGTAGTCACACATACTTGAGTTTACCAACCTCAAGTATGAGAGCAAGAAGTTGCAGGCCTAAACAGGACCTCATAACTCATGATACAACACATTTAAGATTTTGTAACAAAGTTTGCATGCAAAAAAGCACCCAGAGTCTTACAGAATTCTTGGAACATAACCTCTCTGCTATGGAAGTTGTGGGGGGAAAAACAAAGTAGATGGAATAGAAAAAAAGAAAAAAAAACCAGTCATTAAGACACCTAAATAACTGAATGTATAGCTCCGGATTTTTCACACACAGCAGATATTTCAAGGTCTCCAAATTTCCATTGGTTTTCCATACTTAAGGTGGAGTGCTTGCACAATAATTCTTGTCATTGACAAAGTAGTTCTAGAACTTCCTAAACAACAAGTTTGCATGTTATTAAACTACCAGGACCAGAGTGGTGATATAGCAGACTGTGTCCCTACAACCCATGGAAAGTAATCATGAAGGCAGTGACTGTGCACAGAGGAGGCCATGACAGTGGAGAGGCAGCAGAGGAGCTGAACATTCCTGGAGTTCTGCTGGCCACAAAGGAGGCCCTCGCTGCAGGAGTCTATGAGGAATTGCAGCCCTTGGGAAGGGCTCACACCACAGCGACTCATTAAGGACTATGGGAGGCATGCCACATCGCAGGGGAACAATGTGATGAGTTCTCCTCCCTCTGAGAAGAAACAAGTGGCAGAGAACATCTGTGAGGGATTGACCACATTCTCCCATTCCCTGCCCTTGAACATCACTGAGGGGCCTGACAGTAGAGATGAATCTGGTAAGAGGAGAGGGGTGGGGAAAGGGGTGCTGGTTGTATTTTTCTCATCATCCTCTTTTTTTACTTTGTCTGTTCTGTTTCTAGTCAGTAGTAGATTAAATTGTTCTCATTTTATTCCTGAAATCAAGTAGCCAAGTCTGTTTTGCCCAGAACCATAATTGGCCGTGAGCTCTCCCTGTCCTTGTCTTGATCCACAAGGCCCTGGGTTATCTTTTTTGCTCTCATCTCACTGAGGCTTCCTTCATCCTACTGAAACGATGGGGAACAAGCAGTGAGCAGCAGTGTGGTGCTTTGTTGCCAGCTGGGCTTAAACCACACCACATTTTAAAAGTGTACATTATTTCCTTGACAAAAAAAAAACCAAAACGCACAACTACACTTCCTACAAATGTCATTCTAGGATACCCAAGACGTCCTTAGATTCCAAAAGTTTGCGGGAATCTTTTAGTCAGTTTTTTAAATAGAAGGTGTTTCTGAGTAACATGACTACCACAGCAGGATTAAGACAGGCATGCTTCCTCATCTTTTTCTTCACATACACATACTGTCAATCTCATTGTCAACTCACTGAAGTAGCCTTCTCTGAAAAGGGTTACTCATAAAAATTACCCCATTAACCTGTGTTAATAGGATGGCTCAGTACTATGAGCTTAAGGACTATTTGTTATGATTAAGAATATTCCAGGCCAAGAGAAATTTAGCTAATCTGTTCATGAAGAAGAAAGGGCATGGAAGGTACCAAACACACTTTAGCAGCAGCAAAAGGGGTATTTCAGAGGTACTGCCAAAAGACAATAAAAGGAGGTTAGCCTACTACTAGTTTGAAATTGAAGACTGACACAAAACCACCAAAACTTACAACTACTGCATTTGGAATACAAAGTAGTATTAAAGGGATCTCAGACTAAAGGAAGTGGTAAAGGAGAAAGCAAAAAATTCAGGTATGGGACTGGTTTTCATATACACACATACACATGGTACGTACAATTAAAAATCCAGCCAATGTTGCCTTCAGCAGGAGAGAAAGATATTCTCACATAAATGCACAATTGTAAGTCATTTCAATTTTGTCAGCCCCACTCAGATCAATCCTAACCACTTCAAAGCAGCATAGCTGCTTCTGCCTATGAATATGCACCATTACAGCTATGAATATTAAAGCTTCCTTGCCTCTACCACTAACTAGCAAAATTTAACAGCTAAGATTGAATTTTTAAGTCCATTAAATTTAAATTTTAAAGAAATTACTTTAGAAAGAGAAAAATAAACTCAGGTGATATCACAGTTTAATGAATTTATGAAAGTATCTGTATCAAAGCTAAATGTGAAAAATGAAATCTTTTCAGTGATGTAGCAGCCTGTGCAATTACAGCCTCACTGCTAGTAATTAATGGCTGGTAACACCCAAAATTTAATATCATAACTAACTTACAACTTCTACAGACCTTGATGATAGTCCATTTTCATGACTATCCCAATCTACTATTACTTGTGGTCTCTGTGTGTGTCCCTTTAATAAAGGGGAAATAAATCTTTTTTTGTTGGTTAGTCAGCAATCCTATATCATCCTGCAAGTCTCCAACATTGTGCTGAAATCCACAATACAACAGCGAATACCTTCCGTCTTAAAGGTTACTAGTCTTTTTATGTTCTATTCAAATCCCAGTAAAGTCAATGCCAACACTAAAACATGATTAGGATGCTTCAATCTAACTTAATAATGTACTAATATTACTGTTTTAGTTCAGAAATTCATTTAAAAAAAACCTGAACGTTTAAAAGAAATTATCAAGATCATGCCTAAACTGAGATCAGATTTTTACCAAACCGTGACAAGGCCCAAAGCCATTTATTTTCCATTTTTTTGAAAAAGTGCAGCTTCAAAGGTGCTGTAAGCTAAAATGTGTGACCTTCAACTTTGCACAACATTTGAGGAAAAAAAGTGAAGAAAATCATACTATGTAATACAGAAGTGATACACTTTCTAAAGGATGTTACAATTACCAAAACCTCAGCTAGAAAACAAAGTTAAAAGAGTAATGCTTCCAACATTCAACTTAGAAAAATAGTGCATCTTACCCCCTGTTCCAAGAACTTTCAGGAGCTCAAAGTTTTCAATGCCAACTTTTTCCGCATGGCCTGTCAAGTTTGCTGAAGGGAAAAAAAAAATAAAATCACATCAGATATGTAGTACACAGAAACATCATTCTGACATATGACTACAGATTCACTAAAAACAAGTTAGCAGGTGAATGAAATATGCCACACTAAAAGGACATTCCAGATGCATGCTGTATTATTTAAACTTAGAAAGCAAGAGAGAGAGAGATTTTCTTGTTGTCATCAGTGTTTCTCGGGGAAAACAAAAAAAAACCAAAGCAACAAAAAAACCCCACAGGATAACAACTGAAGCCCATTTATCTTGTATATACTGTGTTTCATCCTATCACTGGGCACCTCTGAAAATACTCTAGTTCCAGCTTGGCCATAATCTCTAATCGTATAGTTACAGACAGCAATCCAGCCATCCCTTAGCCCTAGCACCCTGAATACTCTCATATTCTTGAATTATACAGTGCTTGGGATTACATAAGCAGATCTCCAGTTACTATTCATACATTTAACATAGCATTACTAAACCCATAAAAACACTCTACTATGCAGTAGAAAAGCCTTGAGCCTACATAACCAACAAGTCTGGAAAAATCTAAGCTGCTACAAAGTTGTGTCATTTGGGAGAAAAAGATTCTATACCAACCTATACCGCTTCAACAAATACTTTTCTAAGCAGGAATATGAAGAGTAGTAACGCAAAAAAAGTAACTAAGTTTGATTATTCTTAACCTTGTTCAGTTCCTTGATTCACTTTAATGTGCGGTTTTATTTGCACAATTAAGAATGCAGCAGAAGTTGCATAAACTGAGAATCATTCTTTTAGCAGCCAGGCCAAACAGCAACTTCAAGCCAAACTGATGTCTAAAAGGAAGTTTAAAAAAGGCTTAAGAAAGATGTGCAAGAAGCTTTTAGTAGCAGAACCAACGGACTGCAAGTACAAAGATTTCTTTGTAGAGAGAAGTCTTTTTGATAGGAGATGCTGAAATTAACTTACTCCATTCCACAGAAACTCTTACTTTGTGTGGTATTTCTAAGAAAAGAGATCAAGTCCACAATAATACATTAGTGTAAACTGTACTATAAAAAATCAATTTAACTCACATTCCATACCCAGTAACATTAGTAAAATCTTTCTTAGTTTGATGAAGTTACACAGTAAAAAGCTGAGATATACCAAGTTTCAATTACTATGTGCTGATTTCAATGTGAGCCATAATTTTGCACTGTCCACTTAATCCCATTTTTCTCATATTTAGGATGTTTAATTACCTTGTCTGAAAAAAAATTAAATGTCTCGAAGGTTATTGTAATATTATTTTCATAGTAAAAAGTGAGAACTTTATATAGATAGTATAATTTGCATTTTTTTCTCAGTATAATGCAAAAAGGACACCCCACAAGATGAGACAGCCAAAAAGTGCTGCATAACACAGAGAGACATGATAAGACACTTGAGACATACTAAATCTCTCAGAATTACTCCCTATAAAGCAAGAAGTAGAATATACTTAACAACAAAACAAAAAAAACCTAAAAACACACCACAACTGAACGAAGAAAAAAACCCACACTACTAAAAATCTGCAAAGCTACAAGACAAGATGAACAATACACAAAAAGTACTTCTCCCAACGTTGCCACAATTGGCAATGACTTGCACAACAACCTCAGTTGCTGCACTGAGTCCATCTCTGAAGTCATATCCCAAGAAAAGCAAGCTGAAGAGCTTGTATCTGTGCCACATTCTTTCCAATGACACTGCTAGAGCAGTTCTTTGTCTTCATCTGCTGAGATCAGGCTCAGCATTTTCAACATTCTAGCAGAGATGAGATACAGTTTCTCCAGAACAAAAGTAAGTATACCAACATTTCCTTCAACTTGCTCTCAAGTGCATAAATACCCAAAGATCAGTATTTCACTAGTCACTTCCAGGAACCCAAATGACCACTGCTGGAGAACCTTTCACAAGGACTGCTTTCCACAATTACAATTGTTTCAACTTTGAGAGGCTTTAAAGGATTGCAGCAATGTGGCCACTACTAATACCGCTCACAGAAGAGTCCAACCTCACAGACTGCTAGGACTGGTATCAGAACCTGACCCAACAACTGTCAATGCAACCTGCACGAAGACAACGTATCTGCCAAGAGGATGCACACTCTACCATCTAGCTAGCAGTATCTCTAGCAAACAGTATCATAATATTTCAGTGACTGCAAGCCTGCCATTCAGAAACAGCAGTTTTGGGAAAGCTCATAAATTAAGAATTGAGTGCAAGGAAAACAGTTTTGTAAACAGAAAATTTACCTCTCCATGCCCTTTTTCTTCAAGTCTGTTGACATATCAGCTGCAAAGTGCCAAGGAACGAAACTATGCTTAGATGAGATGAAAGCACTGTCCAAGTTAACAGGACAAGAGTTTCTACACAAATTATATGAAGCTACATATGACACAGCAGTATAAAGGATAGTACATCATGAAAAAAGGAAAAAAAACCTAAACAGTAAGCTGATGACACCCTCTAGGAGACGTGCTATCTAACTCTGACGGTACGTGATTAAGCTTTCACTGTTGATTTTCTGCTACCATCCACAGCAAACAGCACAATGAGAAGAGTATGCAGCTGAGGACAACAGTGAGATACAACAGGGAACTCAGAAACAGAGCCTAAAGCAAAAGGCCAATACATCTTGGCATCCATAAAAATAAACAGTGGCACTGGTCACAATTATCACCTCTGAAGGCAAAATAAAGCAATATTCCCAGTGCAAAGACAAATCTCCATATGCAGGGACACCAATGCAGATCAATATTGTCATTTCTCAGCCTCCTGAAAGTAGGATAAGTCTGTTCAACTCTTGGAACCAGAACAATGTATTTCTGATCCATGGCAGATTTCCATGACTGTGACTGCACTATATTTCAACTTTGAGATGGACAAATGTGAATTAAGAACTGTACAATCTGACATTGTGTTGTGATCCTACTTGCTTTTAATTGTACTTTTATCATCTGAAAAGTAATCTTTTGATAGTAGGGTTTTTTTTTTCAAGTTAAAATGTGCAGTGTATGCTGCTTCTGAGCTCGAATACACGGAAATTTTGAAGCAGACAAATAAAATTAAAGCTTCTTCTATTGAACTGGACCAAGCAACCTTCAAAGACAAGCTCTATCTGAAAGTTGCGACTTCTCTCTGCTTTTCTTTGCAACGTTGAGACTAGCTCTACTGTGTTAGAACAATAAACTTTGACAATTTAAAGCAGAATAGAGAAAGCAAGAAGGAAAACGGGATAGAAGACACTGTAATATTTCAAACTATTAGGTGCCTAATGTCTGGTCCCAAGATCAACTTGATTCTAACCTGTTTCTTCAGAGAACAGACCATCTCAACTCACCTAAATAGATCTACTTTAAGCTGCAGCAACAAAGAACAGATGCTGTTTTCAGAGTTACATGAACACAAACTTAATATTATGCCTTACTCGGAGTGAAGAGTGGGTGTTCTTCCTTGAAGTTGAGCAAAACCAGCACATTCCTTTCTTGGGGAAAAAAAACCTCAACATCAAAATGATCACGTAACAGAAACCACACAACTACTGCTTGTTAGGTACTGAAGAAAATGCATCTAAGATGTTATACTGTTTTTCTGATTTATATAAAATTATACTTTGATTGTAACTGGTTACAGTAACTGAGAACTATTTGTGAAGGGAAGTGAAAAATATTCCACAGTCCTTGAAATCTGACAGACCGTCACCACCTAGTAATTGTCAGGTGACTGAACAGGAGGACCATTTAATCAGGACAGGGAACTATCCTAGGAACTTAAAATGGAATTTAGAAAGCATATCATCTCAAGGACTACTAGTTCTTAGGTCAAAGAAGAATTTAGTGCAAAAGTAGAACACACATACAGTTCTGTTCTCATATCAAAGAGGAAAAAATGCAATTCACATTACTCTGAACTCTAGGATCACAACTAAGACAACTGGGGTGACAATCATTCATTCTCTGCAATATTAGACACAAAAGGTGAAGACCATCTGAACTGGGGGGAAAAAAAAAAAGAAGTTCAAGATCCCACCAATCTGCTGATGCCATTCTAGAAGGCCTAGAAGTCAAAACTTTACACAGCCAAAGATGACAAAGACTAGTTAAGCTAATGAAGCGCTAGCTAAGCAGAATACAGTATGTGGAAACTCAGCAGCATGAAATACCATAGGGAACATGACAGGAAATTATCATTACCATAATATGAATACACTGAAGCTGCAGAACACTATCTCCCACCAAAGTTATAATTTGCACATCAGAAGCTGAATAAAGATAAATGTACAGATATCTAAGATTAACAACCCAGACTCACAATAGCCTGAAACAGAAAATTCTCCGTGTTAAGATCCATCTGCACTCAACAGCAGCAGTCCTGGAGATTTTCCTATGAGATTTATCATTACTTTCAAATCAATCACTATGAGGCCACCAAGATTCAATCTAGAAGCACCTTCATGGATAGCTAGAAGCTTAACGTGCAGCAACGTATGCACCACATAATAGTCTAAACAACTCAAAATCCAAATAGGTAAGATACTAATGAATAACTCACTATAGATAATCTAATTCTGAGCAGAGGTGAAACAGACAGATCAACGTAACAGATATCTAAAGATTGTGCATACCTTTTCAATCAAGAAATTGTATTTAAGTACAAGGTATTAATAATATTTGGTCTTTTGCATCACCAGAAATCAGTACAATATTTTTAAAAATACACTTTGTTCAATCATGGGCACTGTGGACATGGTATTAAAAGTAAAAGAATGCTAATTGATCAACAAAAGAAAAGAAACTGCAATTTAAATGTTGATAGAAGGTATTTACATATTAGTTTACGTAGACACTAACCAGGAAACTTAAGAATTATCTTCAGTACTATCCTGTCTCAGGTAAAGCTTTTATAGTCATCTATCCAAGCCAGCACAAAGTTTTTACGGACATCAACAAAAAAAATGGGAAGAGGAAACAGTCACAATAGATCAAAAAACAAAGTGACTGTACGTAGTATGAGTCCTTCGTAAACCAGATCATCTGCCTATCTACAGAATGAGTCAGAATCAAAGAAATCTTAGCAGAGATTGCACCTTATCATTAGGATTGTATAATGGTTTTACACACACACAAAATAGATAAGAGCAGACCAGACCAACCAAAAGAATTAGGAAAGAATTAAGAAATATTTATATGAGGAATATACATGAAAGTCACATCTACAGGTACCCAGGTACCTCATAGCAACTCAAAACAAGATGCGTTTTCTGAATTGCCTCCTAAACACAATTCTGAAGTGCATTAAAATAACATGTAGGCCTCCTAATGCTTTTATGGAATCCAGCATGAGCTTTTAAACCATCATGTCTAGAATTTCTTCTAAAAAGGCTAAACAATAGGTTGACAATGAAGAGTAGAACTGCTATGCCTCGTTTATATCACTATTTTATACAATATCACTGAAGCAATGAGAGTATAACAAGCAATGGTACTAGACAGATCACTTTATCCAGGTTTGTTAGATTCCAGAACCTGAGAGGAAAAAACAAACAAAAAAATCCCCACAAAAATCAACATAACTGTCATTTTACTCCATCATCAAAGCTTATTATAAAGTTACCAGAAGATAAACAACAATAAATTCCTAGGCTACAATGTGTTTTTCTAAGTATTGATTCTGTACAGAGTAAAATCCAGATTTAAGTTGTATTAAAGATGACAGATAAAATTACTCTCTTAAAATACTCTTTATACTTCCACCAGTAATACAAGAAGGCATAGCGTAGTGCTCAAAAAGCACTCAAGGTCTGAAATATTCAACTACTACTATCTCCTGATTGTTACTCAATACACAGAATTCACACAAAGTGGAAAAAAAACTCCATGTCTTAGAAAAAAAAATGCAATATTAAAAGTATCTAAACTTTCATTAAAATATCTTCTTGTAAAAACACAAAAAATAGAATACCGTAGAGGTGTCAGGTATAGCTTAATAGCAAAGGTTGAATACTCTATTTAATGCATGACTCATCATGGGTTTTAGCCATAGGAATCGTTAAGATGTCTTACAATGCAACATTAACCTTACAGTTTAGAAAAATTCATTCTAGTTTAATTTCTCATTCAAGAAAGGGTAATGAAGAATTTGAAATATTAAATCTTTCAAGTTGTCTATGTATTTATTTATTGCCTGGAGTCTTTTCTAGCATCAAACCAAATTACAAGTTAGACTATTTGACTCAAGTGGAAGTTTCAAATTCTTCTACCTCTGAAGCCCTGTGGCTTATTGCTATGTTGGCTCCAGGGCTATACATGTCTTTTTGCATGTCACGTCTTAATAGTCAAATTGCAAACTAAAGCAAGATTTTTAGCCCAAAGTTTGTGATGGCATAAAAATGAATCAGGTATCCTCTTCAAAACAGACCTGCCAAAATGGAAAAAAAAAAAAAAACAACCCCAAAAAAAGACACAACTACATCACCTATCACCCATACATTCACAGAGTATCTCACAAATTCCCATCAAGATCCCAGTTTTGCTAATCTCTGCCTCTCCCTGGGCAAAGCAGAGAGCGCACATGCATACTGCAAGATGAGCTGCCTCCTACCTAGTCACATACACTGCAGTTTCAGCATTCTTTAATCCTGACTATTATTTTTCCAAAAACCAAGAGTTACAACAGAGCCAAAGTGGGGAAGGAGGGGGGAAGGGATTTCATTTATCTGTTCTGTCTCCTTCTCACCATTCCGCATCACCTTCCTGCCTGTATCGTTTCCTATCTCACAAAAAAAATCTCTAGTAGGCTTTATATTTGCCATTGTTCAGTTCCGCGGCATTACTAGGAAACAGAAAATATGAAGAGGCAATGATATTGGTTTTTTTCTGTGTAACATACTCAACTTCTCAGGTCTCAAAAACATCAGAAGTCATATTATCTCTGAGATTAGCCTTCAATAAAAGTGAAACCTTTTCCATTACAAGATTCCAGAAATATACACTGCAGAAAATTTCATTTTTTTATCATTTTCAGTAGAGAGCTTCAGTGAGAGTCACACACTGTCATCACTTCCTATTATTTCATCTTTGGCATATTTTTTAATTCTACTTCCTGAAAAGAGAAGGTGACCCTATTTTCCCCAAAAGTTCGTTTCCTTCCACAAGTGAGAAAAGAAGGATGGTGACTATCCTGAAGTGGCTGAATTAAGAGGTTTTTTATTGAGGAAGAAATAGGTTGTGTGACAGGAAAAGGAAAAAGAGTTGCTAAATCTATTAGAAGATAATTATTAACTGAAATGCGTCCTAAAAGTCACTGCTGTGTCTAATCTACTAAATAACCAAGTAAAGGAACAATCACAAATGCATGCTTATGATTTCCTCAGCAGTAGGGGATGTTCTGACTCTTTGCATCATTAAAATAAAACATATACACTCAGAGCAGTGTCCAGTGTTTGTAATACAGTGTATCGCATGGCATCTCACAGAGGCATTTAAGTGTTACGCACCACAGTTCCTTCCCTATCACAGACCCAATCTATATGCCTGTTAAGTGATTTTTTTTTCAGCAATTGCTTTTTGGGCATGCAACAGAGGAGTTTCAGGGCCCTAAGAATATGAGATATAGAACTAACATCAAGGACGACCCTACATATCAAAGCCAGCACTATCATTTTCAAGTCAAAGCTTAAATGGAATCAAACCATAGATGATAGGGTTAACAATCAGCTTGTAGTTTCACAGAAAAAGCACTGCATATACTCTGTGCATTTTCATACGCTGCAATACTTGCCCGAAGGTAACAACAACCATGTTTCATTCTTGAAAATAACTCATATTGTCTTACATTTAAGTTCTATTGTGTGCTTACTTACTCACTTGACCGTAATCAATGCCTGTCTCTAACTTGTTTAGTATTTTAGAGCAATTCCAAGTGCAAGGTATAACTATAGCTTCACCTGCATTTAGTTTATTTGAATATGTAATTATTTGAGTTTGTTATCAAGAGGTTCAAGCAACAGTTTCCACAATATGAAAATTAGACACTCTCTTCTCAAAGAAGCCACTGCTTCTACTGCAACAGTACATTCTTTCAAAGCACTGTGGAGACTGACCTCTTTTTCATCTGACAGCTACTTTCGATATGTAATTGTAAATCATTCAGTTAGTCACAGAGCTAGCAACATCAAAGAAATAACACAGAGAAGGGGAACGCTAGAATCTAAACAAACCACACATTAAAAGGATATTAATGATATACAACATCCATATTTAAAAACAACAAAGATCCTCTGGCTCCCATTCTAGTTCTTCCATGTCCCTTCACTCTCTTTCCCAAAAGCAAGCCAAAGTAAATCATGCTGCGTACTTTCAAACTGCAATGGGTTGACCATAGCCAACAATCCTGCACCTACACAGCCAGAGACAGTACAAAAAACTACTGAAAATATCCAAAGTAACCTATGGTTTACTTATATATTTATATAGCATCAGAAGCTGACTGCCATTTTTCTTGTCACATTATCATCTTTGTGCATTGTGCAGAGACAAGTTCTGAAACAATATCTTGATACATCTTGCGCAGCAATGACACTATTGACATCTTCTGGAGTAGGAGTCTCCCAAGAGTACATGACAGAGCAGCTCCCTCCTCCATCCTAACACTCCAGAAATAGATACGCCACTGCTAGAGAGACATTTTTCAGAAAAGAGTTTCCTAAATACTTAATAAGGAGAAGAGAATGAAGAGGGAAAACGCAATTGATTATTAAAGCTGAATTTCAGAAGCTTAAAAGGACTTCAGTGATGTTGAGAATTTTTAAGTTGAATAACAAACATCAGTATTTTCTAAACATACAAAGCTTTAAAATCAGAATCAAACCGAAAATTGTTTATTATGCTATATTGGACAGTTCTTTGCCTAGTTTATATGGACATATTTATTCCTCAAATTGTCTTTAAATAACCATCCCACAGGGATATGCGCTGTCTCAACTTCTATAAAAGAAATCTAGATATAGTTAAGTAACTATACAGAATAAAAGTGTTACACTTCCTTTCACCTCACCTCTTTTTCTCCTGCACACAGAAATCTAGCAACATCCAAAGAGACAAGCTTGTTTTCCACCATCTTTTCTGCTTCTTCCTGAAAGAAGGAAACTACAGTGCCTCTGGTTTCTGCGTAGCTATTAGGAAGACCGCCTTTTTTTTTTTTTTCAAGCTGCAGTGATAGCTACACTCCGCTGGGGCACCTCCATTGAACCCGTAGACCCGAGTGACAGGGAGACAGAAGGCTGCTCGGGACCAAAGAGACCCAACACTACCACTTGCCCTCTCCATTGACCTATTAGACAACGTCAACTACATTAACTACAGAGGGAGGCAGTTCTCTCAAACTTTTGCCATGAACATAATCGTGCACTTTTTATTTCGTCATGGAAAAAAAAAAAAAAAGACAGAAAAGGAATGAAGGGCAAGGGTTAATAGGACCTCCATCATCAATAAATAGAGAACATACCATCTTATTATGTTTTACACACACTTCTAAATTAACAGTAAAGTCTGGATTTATTGCAGTATTCAAGTTGCCTGGAAACTTCTGAGAAGCAGAGTCCCTATTTAAAATACACAAACATCTTCCTCAACACCACAACCTACAACAGAGCATTTCTGCTGTGTCTTGAAAGATCATATATATTTCATGTGTTGCACTACTTTTCCAGAGGGTCTTCAAGTAACTACTGAGCTACAAAAAGATTCACAGACTGAAAAGCCAGATAACTCTGCGGTTACATGTTGGCACATTCCTCTCCCTACAATTCCGGCATTTCACCGAGGTCAGAGAAAAGCTGTCACATAAAATAATGTAGGACCGTAACAAACATCCGACTGTCCGTCCCCCGATACTAACACAGCCGTAGAAGTCAAACATATCGTTAATAAAAATAAAATTAAAAGGCTAACCCTTATCTCCTTCAACAGCGTCAAGTAACAGAGGGGAAGTGGGGACACTGGAGCCAAATACGCAGCAAGAGTCCAAGCGAAATACTTTTTTCAGAAATAAAAGCAGAGACACCCCCTCGCCTCCCCGCCCCCATCTCACACGCTGCTGCCCATGTCTTTCAGCTCAGCCTCTTTTTTTTTTTCCCCCCCCCGCCCCGCACCGAGATTTCGCTACTATTCCAGATCAACTCTCGAGCCTCCTTCCCCGGCACTTCCCCCAGCGGCGGCAGCCCGGGCCCCTTCCGCCCTCCCCCACCGGGCGCTTCCCGCCGGCCTCCCTTCAGGCCGGAGCGCTGCCCTCGCTCTGCGGCCCCCGCCGCGGCCGCCCCGGACCCCGGGCCCGCGCCGCTCACCGTTCCTCAGCTCGTGCTTGACGGTGAGGAGCGGCAGCTCCCCTTCCTCCGCCGGGCCCGAGGGTCCCTCCATGTTCTCAGGGGCGGGCTCTCCCCCGCCTCTGCCGCTCCCCGTGTGTGTGAGCGCGGAGGCGGGGGGACGTCACCTGGCCCGAGGCGGGTTTTATTTCGCAGGGGCGCTGCGGGGCAGCGGAGCCGTGCGGGCGCGCTGCGGGCCGGGGGCGGCCGCCCTCCCCTCCCCTCTGCCCCGGGGAAAACGGGAGGGGGGAAAAAATAAACCCCCAAACAACAAAACCGCACCGCCCAACAACAAACAGTTATGAAAATATCGGGAGGCACTGGCGCGTCGGCTGCCCTCCTCTCACAGCCAGCCCTCGTCCTCGCCGCTCCCCTCCCCCTGCCTCTGGCCGCCCTCCCCGCCCAACAGCAGGGAGCCGCGCCGAGCCCGGAGCGGCCCGGCCGGGATAGGCTGAGCGACACGGGAGGAGGGGGCGCCCTGAGGAGCGGCTCCTGCTCCGGCGCTCCTGCCCCCGCCCTCTCTCTCTCTCTCTCTCCTCTGACGAGCGCTGATTGGGCGCGCGCGCCCGCGGAGCGCGGCGGCTGTTGGGCAGGGAACGCTGCAGGCCCCTCCCACCACCCTTCCGCCGAGCGCCGAGCGCCGCTCATTGGACCGGCGGCTGCGCCAATCGATGGCTCCGCCCCCTCCATCCCCCCCCCAGCCCTCTCCTCCCTAATCTTGTTTGTAAACATTCCCGCCCGCAGCTCCCCCCGCAGCTCCCCCCGCACCCGCTTGCGGGCCCGCGCTGGGTCGCTGGGTTGCCTAGCGAGAAGGGAAGGCGGTGATTGACCGCGGCGGGTGGCGGTCATCTGAGGGAGCGGTGGCGGCCTTCTTCCCTCTCCTTACGGACCACTTCCACGGTCCTTGGGGGCAGCGGGGAGCAGCTACGGGCTCCTCCCCTCACAGTGCTGGCCGCGGGGAGCAGAGCTCCAGGCTGGCGCGGCGGGAGGCGGCGCCGGGCTGGGAGAGCGGGGTATCCCCTCACTTAGGCGCAGGCGGCCGGGAGGGGGTGTCCCTCCGCCTCTGCACACGGCGCGGGCGGTGTGTGCGGGCCCACAACGGCGACCCGTCCGTGCGGCGCGGCAGGGCTCGGCAGCCTCCGGCGGCTGGGGCGGGCGGAGAAGTGGCGCCGCCGCGGTGGCACGTCGGTACGTCCGCCTTCAGAGCAGCGCCAACTGCGCCGCGGCCGTGCGGTACGCGCTCGGGTCGCGCAGGCTCCAGGGCCCCACGGGACGGGGCAGGGACGCGGCAGCGGCGGGCGAGCGCGGGCCCGTCGCCGGCGTGCGCTGGGGAGGCTGCGCGGGACGGGCGCCCCGGGTCGTGCCTGACGCAGCCTCCGTCCTTAGAGAGGGCCGGGGGAACGGGCAGCGAGCAGAGCCGTCGCCTTGGGAGGCTGAAGAGAATTAATTTACTGGAAGATAAAACCACCGTTGTGAGCGTTGAAAGAGCACAGAGCGCGCAGGGCAGCTCAGGACGCGCTTGTTAGGGGGTTGCCGGCCGTGGGAGGTGGGAGAACGCGCTACGCAGCCCTGTACCAAGTTCTCATTGCACTGTTTGGGGCATCTGCGTTCCGTGGGACACACCACCCTGACAGATGCATTTGATTTCATTTTTAAGGAGGATGTGTGTTGAATCGTTTTAGACCTGTGCATCTCACTTAGGCCTCTCAGTCTGTTGTGTCTTGGAAGGAGTCTGGCAGTCCACATTTCCTTGAGACGGGTCACACAGATAATTTTTCTCTCCATTTCTTGTTTACACGAATTTCTGACTTGTTGCTTTTGAGTGCTGTTGCTGTTCCTTTGACACCATAAAATGTTGCTAATTTGCAGTGCTGTGTGGCATACAACAGCTGTATTCATGCACACTCTCATTCTGGTACATCAAACATCAACACAATAAAATGTCTTCTTCTAATCTTTTATTCACATGTATGTGTTTATGTTTGTACCCATATATATAAAAATGCATGACATACATACACACACTTCTACAGTTTGCTATAGAGATTGAGTTCAACTATTTAAAATTGACAAGAGGTTTCTACTTTAGAACTGTTTCTATACCAAGCCTTTTAAGGCACTTTCTTGCCAGAAATTAAAAATACTGTCTAAGGGTTTCATAGTATTCCTAGTAAAACTTCTGAAGGCTTTTTCCACAAAGCACTGCATGTGTTCTGTTGAGGTATCTTCCTGTAGCATATGGTACACACATAACTTCACCATATATGTCCATCTGGTTACATCATTTCCAAAAGTATTATATCAAGACTATAAATACAGAAAATCTGATCACAGAAGATGTTTTCAAACTGAAAAATAATTTATTCACTAACTTTTGTCATTTTAATTTCACAAATCTCTCTACTGCAGAGACAGTAAATGTTATACCAGCATAATGTTAAACTACAAAAGGGTAAATAATGAAAATTTTAAAATAAATTTATTAAATTGAATGTTAAACTTTTGCATCTTTGCAACTGGTGGCTCCTTTGTACATCTGGTGGGGGAGTGTCAGTTTTAGTTCTTCTTTATAAGGATTAACAACCACTTGTGGTTATTATGTGTCCTAGATGTTACACTGTAAAGAGACTAGTACTATATTTCATCCTGTGGCTCTACTAGCCTATATTTTGGATTAACTATCCTTGGCAACCTCAGA
Organism: Urocolius indicus; assembly: GCA_013401255.1. NCBI lineage: Eukaryota > Metazoa > Chordata > Aves > Coliiformes > Coliidae > Urocolius > Urocolius indicus. Next base: position 514,486 of record WBNH01002357.1, on the reverse strand, counting down.
AGGGAGAAACTGAAATCTGACTCCACTCTGTTCCTTACTAGCACTCGGTGTGAGTCCAGCTGGCAGTGAATCTAGTAGTTGCTAATAGTTGGATGTTCATAGCTTGACAGACTTTGCTTATTTGCCTCTGACTGAAACTTTCTCTTTGGTCCTTTTCAGCTAAAACAGCTTTGAAGAGTGAGACAACCCTAAAACATCGAACCAAGGATAATGATCCATTGTGGTAGGTGCTGGCTGTACATATAGCAAGGCACAGTGATTACCCTGTATATTTAGGTTTAAGCTGTGGCTGGACTTGGGGAGTACAATTGCATGAACTGGAAGTTCATTGTTATCACCGAAGGGACCCACCGATTTGCTCGCACCTTGGAAAAACTAGTTGAGCAACATGATCATTCCATTAAAAAAGTTAAGATTTTCTACATAGTAATCTCTCCAGTGTTAAAGTATTTTTGCAGTGAGATTTTTGTGTCATACCCAGGAATGGCAAAGCAGCCCTAGTAAATGCTTGGAAAGAATCCTACCTTTTGACACACAACAGAACTATGCTTGCACTGAAATCCTTAACTTCCTGTCATGAGTAGTGGTCAAGGTTTCATTTCAACTGACCTTTTTGGAGCAGTGGAGGATCAAACTTGGTCTTGTGCTCAGTTTAAGAGTGGACTTTACCTTCAATGGAATTGCCTAGGCCTAGTGGGCTGTTTTCATTGCCTCCATCACCTTTGTCTTTGAAGCCGTATCCCATGGCTTTGGGCTTGTTTGTAAAAGAACATAGTTCTGTCAGCCTGAAGGGTAGACAGGATTTACCAATTCTTTAGGTGTCAGGGCAAGTGGCATTGCATAGCTTGCATGCATGCAGCTCAATTCTTTCCCTTTTAAATTAGAGTGGCCTTTTCTGTACTTCCTACTGAGTTTATGTAGATTGAAAACTGTTACTGAGCTATGCTAGCCTCCATCTTGTATGAGGAAATTGCCTGGAAGAGTACTAGTCAGGGACCCAATCATTCCCAAAAGCATGCCAGCAGACAGAAATGCAGATAGTCACGTGCCACCACTCAGATTATGACTTTGCCCCATTTAAATCACTAACAGAGACAGTTACAGACTCAAATGAGGGAGGAAATTTGGCTTGAACCTGCAGCTGAAGCAGACATGTGAAAGTACAGAAACAATGATGAACTAAAGACCCACAGGGAGTACAGAATAGTCTGTAAGATATTCCTTTATAGTTTAGGGAAGTAAAACTACCCTTGCTATGTAAACTGTGCTTTTAGAACTGTAGCTCTGAGTGCAATTTTGGTGACAGAAAATGTTATTTGCATTTTAAATACTCATTTAGGTGTGTGCCATAACACAACAAAAAACCCCTGCGCATTCAGTAGCCTCTCCAGTGTTAAAAGGAAAAAGATTTTATCTAAAACCAATTAAAAACTGTGAGATGATGCAGAGCCACTCTCCCTCCATAGTGTAGATGTTTTGGGGGTTTTAAGTAGCATTTTCTTACTTGTGACAGGTCAGTCAACCAACAGTTCAATGTTTGGGCTGAACGTGTGCTGCCAGTTTGAGAACATGGAGTAACTGAATTCTAAAGATAGATGTCCCTTCTCTACCCCACAACACAACTGTTCAAAAATATGTGTATTTTCTTGCAATTTCTAATTGTGAAGAAAGGGAGGAAAAAATGTTTTGGGAAATACCCTATTGGAAAGATGTTATTGAACTTCATGTAAGAAAAATTGTCACAACATTTCCTTTTTAGTTCTAAAAGAGGTGATGTGCCAAGCTGGTTTGAGGGCTGAGGTGAAATTGAAAGTGAGAAAAAGAAGAAAGAGAGAGAGAGAAAGAGAGAAAGAAAGAGAGAAAGAGAGGAAAAGAAAGGAAAAGAAAAAAAAGGAAAAGAAAAGAAAGGAAGAGAAGAGAAGAGAAGAGAAGAGAAGAGAAGAGAAGAGAAGAGAAGAGAAGAGAAAATGAGTGTTGAGGTTGAGCTGCATACTTCCAGGGTGCCAAGTGCTTTACAGTTTTGACATACTTGATTTGCTTTATTATTATTATTATTCCTGAAAGGGAGATGCATATAATAAAATTAGTTTCTATGGAGCTGAAGTTGGAAGCATCTGGCACTTTCTAATAGTCAATGAATTGTTACAGAAATAGGTGTTATTTTCAAAGTACAAACGTTGGAAAGCCAGATGATACAAAATGTTTCCCTTGATCACTTCAAGAACATTTGCACAGCAAGGGGAAAAAGAGGATCAAATTTTGGAAACCAAGAAAGGAATTTAGGGAAGGACTCCCTGTGAAAGACAGTCATGACATGAAACAGCTTTTTTGTGAGGTTTTAGTACAAAATTATTTCTAGATTCTGGTTTACAAATATTCTCTGTGTTTTGGTTTTTGTTTGTTTTGTTTGTTTTAAAATCTGCAAGTTAATATTTTGTGCTTGATAACTGTCAGAGAAGAAGATTGGGTAGCTACATTTGCTGTTTAAAGCATTTTTTTTATGAAACTGCTCTGGCCAATGGTTTTATCTTTCTAAAACCACTTAATGTCTTACCATGAAAGGAGAAGTTATGCTAAGCATCCAAACCTAATAATTCTCTTAACGGAAGTGGTACAACTCTGTCAGGAAATAGATCATTTCTTGAAAGAGTGCATGAAAGTGAAGATGTGTTACCGATGCTAGGGTTACATCTTTGATTAAACTTAAGTCTTCTTTCAGTTAGTATTACTTCACTGAAAATTCAGTTGTGTGTTTTTCTTCAGCTACAATATGGTTACAGCTACTATTTCAGACAGCACTTTCAAAACTTAGATTGTTAAAATCTATTTGGTTATAAAAGAGAAACAGTAAAAATGTTTGTAATGTTGCTGATGAGGAAAAGGAAAATGAATGAACACTGTCCAGGAAGGAAAGGAAGTAACACTACCTACTAAAATAGAAATATGGGTTTAGTTTGATTTCTGGTGTGTTTCTAGGCAGAGGTGGAATTTCTAGTTAATACAAAAAAATCGACCTTTGGATCCCAATCCTCAATCACAATAATTTGAAATTATTTTAATATTTGTTGGAGGAAATGCAGAGGGCTGTTCTTAATAATATTAAATTCCTGAGTAATACTGACTGCAGTGTAATTGACATCCTTTTCAGAAGTCTGGCTTACAAATTCTCACTATTTTGAAAATTGACTGTAGGCTTTGGAGAAGGAGACTTTAGAAAGGAGAAGCTAATCGAGATGATCTGAAAACTAGAGATGAGGAAATTGAAATTTTTAACTCAGCATGGAGACCATGAGTACATCCTGATAGTTGCAGAAGCATTGCATCTGGTTCCCACTCCCAAAGAAGGAAGTAAAAACATGAGAATAAAAGTGATCAAATGACAGATCTTAAAGGTATGCATTGTAGCTCTTAAAGAGACCCTACCAAAAAGGAAGTAAGTGAAAAGAAAAAGAAAGGAGAAAGGCAATTTTTGAAAAGCATAAGTGAAATCTATGTTCATTCCCATATCTTTTTTTTTTTCTTCTGGCATATTTAAAGATATTGCATCTGTTAAATTGCCTCAAAGCACAAAAGAGATTTAATGACGTGAACAATATTGCAGAGATTCCTTTTTTCCTTTTGCCTTTACCTTGACAAAAATTGTATAGTTATTACTTTTAACCTACTCTTTTAATTTAAAAAGATAAAGTGCTCCCATGAATTGAAATAACAGAAGAGAAAATTCTGAAACAAATGGATAAATTAAGAGAAATATATTCCAAACTCAGGTAGTATATCTCCTGGAGTTTAGATGGAACTTGGAGCTCCGCAGAAAAAAAAATCCAAAAACTCCCGTTGATTTCAAGTACTGTGTCAGGTAACTGGAAGACACTTCTTCAAATAGGGTATTATACAATACAATAATATTTAATATAAGTTTTCAGTTGTAATGCAGCTTATTTAAAAGGTCTAGGAAAATATTTTTATGAAAGATTTGACGTATTACCCTTGGTTTTAAGGAACAACAACAGAAAAAAGATTCTAAAACCAGTAGACAGACATAATTTTGTAAACGCACACCAGCTATAAACTACTACTTTGAAAAATTGGGTAGCAAAACCAGTATTTATAATAACACATGATTGATTTTCAGTACACCAATGGGGATTTTTAACTGAAGTTGTATAACTGGCACTGTAAACTCTATGGCTTGGTACTAGAGCTAACCAGGAACTAGTACTTAGCAATTCTATCATTTCATTACTGATTTTCAGAAACTTTTCATCCCATACTGGTTTACTGTGATATAAAATGCAAATTAGGGTACATCTAGCTCAGCATCCCATTTCTAGCACTGGCTGATAGCAGCTGTGTAGTATCATGACAAACTGTGGTAAGAAACCTCTAAGGTTTAACTGTGCAGTCTATGAATAACTACCGCCATTTGTTTGCTTTGGCTTTGCCGTTTGCTTGTTGCATCTGATGACTCACGGTTTAGTTAAAAAGTCAGTGAAGAATTGTTACCTTTTATCTCCTCAATGCTAATGTTGGATCTGCCCATTTCTTCAGCAAACCCAGAATGTAAAGCACTAGTTCTCCCACCTCAAAATGTCCAGTAAAATATTTGCAGTAGGTACAGGTTGTGCACCAAACACTAGCAGTTCTTTGAGCTGCACAGTACAGCCTCGCACAGCTTCATTTATTTTTCTTTGGTAAAAGGCTACAGGGGAAACCTAGGTTATTTAGATGTTAGAATCTTCAGTTTCAGTACACCTATTTTCTAATGTAAACTGTTTGCTGTGACAGTCTTTAAAGAGGATATCAAAACCCCATGTGGTCAGAAGGCATTTTACACTCCTTTTGCAAATTCCTCATGATTTGCATTTTCTCTGAAGTGTTAGGCTTTTATGCAAATAAATGATATATAATAAAATATTTAATATAAAATATAAAAATATAAAATTTTCCTTTGTCTGTCATTTATTAAGTCCAGCTAAGAGTGAGTTTTGGCATCTTCCTCATTACAACATGTCATATTCAAAGTTACTTTTCTGTTGTGACTGCTTGTTAAAATATTGATGGTGAATGTTACAGCAGGGCAGATTATTGACATTGTAAATAACTCCATTAACTCTGAGCTACTTCAAACCCCTCAGCCCCAAGCATTTTCTGGGATTTAATGAAGATTTACACTAATACCACATCTTGTTCAAGCTTCAAAAGAACACATTCCTATTCAACCACATTTTATTACACCAAATCCACCATGTCATTACAGAAATTCTGTAGTAAGTGATTTGGTTCCTGTTGGACTGAAGTGTTGCCTTCCTATGAATCTAGTGAGATGCATCTTCGAAATGGAAAGTCAAATGAGACAAACCTCACAGATGCCTAGAACTATTTGTAATATGCAGAGAAGTTAGGGTATAATTTCAACTTAATCACTCATTCTCTGAGTAACAGATATCTGCAACATGGGCTATGATATCTCCGCACCAAAGCTGTTTTTTCTTTTAGCTGCTAGTGAGTTGTTGTGAGATGCTTTCCATTGTTTTCCTAAGTCTATTGGTTAAACTGTTCCACTGTGTGACAAGATTTTTCTTTAGAAAGCTATGTGATTGAATGCAGTGGGCAAGCGTGCAGTGCTGCTTTGGTGTATACGAAAGATGGCAAGTACCCAAGTAAAATTATAGAACGTTTGGAGTTGGACACAAACCCACTGCAGTCCTGAATGCTGTCCTTTGATGGCTATAAAGGAAGAAGATGAAGGGGATTTATGCAAAAGTCACGAGTATCCCTGCTTTTGACAAACACAGAGTGAGTGTTAATCCCTTATTTAATCTTATGTTGCAAGTCAGTCCATGCTTTCTGTAGCCTTTTATATACCTTTTCTGACTTCAGATATCCCATGAAAAAGTAATCATTCATCCTCAAAGCCAACATTTGCCTCATCTTCCTAGTGCTTCTCTCTTCAGAAGTTAATGCCTTCTCATGCCACCCACACACCCCAGGAGAGCAGCTTCTCCTCCCAACTCCCTGCCTCTGCAATATTCATTTGTCTTTAGTTACAGAGTCAAGGATGTTATTGTCATAGTTGCAGGTGATACTTTGATTTTTTTTTATCTGTAGCTGATAATTACTATTAAGGTCAGAAAATGGTTGTCAATCAAAAATACATGTCCATTGGGAACAAAATGGTCCATATATAAGCATCATATCCTCTCTTTCCTGTTTATTTTTGAGAAAGAACATTTGAGATATGTGACTTCTTCAGAACTCATCAACTCAAGGTCACTGAAGTTCAATGCATTTCTATTAATATTAGCCATTTTTTATATACATAGATTTAATCCTAGACAATACCTGCTTAATATACTTTGTTTTGCATATTTTTCCTTTGTATATTTAGTAACCATGGAACAGTCACATATAGATCACGGTATTCTTTAAGCTATAAGATACCCATTTTGAACTTTTATTCTGTATTATGCAGTCTTGAAATAACTCTGAGAACAGTTTGGTTTATGTGATCAATCATGGAATGAATGCATATGTATCTTATGTATATATATGCAGACACTTTTTTTCTTGCCTAGAGTTTCAAACCAAGTACTGATCACTCCTCTTCAAAAGGAGTGAAAAATACTGTGTAGTATTTTCCAAAGTGAAGCTGGATCTACTCAAAATGCTTAAATTTTAAGCTTTCCGGCAAATGGGGTAAAAAAACCCTCAACATTGTTTAATCAGGTGGACACAGATCTTCTAATTTTTATATATGGTTTCATATTCTTTTATGTGCTTTCTGGTAAACTGCATTTTCAATGTCAAGCAAGAAATTCTCACTTGTTTCCAGCCTTGTGTTTTCATGCTCCTATGAACTTGTATTATTTCTGATTTTTCCCATGGACACATTATTGCATATCTCATGGATCTGCAGTTTAAAGTGCTTAACAGAGTCAAAATTGTCCTTGTATACCAAACTTTCTATGTCAAAATCAGTTAATTTCCAAATACAATTATTATGAGAATAGAGAAGAAGCTTCCATTAGGGAAATCCATTAGTAGGAAATGGAGTTTGAAAGTCATTAGCTACAGTCACCTTTTCAAATGTTTTAGTAGTAGTAACTATTTTTTTTTTAATCCATCAGTCTGACTGGAAATCATAGCAGGTTCTAGTAACTTATGCCTGCTTGTCTTCCTTTTAGATGATTAAAATCCTCTCATCTTTCTGTAGTGAGAAAAACCTTCAGCTTATATTGAAATGATAAAGTGCCTCCATCTTTGCATCTTATTAAAAAAATACTCCCTGATCTGCATGATATAACAATATACCCTGCTCTATGTGATTTATGGTTTTTTTATTTAGCAGCTGAGTAATTATCTGTTTTGTTGCTTTACCTTTTTCTGTTAAAAAATGTTGATTCTAAATATTTTAAAAATTATAGGTGCTCCGAAAAACGTGTCTTCATACTGATTGTATTAAAAGAGAAGCTATGTAAGTAGGCCTATGTTTGAACCAAACTCACTGCTCCCTTTCCCCCACAACCAAAAGCTCAGACATGTGAGTAATCTTTTGGAGACAAAACTCAGATTCTCACAGTTCAGTTTTTGCAAATGTGAATTCTCTATTTTAATAGTACATTTAGACTTGGAGCCCATTAATTCAAGCTGCTGAATGCTTTTCATTTGTCTTGTCTTTTTTTCACTGCATACACTGTGTAGTATGACTCTTCTTTGGAAGAAGATATTGCTGGTAAGAGCTGATTAATTTTATTTGGAACACTCTTCTAAGGTGCTTGTCTCAAGAGGATATATATTATGGAATCAGGATTAAAGGAATATTTGTGTTTGTACAGTGCATTCTAATATAAATATAGTTTAGTTATTTAAAACATATTAGCTTTGGAACTGGAATCCTAATTAAACAATCCATGCAAAATTCTTCACTTTTACATCTAGACAGTTCCTCAAGTAAATTAATTTAGGAGGCAGCTAGTGGAATCCAGGTGATACATTACAAACTGCAGTTGTTTGGGTAAAGTCCACTTGGCTATCAGTTTTTACATTAACCTCTACAAATAAAGAAATCACCTTTAGCACTGAAGTTCCTGAATCATATGTCATGGAATGCTGGAAGGATATACCAGCTACCTTTTGTCAATAATCGCTCTGATTTTAAACTTTTCTGTAGGTGTGCATTATTTGCCACTATTGAAGTCAGGATGCTGGCCTTTATGTAGCTTTAATCCTGTCTTTGAAGAATACTATTGTAATAATAGTTTGAGTTACTTCAACTTTATTAATACATTAGTTCTGCACCATGAAACTCTTAAGAAACCATGATGTAATGGAAAGTTAAAATCCATTTCAGAGAAGGAGAAAAATCCAGCCAGATCAAGACCTAATGCTCAAACAAGACAGGAGTCTTTTCCCATTTGAAAACAAAATAAAGCAAATGTTAGAACACTCCCCATACTTAGGATATAATAAGTTATGTGAAAAAAAAATCCGAGAACAAAGATGGTTATTCAAAACTTAATTTCTTAAAGCACCTCCTAAATAGAAGCTATGGTACATCATTGCAATTGCATAGCAGACATATACAGAGAACAACAAAAAAAAAAAGGTCAGTAACAAAACAGACAAAACCAGAACTAAACCTCACTTCCAAACTCATCAATAGTAATTATTTTATATCAAGGGTGTTATCTTGTTCCATGGCCATGTGTTTATTTAAAACATGTACATTCCTTGTAGGTATTGCTTATACCTTTTTCTGTCTTGATTTTTTCTCTTCTGTCACACCTTTTTTCACTCAGATCTGTGTATATTATAAGGCTTGTATGCAGACTTTTATGCAGATGCAGTACCATACAACAAATGTTTAAGGACTTCATCTGTCCTTATCTATAGGACTACTTATGTACTTATCTCTGTTACTCATGTTCATAGAAGTACTATACGTTTGAGTCCTTCAACTGTAAACTCTGAAACAGGGTTTTATGTGTACTAACATATTAACATAGGAAGACCTATTAACACAATTGTATGTGGGAACAAACCCTAAATACACAAAAAATAGTATAGCTTAAATTTTCTTCTGTGTTGCATCTATACAGAATATGGTCTCAAGTCTGTATTAATATGGAACTTTGGAAGTAGAACACACTAAGATATACCAGCCTCTGTAGCCTATTTATATTTTAAAAATATAAAATGAGATGATAGATGAGTAAGACATTTTCAGCCCTTACCTTCTTATAGTTCAGTAATGAAAAATCAAAATTATGACATTAACATCTCTCTCAAGTCAGCTAACTGATCTTACAGCATTATGAGTCATCTGTTTAACACCAAGCTGCTTTTTAAAGATATTTTAATGGTGATAAAAGGTATGAGGGTGATAGGCCTACAGGTCTTACTGTGTTTATCCATGGAACATAGGGAAAAACAGAGGAAAGTTACAGATTAATTCCATGAGCTAGAAAGGTGAACTGTGTGTTTTTCTAATATCTTGAGCTTTCTGCTGAAACTGTGGATGAAGGTACTAACTCTGTGTGCTCTAACTGCATGTAGTAATATATTGTATAAACCGCTGAATAACTAAGAGAGTGATAGTGTTTAGTCATCCAATACCTGAACCAGAAACTTACATGAGAAGCTCTTTCTATGACCTGTGTTAGGACCCAAGCCTAGCAGAGCTCCTAAATTTCTCCTTTGCACTTGATGCAGAGCCATGGTGCTGCTGCCATCAGTGGTGATGCTCTGAGGATACTATGATTGTGTGACTGCATCAGAACCATCCACATGCTGTGGGTCAGGCAGTCTGTGACAGTTTCATAAGGGCTTGTATCTTTTCCCTCAACTGAAAAGTGTAAGAGTATTTGGGGATTGCCTATCTTTCTTTGAGATAATAGGCACCATTGCAGCCTATGGCTGTAGGGTAACTCTGTATTCTGCTGGATAAGGATGGTTGCGCAGTGAGATTACATCATATGCTGGTCTTGAATGACTGTTACAGGTTCAGAAATAGAGAGGGCAACTGGAGGCACTGTTGGTATTCTGGAGCACCAACATACCACTTCCAGAGCCTTTCTTCCCATGATCAGTGTGATTGCACTTTGTCTGTAAAACTAATTCATTCTTGATTCCTATTGATAACTGGACAATTAGCTCATTTGCTTGATTGAACTGCCACATAATCCATGTTACCGTCAAGCTGAGGTCCTCAAAGATTCTCATATTTGTCTCTATATAGACAGGGGAAGAAGCACCATGCATGACACATAGGTCTTCATTTAGGTGCCATCACAGGGAGCTTTGGCTATTCAGGATTATAACTCACTAATTCTGCAACTTCTTGGTCACAAGTTCAAGGACGGTAAACATTTTCATTGGTGATTTATGTGCTTTGTGATGCAGTCTAGCAAATAAGTATGTAACATCTGGGGTTTCTAGAGCTTGGGCATCTTCACTAGGTACAAAGCAGCACTTTCTTCTCCATAGGGATTGTAATAATTGTCAGTTTTAGAGTATATGTCTGATTATTTATATTGCTGTTTAGCTCTGTTCCTTTTCATCATGCTGCTCTATTCAGTGCTGGTCAGTCAGGCTCTTCTGTCTTACAGGTAGAGTGAAGATGTGTCTGCAGGTGCCTGGCTGGCACTAAATAGACCATCAAGGGTAATTTCCAGATCATCATGACAACTATAGCAGCTACATAGCACCATAGTAGTCAGGTATGCAGTAAAGAAAACATAGTAATGCAGCCATAATTTGTCTGAAACTTTATGGAGCCTGTCCAATTGGAATGGGTTCTGCAGAACAAAGCTGTCCAGACATCCTTGATGGAGAAAAACATTTAGTATGTGGGTAGTGTAGATGCTCCAAGCTAAAATAGCAGTCCAAGAGCGTACCTTTTGCAATCACATAGCACAGTCGATAACAGCACTTCATTTACACTTACTTCTGCAAGCTGCAGTGAGATATTCTTGCCGAGACTGCCACTCATTCATCTGGTTATCCAAATAGCACTGCTTAAGCCATGAATTCTTTTGGGGAAATGATGCTTAGTCCTTTTGAGCTGTTCACAATATTTCTAAGAGCTGAAGGAAGGAGTGAAACAACAAAAGTCAGTGTCTCTCCATCAGAGGAGTTTGTGGAAGTAAAGATGTTTGTGCTTGGCAGTGTTTGGAGAGGTACGATTCACCAGAGGTTCCCCAGACACAGCCTCTTGAGACACCCACATTTCAAGGACACTATTTCTGCTGAAACACATGGGCTGCAAGTGGCCAAATCTGAGGTGAATTGTTTATTGAGGAACAATGGATGCAGTGACTTAACATCTGCTTGTAGGCAAGTAAACAAATAAGAAATGGCATAAACTTGGAGTTAGCCTGGATGACCTGACAGCAGGAGCATGGCACATTTTTGGGGGAGCGTGGTGCTATCTTTATAGTGTGAAAGGAGCAGAACATCATTCACCTGCTTACCTTCAGATGAAATTCCTTGGAAGGAATGGGCACTCTGTCAGCTCTGTGACCATGCATGATGTGACTGGGTGTAACCTAGGTAGCAACATACTTTCTTATCCAAGTAAGCACCTGTGGCTACTGCCCTACAAACAGTACAAGTCACTGAACTTTGTCCTGGGGACTTCCACTTTCATTCTCCATGAGCAAGACTGTGAAAAAAATTTTTCTTCACTTTAGAAGTTTTTATCCAGCCAAGAGTAATTGGTTCCAGCATGCGGTACTCTGCTACGTGGCCACTGTTGCTCTGAGAGACTAACATTAGTAGCCTGCAGGCAAGGTCCTCTTGCATCCTTGGGCTGTCTCAGTGCCAGAAGAAGCCAAGACAGAGAACTAAGCTCAGTCCAGCCCAGAGAATAGTGGAACAGTTCTAAAGATCTTCTGTAGCTCCGTAGATTGGGAAACTGTATTTAAATATGACCATCATTGTTTATTTCTCTTTTTTTGAAGTTGAATAAGCATTTTTTTGTCATCTTATATAAAAACAATCTCTTGTAGATAATTTTCTGTCTCTTTTTAATAATCTTTTGATTATTCCTGTCAGCAAAGGCAAAGGCATGAAAGTGATGGTTTTTAACTCTTGATAAAGGTCCTTGTCTCCTCTTGTGTAATGTATCTCACCAAAGGTACATGTAAATGAGGTGACTGTTCTAGAGCTTGTTGGTCATATATTTTTGTAAGATGATAGGGCAAGGTATCTAGGTATAAAGATAGGACCCAAGGGGTTGGAAGAATGCTTGAATTCATGAGACCTCATAATTTGCAGGATAAAAAGCCTAGGCTGAGATCTTGTGTAGACTGTACCCACACAAGGGCTCTATTCTCTACTCTCTGCCCATATTTCTCCACTTGAGAAAAAAAAAAATTGTCCCAGAGCAGAAGCTGAGTTTAAAATAATACAGATGCGGTGGTGGAAGTTCAGGGAGCGTGTGCAAGACTTGTCACACTAACACGCAGTGCAGACTGAAATGGCTGCTTTTGAAACTGGTAATTGCTTTCTGTTACTTGCTCTTAATGTACTGGGGGAAACTAAATGTTGTATGGGTTTTTTTTTTTCTTTGCAAGTAAACAAGATTGAATCGAAGATACATTGATTCTAGCATCAGTTTCTCATCCTGACACAATCTGCAGGGTCCTGAGTATGGGCTACCTGCCTTAAGTAGCGGAGAAAACACTAATGGAAAGTAATTTAAATTTCTATTTGCAGCTCTCATCTAAAGGTGCATAAAACTTCAAAGGCAAATACCCTGTGCTTCAAATGTAAAATGAAATCTTAATTTGCTGGATGAACTGCTGTCTGAAAATAAGACAAAGCGCTTCCTCTTTGGAATGATACACAAAGCACTTTTGTACTTTGAAGTGATTCATAGCAGATGGGAGAAAAGAGATCATTAATTGATTCTTCAAATAAAACATCACAAGTATAACTGAGACGTGGTTGGAAAATCAAATAGAGTAAATTTTCAGAGAAGTTTATGCTTTTCACAGAAGTCTCTTGGCAGAATTTCAAACCAGTTTGATGATTAAACAGCAGGCCATTTTAAACCATATTTACATTAACAAACCTCTGTAACCATGTTCGTACTAGGGCAAGGCATAGTACACAAAGGATTTGTTAGATTATAATTAGTTTAGATTACTTTCCATTATGTATGAGTAAAGACAGCCCAAGGACTGTCTCAGATTACCCTGCTGTTCCTGTTAGTGCAGCAGCAGCTTTGGATAAGCTATCTGTATGACAATAACTGAAAAAAACCCTCTATGTGGTGTTAAGTAGGGACCCCTGCACTTTTTTGGCTAATGAAGCTGTACATGCCACCATCCATTCTTATTATGCAACTTTAAACTGAAAATAGAATAAAAGTGATATAAACAATGCAAGATTGTATTTTGTAGGTATAGATAGAATCACAGAATCATTTCAGCTGGAAGAGAACTTTAAGATCGAGTCCAGCCTTTGTCCCAGCCCTAGACCATTTCCCTAAGTGCAACGTCCAACTGTCTCTTCAACACCTCCAAGGACGATAACTCCACCACTTCCCTGGGCAGCCCGTTCCAATGCCTGACAACCCTTTCAGTAAAGAAATTCCTCCTCATATCCAGCCTGAACCTCCCCTCATGCAACTTGAGGCCATTTCCTCTTGTTCTATTGCTTGTTACTAGGGAGAACAGACCAATCCCCACCCACCTTGCTACAATTTCCTTTCAGGTACTTGTAGAGAGCTGTAAGGTCCCCCCTGAGTCTTCTTTTCTCCAGGCTAAACATCCCCAGATCCCTCAGCTGTTCCTCATATGAGACATGCTACAAATCCTTTACTAGCTTGGTAGCCCATCTTTGGATCCTCTCCAGCACCTCAGTGTCCATCTTGTAGACAGGGGCCCAAAACTGGACACAGTATTCGAGGTGAGGCCTCACCAAAGCCAAGCACAGGGGAATTATCATCTCCTTCCTCTTGCTGACAACACTGTTCCTGATACAGACCAGGGTGCCATTGGCCTTCTGGGCCACCTGAGCACACTGCTGCCTCATGTTCAGCTGCTGTCAACCATCACTCCCAGATCCCTCTCTGCCTGGCAGCTTTCCAGCCACTCCTCCCCAAGCCTGTAGCGCTGCTGCTGGGGGTTGTTGTGGCCCAAGTGCAGGACCTGGCACTTGGCCTTATTGGAACTCATGGTATTGGCCTTGGCCCAGCCATCCAGCCTAACTAGATCTCTCTGTAGAGCTTCCAAACCCTCAAGCAGATGGACACTTCCACCCAGCTTGGTGTCATCTGCTGGCTTACTAAGAGTGCACTCTGTCCTCTCCTCCAGATCATTAATAAAGATGTTAAACAGGAGTGGCCTCAGCACTGAGCCCTGGGGGACACCACTTGTGACCGGCTGCCAACTGGACTTTAACACCATTGACCATGGCTTCAACCATCTAACCAGTTTTTCACCCAGGAAACTATGTGCCCATCCAAGTCAAGAACAGCCAGTGTCTGTAAGAGAATGCTGGGGGAAGCAGTGTCGAGTGCNCTTGTGACCGGCTGCCAACTGGACTTTAACACCATTGACCATGGCTTCAACCATCTAACCAGTTTTTCACCCAGGAAACTATGTGCCCATCCAAGTCAAGAACAGCCAGTTTCTGTAAGAGAATGCTGTGGGAAGCAGTGTCAAATGCCTTACTCAAGTCAAGGTAGACAACATCCACAGCTTTTCCTTCATGCAACAAGCAGATCACCTTATCACAGAATTAGATCAGGTTTGTGAAACAGGACCTGCCCTTCATAAACCGAGGCTGACCGGGCCTGATCACCTGGTTGTCCTGCATGTGCTACATAATAGAAATTAAGATGATCTGCTCCATCAGCTTCCTGGGCACAGAAGTCAAACTGACAGACTTGTAATTTCCTTCCATTCCTTCTTACATCTAGGTGTTATATTGGCCAACTTCCAATGAGATGAGACCTCCCTAGTCAGCCAAGACTGTTGATAAATGATGGGCAGTGGCTTCGTGAGCACCTCTGCCAGTTCCCTCAGGACTCTCGGATGTAGCTCATGTGGCCCCAAAGATTATACACATCAGTGTGGAGCAGCAGGTCACTGACCATCTCCTCCTGAATTATAAGGGGAACATTTTACTCCTCACCCCAGTCTCTGGGCTTGAGGTGCTGAGTTTTCCAAGTGGAAATGCTCCTATTACTAGAAACTGAGGCAAAGAAGGCATTAGGCACCTTATCCTCATCTTTTATTACCAAATATCCTTCTGGATCTAACAGGGGATGGAGGCTCTCCCTGGTCTTTCTTTTAGTGTTAATGTATTTATAGAAACTTTTCTTAGTACCCTTTACCTCTAAAGCCAGTTTGACTTCTAGCTGGGCTTTTGACCTTCTAATTATCTCCCTACATAACCTAACAATGTTCTTGTACTCATTGCAAATGGCCTGCCCCTTCTTCCAGAGGCAATAAGCACTCTTTTTTTCCCTGATTTTAAGCCAAATTCAGACAGGCCAGTCTTTTTTGTCTCCAGCTTGTCTTAGAGCACATGGGGATGGCCTATTCCTGGACCTTTAAAATTTCCTTCTTAAAAAGCATCCAGCCTTTCTGAGTATATGCTCTGAGATACTGAGGTTCAAAGGACCCTGCATCTTACAAGTCTGGGAAACCATTTGTGCATTTATTGTGGTTTATGTTTTCAGAAGTTAGATTATTTTGTCTCAGCCAGAAGCCAGGAAAAGCTCATTTAAGTTTGAAAACTGGGAGAGAATTTAAGGTAAAACTGAGAGATACAGCAAGTATATAAATTAAAAAAGAGCTAGTGAGGAGAGGGAAGGCATTCAAATTCCCATATTGCCAGAGGATGCAGTCAGACAAACCAAGAAAGCAAGGCCTACAAAAGTCAGTCCAGCTTGGAGTTATGGAGATAGAGATCTGAACGCAGAGGTAAAAAAGATGGCAACAGAGGCACACTGGGAACAAAAGAAAGGAGAGGGAAACAAGAACTAGCCTGGGACATGCAAACAATGGAGTGGTGCAAAAAGGCTACTCTGTCCATCACATAAGTCAGCTGAAAGACAAAGCAATCTCTTTATTAATACTTGTCTGGCACTGCATTTTTCTTGCTTCATGGTTGGCTGCAGATTATTTGGCAGAGGTGGATGGTATTGTTCACTTTTTCCAAGCATTATTGTTGAGTATTTAACTCTTAACTTGGTATACAGTAACTACCCTTTTCACTAGATAAGGTTTAAAGATGGAAACTAGTGAATCTTTGAGTGATATGACAGACAAGGGTATACCTCTTGAGAGTTAACAAGGATTTTTAGCAGGATGAAGTAACGTTGCTCTCAATGTACTCTTTTCATTAGCGTAAGTTAGGGGATTCAGGGAAAATACAGCATGTTCTTTGCAATCAGATTATAAAGATGAGACTTAGATCCACGCCCATTCCAATCACCTCAGCCAAGATCAGCACCTGATTGCACAATCACTCATATTCAACTAGTGTGCCGAGAGCAGTACCTAGAAATGGTTAATGACTTAGAGCTTCACATGGCAACAATTGATCACAATTTCTGCACAAAAATATATTCACCCTGCAAATCTGGCCTTCTTGAAAATTGTTGTCTAGGTAACAGTGTATTTTACAAATCACCTGGGCCAAATTAATCAGGTAGTGTGTATCTGCTTAACTCTGCTGGAGTAAAAATACTAAATGAAGATGTTACCTAACAATTTTACATTATTTATTAAATCCAGACCCAAGATCTGTTTAGAACTTTTACCAAAGCCAGTACTTCCTTGCCATATCTGTACTTCCTATGTGCCACTGATGAAAAGGGTTTTTTCATGAATTTATACATCTCTTTAATATAATGTAATTTCAATGCAATATTGTTTCTGAGAAAGTGATTCACCATTCTGAGCTACTGATACAGCATATGGCATACTGCCATCATTGGCTGATCACTCAGATCCTTACTTTTTTTTATAGATCATTCTCGTACATTGTTGTCTCTCTCCATCAACCAAGTTTCATCATCCTTGTCATGATGTGAAAGTTCAGCTCAGGATATGGCAGTGCCCACAAATCAATAATAACTGCTGTCTTAATGTGGAGAGCAATATATTATAATATTCATTTAAGTACAGTATGCAAAACTCCAAATGAAATGAAAAATGAAAACTCCAAAACTCACATGAAATACATTAAACCTTCATGTAAACTTCTAAAAAGGAAAGTGTTCATTGTACTTCTACTGTGGAACCAAATGTTTAAGAGAAGATTCTTTAAGAGTGATCTTGACACTTCAGTGCTTCAAAGCTTTACAATATTGATTGTTGGTATCATAAGTCAGGGAGGCTGGGGTGAGCAACATGACTTGGAATGCGGTTTCTTTCCAACTAGGTGCTTTAAGAATGAAGTTTGTCATTACGTAGCCAGTAAATGACATGATTTTCAAATGCTGGTTAGCTAGGACTATATCTATTCTGCTTTAGAGGTTCATTCCACTGAAGACAACCCAGATCTTAGAGCCCTTTCATGAAAGAGCTCCACCTTGGATGCCTCAGGCCCAACATCCATCTCAGTCCCTTCCAACCCCTACCATTTTGTGGTTCTATGGTAAGTTAGTTAGAGTGCTGCTTGAGGGCTCCACGAAGCCAGTGTGTACACTTCATTAGGTATCTCAATGGGACAAAGTGCAGTAGATACTGAAAGACCTGTGTTATGTTAGTTATTCTCCCTTGTTATTCCAAACAGGCCATGGTCATAATGGCTTCAACAATTTTCCAGGAGATTCTAGATATGACTGGAGAATCTAAACCTGACAATGCCCTCTAGCACAGGCAGTAGTATATTGTGTAGAAACTATCAATTTCTGAAAAAGTCAAATAGCAAAAGCTAGATTTTACTATAAGTCTCATAGTTTTTATTGTCTATCCAAATTTAGTAACAAATAAAGAGAAACATCAACACAGTATATTACTGATAATGTATAGCAAATAGAGTAGTCTAAAGTTTTAACTCAGAATGTTATTTGTATTGGATTTTCATGGCAGTTTTATAAAATCACCACAGAGACTTTAGTGTTAGCAAATGGTCATAAAGTGAGTTCTATCTCTCATCTGAGTCAGTTGGCTTTTATACAAGGTTAATGTTTAAATTCTTCCCTTCATAACCAGTCATCAACAATCTATGTTGCTTTGCAGCTAGGGGCCAGGCTCACAAATAGGAACTACTATTGCAAGCACGTCTGTAAAGTTCTTTTATCTAACATTTAGGCATTACAGATATTCACAGTCCTGTAACTTGTTAGCTACTTGCTGTCATACAAATTTTAATTTTTTAGGGCCCTAAATGTTTTCTGATAAAAATCTCATAAGTAGTTCTGTTTCTGCTACTGGGCACACACTTTACAAGGGAAGAATTGAGCTTGCCCAATATCAGACTAAAGCAATACCTATCTGAAGACAACTTTTTTGCCAAACAAGTTTCTAGAACTCCAGATCACCTTTTAAATCCAAATACTGGTGTTTTTTAAAGGCATCAATCCTATAGATTATTTAGGTGGTTTCAAAGATGCTCAGAAAAAAACCTCAACAATCTAATGAACAAACGTTAGATATTTTATTAGGATCAGTGTATTGAGATCAAAACCTCTTAAATGAATAATTCCAGATTGGTGTTAGAAATTGGCTTTTCAGTAAGAATAACGTCTCTTAAAATGACCATTATAGGCCTGGATCAGAGCTCAGATGTATTTCCTGATCCAATCTCTTGTTATCTTTAAAGTATGTATTTGGAATTGTTCAAGATTTTGTAACGAAGACTATTTTTTTGTGCTGCATACAGAGCAATAATGTGAAAGCAAAAAAGATGAGAAGAGTTAGAAAGTAGTAAGAGTTCAGAAAAAAGTCCAAGTTGATTTTTTTTTTTTTGGCTGATAATATTGTATAAAGTTTTCGGAGTTAAGAACAGATATAAAACCTACTCTAAATTTTAGTGCACTCAGCTTAACATTTCACAATTTTGCAAGCTTTGGGCAGACAATCTATGATGAGAGTATCATTTAATTCAAACATATCACTACTTCAAGTTAATTAAGGAATGAGTTGCTCAGAAGTATACATTTTCATAATGAAGTGTTTCACTTACGTACAACTCCACTAGGAGAGTGATACTTTGTACTATCATAGTTATAGTACAAAAACTGTGGACCTTTAACAGAAAAGTTAACTTTTGGTAGAAGGCTGTAATCCCATTGTATATTAATTTACAGACATCTTTTTAAAAAAGCAGCACTTGTATCATATCTATTATTTCTTATGAATGGCATCAAGAATGGCTTCTTCCGAATTAAGGAAACACTTGGAGGTTGGTAATTTCATTACTTGGAGGATAGTTCAATTTCTTTACGTAAAAGCAACCAAGATTAAATTTATGAGCAGTCAACTTATCATTTCACTCTGAGTGATTTTTTGCTTTTTCCTAACAGTGATGTAATAACCCCTTTTTAGTTATTAGGTAGTTCAGACTGAAAGAAAAACTTTGTGTGAACTTTGACTAGACTGTAAAAAAAAAAAAAAAAGTTCAATTGATTGTAATAAGGGCACTTATCTCTGTTCCTACTCCAGGTTGTATGACAAGTGACATAAACATCTGTATGTCTGTTTTCCCAGTGGAAGAATAGCCATGGGAGTATTCACCTCTACATAACTAATATTTGAAAAGTATAATACACGTGGAATGTATTAAAATGACATTGCATTAATAGGTTGCATTACATAGTTATAGTACAAAAGCTGTCATAAAATGTCAGTGAAATAACCTTTTGACTTTGATCTGCCTTTTGAATTGTAACATAGAATTTTTTTTAGTGATAATAACTTCGATGGAGCTGGAGAAGGAAACTGAAGATAAGCTCTTCAGCAAAGCAGAGTTTTAAATGTAAAAAAAAATAAATATGCTTTGTGTTTAAATTTATAATTATCTTTCTGTTAAGGATGAAGAAATGATTATGACAGGAAGCTTGAAGTCTCTTCTTCCCCACGTGCTAAGAAGAATAGTTCGATCCAACAGACTCAGTATTAGTAATACATCTGGAATGGCGGCAGGTAAGGAAACCTAACACCTCTGAGTGCAAAAGTGACTCTATTTTAGATTCGTAGTCATGCAGGTTTTTTTTGTTGTTTGTGAAGGAATGCAGAAGTATCAAAACCACTGATGTAAAAGAGAAGAAAAATATTAGGCTATATCATAAAATGATAAAGAAAAAAAGGTTTCAAAAAAAGACAGAAGAGCTAGGACAGAGAAAATATATCACTCTACCTGTGTAAAGTACACAGACTCTGTTTCCAATGTATCCTTCATCTTCCAGTTGTGTCACCGTGAAATTATGGAGGCAGACAATATTTGAAAAATCTTTAACCAAATCTGTCTTTTCATCTGTATGTTGTTGTATTTCCTACATACTGTGTTCTTCACAGAGACCTTGATTTGCTTAGTGCACCAAATACACTTTGGGGAGGAGTTAGAGATGTATGGTTACAGTAGTGATTTTCTGCTTAATTTGTTACATAAGTTGGAAATTATTGACTCAGCAAGCATGAGAATATAAGGGGGGAGGGGAAAAGTTTTATACTCCCCTAACTGAATGCATTGTTCTGGAAAGTTGATTTGTGTCTTATCTCTCATAGCTTGACTTTTACAGAAAGAGAAGTCTGTATCATTTTTCTGATCAAATTTTAAATGTAACAACTGAAATTACTGTGGCAAGTAGCTGATCAACAAAGCTATGTGTAGTCACATTACTATAACATAAGAACATTGAAAGTCATTTTATAGAAGTAAAGTGAGTCTCAAAATTACATTTGTCTTTTCTCAGTATAGAAGTTGAAAAATACTAATGGAAAATGTGTTATAATGTTAATAATCTGCAATTTGCTGCAACTGTGTTTCTAAGTGAATGCATTACTGCAGGAGTTTTAAATGTGTTAGTTTTAATATTTTTAAAAAGTATTGTTTATATGTTAGACAACTTCAGACTTCTGACCATGAGAATACAGCTCCATTACGCAAAGACTTTAAAAACTAGGGTAACTGGAATTTCTCAGAATCCTTACGTTGTTGGGCAACATCCAAGTAAAATAATAATTTCTTGCTGACTTTATTGTCATTGACCAAAGAAATTAAAAGCTCTTTTTAAGCTGGGATGTGAGCATATTGAATTAATACATGGGCTTGTCAGCATGTCCTGCTTCAGTAGCCTTGCTCAAGAATAAATTCATAATGGTGGATACATAACACAAGTATATGCACAAGATGATATGGGAAGGGAAACATCTCTTTTCATCTGTAACAAATGGATAGCTATCAGGAAGAGCAGTAAAATTGTCAGAGCTATAACAAAGCTCCTGAGTTTATAAAATAGCTGAAAGTTACCTGCAGATTCAATCTGTCATTTATGACTAGTATTTTAAATTCAGTGCCTAGTTGAATGCACTGCATGAAGCCATAATTAGTTAGTATCACCAGCAAAGTAAAAAGTGCCCATGGACTTCATGTGGATAGCAAGGAATAAATTTGAGGGGTAACTGAGGGCAATATTCTATTCAGTGGTAAATTTAGTATGTTTATTTAACAAAACTGTATTTAGCAAGAAACTGTTTCTGTATTTAGTAACTTTTGCAAGTAATAAAATGAATTTTTGTGCTGACTACTCCCAAAAGAGCAGTTTGTGGTCACATTCAGTATATAAATACATGCTTACCCTTAGCTTTTGCTTTGCATTTTTCCATCAGAAATAGAATTTTATCTTTTGATTTCTTAGTTAGCCTTGGTCAAGAGTATGATTTTCTACAGCATTTTAAGTCAGGTCATTGATTTCAACAATTTTATTCCCCCTTGGATGGCAGACTACTGCAGTATTTAAGTGCAACCTCTTGCTCACAGACACAGTAATAACTTTTATAAATGGTATCAATACAATTAAGGACTGTTAATTGAAAGTTTTATACACCACAGACTGGGTGCATTTGAAGAGCTGGTATTTATATGCAGGAAAAATTTAAACAGCATTGGTATTAACTGCTTCTGTTTAGAAAATAAGTTTTAGCTATGTAAATGAATGTGAGCTTTCTTCATTGATACTCTTTGCAAACATTTTAATGGCTTTAGAAGCTATTACACGGTAATAGTCAACAACCTTTCAAATCAAAGTTTATTCCAAGTAAAGTGTTCATTTTAGATTTTTAAGTTAGAAATAGTAGAAACAAATGAGATTCAGTGTAACCAGCAAGAGTTTAGTCCTGAGCTGTAATTATGTCTGTTAAATTGCATCCCACCGTAAAAGTCCATAGCTAAACAACATCTAAAGAACAGGCTATATAACATCACAATACCAGGAGTTTATTGTTGGACCAGCCATGATTTACACCTTGGTATTAAATGGAAAAAAGAAAATGGTGAAACAGCAGAGTGTGCAATAGCCTTTCTTTGGCTCTCTGCCAATATTTGGAAAGTAAAGCATTTTCATATAGAATACTAATTTCCCAGATTAGGTAATAAATGTTTTATATATAAATTCATAGAAATGTTTAGTAAAGTAATTGTGCTGTCTTCATATTTTACTAATACTCATGCCTGCCAACTATTTTAGGTGTAACTTCACATACACAGTAAAGCCGTGATTTTAAAAACATTTCAAACAGTTGTTTAATTTAGTTCTGGAGTCCTGAATCTAAATTTTTCTTCAAGTTATTTTTTATAGACCATCTAAAGAAATCCCAATAGAGAAGCTATTGTTTCACAAACAAAAAACTGAATTAATAACCAGTCAGTCAACCTTCCTTGATTTCAGGCTATAAACAAGCTAATATTGTGATTTTGCATAAATCCCTGGCTGATGACTTTGAGAAGTTTTGCCGTGCAAATGATGGGCCCCTGCCGCTGTTGTACAGAAGTAAACCAGGTGACTGGGGATGTCCTTCCCTGAGTAGCGAATCTGACATCAGGTAGCTACAGACCAACTCTGCTTCTTAAAGTTTTTCAGTCAATGCTGATGGGGATGAGGGGGGTTTCAGGGAACAGCCTGCTTTCTCTGTTGTACATTTTGAATAAGTTTTGTTTCTTGGAGTTATACCTTTGAATGAAAATTATGCCTGATTATCTTGTTCTTGAGAGGTGTTATGATAGTTATATTACAAGTAGCTCTCTAATGCAAAAGTGAAATTTTGTGTAACTTCTAAATATTTTGTAGTCTGCGATAGCAGAATAATAGGGTTTTACCTTTGCTTTATTTAGTAGTAATGCAGGCATGGCGACCACATGATATTTGTAGAGTCTTTGAAATTTGAAAGATTCTACTTGGTACTCCTGCGGTAAATCCTAAAAGCAAGACTTAAAACAGCTCCCAACTTTTTGGAGCCTTGAAACAAGATATTATAAAGGACATTTTTATATAAAACCTAAAAAATACCAAATTTTTAACATGTTGTATTTATTGGCCCATTTTTGAGCAGAATAATGTGTTCTGGGGTTTTTGCACTGTTGCTTGCAAGGAAAAGAAATTAATAAACTAGGCTGTATCTTGTGATTTGATACTGCATAAATGTAAATTCAAGTAATTCACATAACTTTTTGAAAGTTATCAATCTGTGATAACATATATTTCACCAGAACTGACTGCCTACAGTATAGAATATATGAGCATGGAACTTGTACTGGATCACTGAAAAACCTAAAGGAATATTCTGAACAACTTAAGGACATGGTGACATTCTATTTAGGCTGCAGCTTCTCTTTTGAAAAAACAATGCAAAATGCTGGCATTCCTGTAAGAAATGTTGAGCAAAAATGTAACGTAAGCATGTATAAGGTAAGTATATGCACACAGTTTTTGTAGTAACTTTGCCTTTGAGCTTTTGACAATATTTATACTACATGCCTATACCTATCTCTCCAAACCAGATCTTGTTTGCTATCTGCATAGTAACCTCAGTCATGTGCTAGTGCTGAGTCTATAAAAATACAAAGTAAAATATGCCCAGTAGAAATGGGTACTGCTAACCACATAAGTTCCTGCTCCTTGCATGTTGTAGAGTCCTGTAGCTCCCCTGAATTCAAATACATAGCATAGATTCAGACCAAGTAATCTTGTTGGCGTGTGACACCTTTTATTAGCTTTCTGAGAATATTCAGAACACTCTATGTGGCATATACCAAAGCAAGAAATGCATACCACTGAAAATTTTAGTGATCTTTATGAGGAATTTCCAAAATGGAATGATTTACTGCTGGATCTTAGCAAAATAAAGATTGATGGGATGCCAAGAAATATTTTTAAGGGATTTAAAATGGCTGTTAGTATGTGGCCTTTCTAAACAAAGAAAAATAGAGCACAAAGTTTCAGATTTATTTCTTCTAATACTTTAGAAGTATTATTCAATATTCCTGCTAACACCCTGGATTCTTTTATACTGCCAGACAGCTGTGCCTTGCTACAACGTTTCTACTTTTTGCTGCAACTTAGTAGTCACAATGAGACCTATTCCGGAAAGCAAGTTGGAAGCAGCTGTATTAGCAACATCTGAATTAAAAGAAGCCCATGGAGCACCAGTTCACATCGGCGATCCTAGTCAGTGCTTTTCATTTTTTATTCTGCGTGCCCTTCAGTGTGTATAAAAACAAAGGGAGGAACTATGGGAAGGGACAGGACTGAAATAGCTGCACCAGTGAATTTATTATGTTTTAATCCTTTCTAATGGTAACCAACCTGAATGGGGGGGGAGGGATGGGGGGGAAGAAAAAAAAAGTAGGTTTTGAATGAGCTGAATGCAGGTTTCTTGGATACAAGATAGCTGCCTGATGTAGATAAATTCTGTTATATGGCAGGGTGGATTTGGTAAAAAAGTATAATCACATATTTCTAAAATATATGCAGTTTCATTTTTATGTGAATCTTGCTGTCAGACATTACAGTGACAGGGTAGCAATGACTGACAGCACAGAAAGAAGTACATGTGGATGCATTTTGTGTGTCATAGAGGATGACTGTGAAAGTAAATACTGCCTTATTTTTAAAAATACTGGAACAGGATACATTGAGCACAACACTTAAGACAGAATAAATAGAAATCTGACAGAATATTTAAAAAAAAAATCTCAGACTAGCATAGGCCTATTCTGTGCAAGGGGAAACTAAACAAAAAAAAAAAAAGTTGTCTAACAGGAAGCTGCTTGAAAAAAAAAATTAAAAAAAAAAAAAAAATCAGCCAAACACCAGTAAGTTGAAGATAGGTCACAATTTTAAAAAATAAAAATTAAAATCCCCTCTGCTGACAAGAGTTTTCAGTCAGTAAATTCACAGGCTAAATACACAGAAGGATCACATTGCAGAGCATGGAAGGAGCTGCCATTGCTTAACAGTGCACCCCAATAATATATTTGATCAGAATGCTTCAATCTGAGGAACTAGTAATAGGTCAATTCCTGATGACTGAACAGATGATTGGGCAAATGAGAGTCTCCACTATTTATTTTTTTACAGAAAAGGGCAAATAATTATATATACAGATTATATAGAGTAACTCCAGAAAAGATAGTGGCATGTTAAAGCATCTGAAGAACTTCAAACCAAGAGAGGGGAGCAAGTGCTTAGAGTGACCCAGAATATTACAAGTAGGTTGTTAAAATAAAGCAAAAGACAATTTAGTGAGTGCCAGATAAGAGTGAGATGTAGCTATCTAACCCAGAGAGGTAAAAGAGCAGTTACTTGTTTCTCTAGCTAAAGAACATAGGAAGCTAGAGCAGAAGAAAATATATTCTAGAAAGAACTCGTTTTGCTTTGCAGTAATTTGTTCTTCTTTGCCAGTGTTATGAATATAACTCTTCTGTTGATAGAGAAGACTTAAAATATGTTGGTAACTCAGTATACATGTCTAGCTTATGTTCTGTTGCAGAAATAAAATTTTTACTGATTTTTTTAGTGATATCATCAAGTATAAAAAGGGAAAACAAACCAGATCAGGTTTGGGAGACATACACTCAAAGGCAAACTAAATATGCCACTTCAGTGGGACTTGCCACTGTTGTAATTCTAGATCAGGATCACTGAATAATGTTTGGGGTCCCTTCCCCCCAACTTTTTGTCAGTACTACTTCATTGGAATTTCACATGATTTCATTTTTTATCAATTTCAGGTCTGCTGGGAATACGAGATCTTTCCAAACCAGATTATGGAGATCCAGTTCACCTTCACCCTGGTGATATTCCAGTGTTTTGGGCCTGTGGAGTAACAGGAGTAGAAGCAGTCATCAGTTGCAGTTCGGAGGCTCTTTTAAAATTATCCTTCAATCTCTTTCTGTCTCTCTTTTTTTCTTGCCTTTTTTGGTTAATGTGCGCTGAGTTGGCTGATTAGCAGGCTTGATTTTAGGGCAAGCTAAAAAACACTCAAACCAAGCAAAAAAAACCCACTTTAGCAAGACTATTTTCCATTGTGAGATACAGGTCTACCTTCAAGGAAGTTCTTACTGGAATTATATAACTTTTTATTATTTTAAAGCCAGAAATCTAAAGCTCTCACAACATAAAAATGTCTTTTTAAAGCATTATTAAAAGCTAGAAATTTAAAGGCGTTCTATTTTTTAACATCTTCCTTTAAAATATTATTTTATATTACACTGCAATAAAACAATGATAAAGTGGAGAAAAGGGGAAAGAAGGAAGCCAGAAGTCTTTCCAAAATGTTGTCAAGAGCTAACAAAATGATTGACTTGGAAAAGAATTTTGAGCCTTTAGATTTTGTTTAAAATGTGTCACAGCTGTTTACATATTTTAGCCCTTAATGGAGAGAAAAAAAACAAGCTTTATAATCATAGACAGTACAACTAGGAGAGCCTTGGAGGGTCATCTGCTTCATTCTACTCTCCTTGCAAGGTCTACTACATCCTTGTGATTCCTTGCAGATGTTCAGATAAACTGCTCTCAACATGTGCCATAAATATGTTCAGCACTAGCAGCAAAGGCTTTTTTTTTTTTCTTTCATACTTTCCCTTTTCTCTAGTCCCAAATCTAAGCTGAAAATTCTGCTCTTTCTCATCTTCTCCAGCAGCTCTGTTCATCTTCCTCATGCATCCTTGTTGCAGGAGAAGCAGAGAAAAAAAAATGCCAGCCTTTCTACAAATTCTAGCCCAAAGCAGCTGTCTGTCCTGCCTTTGCTTTTGTTTATTTCTCCATTTCATCTATTAAATCTAGTTGTCATTGATGCATGCCAGGAAATTTTTGGACAGTTTGTATCTTGCTGTGCTCCTTTCTCAGCTCAGTAGTTAGAATTCTACCCTATCACCAGTACCAGTACTTAAGATGATTCTGATAGCTTCTCACAAAAAGTACTGTCTACTCACGTGGTTTGATCAGGTACATTAAACCTCAACAGCCATGTTTCCCAGCTGCTTTTAGGTTTCTAGCCATAGGCAGATCTAGCACAGACCAAGCACATATGTACTCTTTAAAGTAATACTTCCTCCCTTTTCACCATCTTAAAGTAAATTTTTGTTTGTTTAGTAGTACCAATTGTGATTTATCCAATAACATACCAATTTTGCCAAATCAAGTATAGTCTAGATCAAGACTTCTGGAATTATTATAAAGACAGCAAATATTTTCAGCTTAGGGAGCTACTATGCTGTCAGGTCTAAATAAGCTCATTCTTCACCAGGGTTTAAGATGCTTTTCAGATACCCTTTGCTAAGGCTTATTGTTCAGCTTTTGTTATTATCCCTTGCCTGTTGATAGATCTCCTAGCTAGGTCAGCAAGACACCAGAGATGGTAGTCCCCATTTTCTCAAATCCATAAAGGACCATGCCTAACCAGCAGGCAATAGTTGACATGGTTTTGTCATATCACTATTACAAGAATATTCAAAAGGTACAAGAGAGACACCATAGCTTCCATCAGTAATCTGTAACGTAGAAAGTTGATTTATTCTCATGGAAACAGTATCACCACCCTACTGTAAAATTAAGCATTAACTTATTGCGTCAACACATTAATTACTTCATGCATGTCAAACCCAATTTTCAGACTTGCCAGTTCCTGATATACTTCTTGGGAAGGTAACAGTGTTCAAGTTCTTAAGTTGCCTCAAGTTTATACCAAAATGGATATTGTAGAAAAACCTAATCGTAGCTACTCATGGGAAATTTTAAAAAGTAAAAACTTTATTAGATATATAATACACTTTGAGAGAGAAATGTGTTCTTAACTGCTGCAGTGTAACTTAAAATGTCACCTGTTTTTTTGATATATGCCAACAGGCAGGGACTCTGATAAAATAGCAGAAGTATTTAACACCACATTCTGACATTTCTGTGTATCACAACAGCAACATATTCAATTGAAATGTTTTCATCTGTTTTAGGAGCTCCATTAGCTTTTACTCATTCTCCTGGCTGCATGTTCATCACTGACCTGAAGAATGACAATAGCACAGTCAAATCCTCAAGAGAAGCTCCACAAATCTACTGCATTTCTCAAGATCCTCTGCTTTATAGTTTTGTGTCAGCAGAAGCAGCCCAAAAGATAAAGACTCTAGAGACCCTAATTGGAATAGATCCAGGTAAAACCAAGAAGCTCTCTTCCTTTAGCGGACTTGTTACAAGGTAGATATCACCTATGCTATAAAGTTCTAGTTATATCCTATAGTTACAGTTATATCCCATAACTATAAAGTTCAAGGGCACAGGAAGACTCTGAAGGTGATTTTAAGGTCTAAAAGATTCTTTGTGGAATAGAGTGAGTTAATATAACTAGGTCTCACATTTTCTGTTACTGTAATAAGTATCAGAGTGTGGTCAAAACCGTTCAACTGTATGGGTAATAGAATATCTGATCTTGAGGCCTCTATACTCTCAAAGTACACAGAAGCATCAATGTTTACAGCAGACTGGAGAGTCCCCAGGGAATAAGAACTGTTACTGAATAAAATGGAAATTGGTATGTAAAGTACAGGCTGCCTCAGCATGCTACACTGCTATTCACTGTTCAGTAAAATAACACATCTTACATATATTTATGGCTACTGAGCTCCTACCAGAAAAAATCTAATATTTGCATGTACTTTTCGAACACCCCTCTCTGATGGGTGGAATTACATCAAGCTCTATTCAGCTGACACTGAAGTGTTCTGTGATAGACCCAAGTGACCTGGCCACCACAGAAGGCTGAGAGGTAGGGCTGCACATGGGCACAAGGAAGATGAGAGGGAAATAAAGACAAAGTGAATAACACAGCCATTCCTGAAATACACACTGAATTAGACCCTCTGTTGCACATTCTGATCTCAGTTTCCCATAAGTGTTCCAAAAACCTCTGTAGGCAGTAGTGGAAAACAGCTTAGATGCAGCTCTCCCAAGCTGAGTTTGAGCTGTTTGCATACATTTGGGTCTGTTTATTTTTACTCACAAAGCCTCTCCTTTTCCCACTCTCTGGAGTTCAGCTTGGCACAATGCCATGCTCTGCAGAAATACAGGACCTAACTTAAGAGATAGCTCATTTTATTGCTAAAGAAGAGTACAGTACTCAATCTCAGTTAATATGCCCCACTAGTATTCCCTGCTTCTGTTATTTAATTTTTGTTCAGAATTTTTTTCACGTGTCCACTGTCTGTGTATTGCCTGTATGTTATTTAGGAAGAACAGAGGGTAAAATGGAAAAGGGGAAACTGAGGACAAAAAGAGGAACAGGAAGCTAAGGGAGAGGACAAGAAAGACGAAGATTTGAGGAAGACAGAAAACAACGGTGATGACTTCTTGCTATCAGCCCGTGAATATCAGCACATCATGCTAGTATTCATGATTTTCAAGAGTGCTAGCAATCAAAAGGGCTGTGCTGTGAACTTGTGTTTCCAAGTGCCAGGGAAGGGAGAAGGGGTAAGAGGTGTTCAAATAATGAAAGGCACACACAGATAATCGTGTTGGCTCTTCAGGGACTGACTCACAAGGACAGACATCTGTTAGTGCTCACCTATTTCTCAAGGTCAGATAAAATGATTCTCTACTACATGAAGTATTACAAGATCTTTTAGCAGTCACATCGATACTGCTGCATTAATTATAAAGTCTCCTGGTAACTTACAATGTCTCCAAAACCTCACTTCTGTCATTAATCATTTAATGAAGTGCAATTTATTTGGTCATTGGCTCTTCCCTAAGCAAAGAAAGTTAAATAGAGACAAATGACCAGCTTACTCATCTGAATTCTGGATCAAAACTTCTATATGATCTGGGATACTTGAGTTGTATCTACCTTCAGTAGCTAGCCACGGTGTAGCATGACTGTCACCACAGATCAGAGGAAGGTAGGCCAAAGGAAGGAAACAATTTGCAGTAAGTTCTCAGGAAAATAAAAAAGCTATGTTCACTAATACCTAGAAATGCTAGGTATAGTAATTTCAAAACCCAGTTAACTGAAGTTCTTTACCTGGAAGTAGAGCCTGTTATCTTCATTACTCATATCCTACACCTTCCAAGGTTTCCAGAGGAAATTACCCCAATTCCTGTCTTGACCAGAGGTTTTTCATGCTCTTGGGTTTTTTGAACTTACTTTATGTTGTTAAAGTATGCAGGTTCACCCCCATAGAAACTTCTAAAGGAGAACCATAAATTGAAGGGTACTGCTGTGTTTAAATAAAAACACTTTTGTAGGAGAGCGGGGTATAGCCCACCTGCAACAGCAGAACGAGCTGCTGAAGGCTTGCCTGTCCATCTCCCATGCTCGGGCCGTGCTGATAACAACCGGATTTCCTACTCACTTCACTTATGAGCCACCAGAAGAGAACGATGGGCCCCCAGGAGCCCTTGCTATTGCAGCTGTATTGCAGGCCTTGGAGAAAGAGGTTGCCATAGTAACAGATCAGAGAGCCATGAATCTGAATAAAAAGATTATTGAAGAGGCTGTTCAACTAGGTAAGACACATTACTTTATCAGTTTTTATCTTGCCAATTTGAGCTGAGTTTTGCTTCAGTTAATGTCACTGCCATTTGGTACAAGATTTTTTTTCCCCCCAGAGAATGAATGAGAGTTCATCCACTAAGCTCTGATCAGCATTGCTATGATGTCATTTTGTTAAACCTCGCTAGCTACTTAATGTTCACTTGTCTGGGTCCTGATTCTGGATTAGCTGTTTATAGTGAATTCTGGGTGTCAGTTCTTGTAGACCTATTTTCTGATTCAAGGTCTCATTTCCAAGCAGTAAAATCCAAAAAAAGTTTAATTAAAGTAAGGATGCAGGGGGAGCTTATCAGGAATTATGTAAAGATATTGAGTCCTTACTATTCTAGCTATTCTGCTGACTTTTTAAGTTACTCAGACACGCATTTTAAAAAGGTACATAGTAGCTGAATGGTATTTTATTTTTCTGTAGGAGTCTTGAAGAGACCTGTCCCCCTACTAAGTTACCAAAAAGAAAATGATGATTCAGCTTTAATGTTCTTGTGTGAGAATGGGAATCCCAGAAGACCTAGGTATGTGTATTCAGTTTTTGAGAATGGGTCCTACCACTACTGTGTAAAGCTGTAATAAAAATAATGGCCACAATCTAAGAAGGTGTAATGATTACAAATAAATCTGTAAGACTTGTAAGGACCAAACCAAACTTTGAAGACAAACATAGGTATCTGAGAACAAGGAGTACAGAATTCCAATTATGAAATTATGCATTTCTACAGTACAAAAAAAAAAAAAAAAAAAGAGAAATCATGCTTCATATATCAATAGCTCTTTTCCTTTGAAAAATTTCTACAAGTTTTTCAGCTGTTGTTCCATAGAGATACATATACACACACTCTGTTATTTTTTAAAATCAATGAGAGAATCAGAAAGGGGGAGTTGGAGTGAGTAAAAGAACTAGGAAGAAAGACATGGACCCAAGTTCTCTTTCTAGAGCTATGGCTCAAGCCTGACAATAAGGGAATGTGATCTGATTTAATAAGATTTCTTGTGTTTGGAATAGTGTGAAAGTGATCATCCTACTGTCTTTAGGCAGCCAAAGCCAAAATTAGAGATGTATGCATGCACTTCTCAATATTGATTTGAAATGTTTCCACATGCGTTGCTGAATATACAGTTGGGGAAAAAAAAAAAAGTCAGAATTATTCAAAGTGTGTGATCAGAGTTAATGCACTAGAGATTTTTCTAAATAGCTGTACACACATTTCATTACTTAGCAGGCAACTTACAAGTCCTTTAAGTAGACATACATTACTGAATTTATTGA
Source organism: Urocolius indicus (assembly GCA_013401255.1). Lineage (NCBI taxonomy): Eukaryota > Metazoa > Chordata > Aves > Coliiformes > Coliidae > Urocolius > Urocolius indicus. The sequence continues at coordinate 482,215 of WBNH01002357.1, read as the reverse complement.
TCTTTCCTTATAAAGCATTTTAATGTAGTGCCTTTACTTTGTTTTCTTTAATAAAAAGATCTTTCACCCTGGTGCTTGCTTTTACTTATTCATTTCTCATTTATTTCCACAGATTAATGTATGCTATATTTATATGTTATAATAGGATGCATGCCACTCAATTTTTTTAATGTATTGTTTTTAAAATGTAGTTTACAGCTTTAACATAATTATAGCCAGTTTCTATTTCAATTGATTCCACCATCCCAAAAAGCTAAATGAAGTACTTCTGTAAAGCAGACAGCTAACTTGCTTAAGGTCTCTGGAGAGTCACCATAGATACCCACAAAAAAAAAAAAAAAAGAAAGAAGAAAGTAATTTTGCAGAATTAGTATCCTCTTGATAGTAAAACTGGAGAAGCAGAAACAAAAAAAATACAGTGGCAGAACTGAATACTGAGATTCTCCTTACAATGTAGAACATCTGCAGTACATCTGTCTGCTTTCGTAACTAGCAAAATAGCTATAGACTCTTAAAAAAAAAAAAATCCCCCAAATCTAGAGACTCATTGAAAAAAAAACTCCTTAACTAGCAAACAAATTAACATTTGCCAAACAACGTACTTTAAATAGAGATTATATTTACACTAATATGGATTTAAATAACCATTAGTTTGCCACTTTTTGGTTTTATTTGAAAATACTTCCAGGGACCAACATTTTACAAGATATTTTAACAGGAAACAGAACAAGGCCAGATCGCTGTTTTAAGAGGATTTCAGAAACTTCTCCATTTCTTGTTGGCAAATGCGGTTTGCGAGAGTTTTGCTAAAGGCTATAAAGAAACTAGACTAACCCTTTAAAAATAAAGTGTAGAGAACTAGATTCAGAAATAACAAAGTAGTAGCCAAGTTTTACCTTGAATAACAAACAGCCAAAAAGCAGAACCAAGCACAACAGAAGAAGCAGCCAACAGAAGAGGTCGTATGCAAGAAACACAGCTTTGACTTCTCTGATTTTCACTTGTCTCTCACCAGATTTGATCACCTGATAGCAATAGAGCGTGCTGGGATGGCTGCTGATGGCAATTATTACAATGCCAGGAAAGTTAACATTAAACATCTTGTGGATCCCATAGATGAACTATTTTTAGCTGCACAAACCATTCCAGGAGTCAAAACAACAGGTATATGTGAGTTTCTGTTACATTCTCAGAAGCAAAAGCAGCACAAAACAGGAACTCTTACTGGAAGTGAAGGGGAGCAGGAGGCAGGTGCTATGTAATTGCTTGCAGACCACAGCTGTTTGTCATGGCTGAATTTAGAGACCATTGCTGGAGAAAAAATAGAGGTTTCTCTTGAGGAAAAATTAGAGGTTTCTATTGAAGGCTGCTCACAACCAAAAAAAAAAAAGAAGGAGTTAATTTCAAAGTTATTTAAGCACCAAAAAATCCACAGCCAGAGGTGTATTATCTATACATCAGTGTGTATCCATATGTAGTTTTTGACACTGAATTTTTATGTATTTTATGTGTGAAAGGCAGCATAGAAAACAAATGACTACTGAATGGAAACATCACATATTAAATATTGTTATTTTTATGATTGTTACACTTGTATTAAACCAACAGTTTCTGCCTCTTAGTGGTACATTCTGTTGAGCAAGGAATGCATATTTGCATCTATTATAATAGCACCTTCTCTAACTAAATATATGTATACAATACTAATTTTCAAAGGAATATATTGTCCTTCCTGCCAAAACTAAGTTAGCATTGACTAATACATCCAACGTGTGCTGTTGGCAACATGATGCACCTCTCTTTTGTCGGTAGCCCTTTTCTTTCCTAAAAAATTACTGATTTTGAAAGAATATGCTGTAGATCAAGGATTCCTGGATATATACAGTGTTGTATAATGTCCTTTTGCAATCAAATGGTTCATGCTGTGCTGTGTAGCCCAAAATTAAGTTAGGAGATAGATATCGTTATAAATACTAGAACCAGATTATAAGTGAATGTCATAAAATTGGAAGGGACCACGCCAGGCCAATTTCGGTCACATTAGAACATATCTGCTGATCTGGCTTTTTCACTTCTTGTAATGCTCATTCCAAAGTATTACCAAAAGCACTGGCTGTGCTTCTCAGTAGTGATGTTTTAAGTATTTCCACAGAATTTACAAAGCTCCTGCAGAGATAAAGTGATATCTGATATCACTGTATTGAAATAATTGAAAAGCTGTGCAGCAGAAGAGTTCGCTGGTAATTTTTGTATTATCTTAAAACTTGCAATACGTTTTACTTACATTTGATTAAAATGTTTATCCTATTCACAGAATTACAGAATGGTAGGGTTTGGAAGGGATGTCTAGAGATGATAAACTCAAAACTCCCTGCTAAAGCAGGTCCACTTAGATCAGGTTACACAGGAACACATCCAGGTGGGTTTTGAACACCTTCAGAGAAGGAGACTCCACAGTCCCCCTACGCAACCTGTACCAGGGCTCCCTTGTATTTAAGTAGTTTTTCCTTATGTTTAAGTGGAATTTTTTATATTCCGTCTTATGCCCATTACCCCTTGTCCTGTCACTTGAGACAGCAGAAAAAAGTGCTTTCCTGTCCTCTTGACAAACACTTTTTAAATACTTGTGTTAATGAGATCCTCCCTTAGCCTTCTCTCCTCTGGACTGAATAGTCCCAGGTTATTCCTAAGAAGTAACTTTCAATACTCCAAAGAAGCACTCTAGATAGCACTCTGGTGGCAATCTCAGCAGAGAAGCCGAAAATTGACTGAATAAGGAAAAAGCTATCTTTCATAAAATAGTTTGGCAAATTGCCTCAGAGTTTTATCTACTGCAGATAATTTCAATTATTTTTTCCCTGATTTTAGTCTGTTGATACAAGGACTTGGTCTCTCCAGCTACTTATGTACATCTCATCCTGATTCTATTAATAAAAATACTCTAATCTCTTAAAATGTTTCCCAGGGCATCTCAAAGTATATTATTGATCTGGTGGAGTTTGGAGCTTTCTGAGCAGAGGGAATTTTAATCTGTTCAGCAGAATTTAGTTTGTTTTAAACATTCTCTGAATAGTCAAATATACTATAGAATGTCATTAATTAAAAATACCATGAGCTTTCCAGTGAGAAGAAAAGAAGCAATTATCCAGATTCACTGTGTTCCATTGCCATGAATTTTCTCTGAAGGGATGTCTGCATAACAAACGATTTAACAATTCATAGGCTTCACAAAACAATAAAAGTATTTGCTCTGATCCCCCATGGAATTTGGGTATGTGGATACTCTGTGCTGGATAAGTAGTTGAGTATCAAAAGAAAAACGTTACATTTTTTTCCTCACACTGTCTGTTACCTAGTTAACATTTCTTATTTTGCTTATCACAATAAATTTGGTGTCTGTTTTATTCATTTAAGTGCAAGTCCTATGATTACCTATTTGAAGAGTACAGCCATCAAACAGATTTTAGAAAGCACTGTTAAATCTGAAATAAATGCAAACAGGTTATCAAAGCACACAGATAAGAAAAAAAGATTAGCTATTATACGGCAAAGACTTTTATGTAAGCTATATGTCACTCACAATTCCCTAGACTGTATGGACTTAAGCAGTTAAATAAAACCTCACTGCTGAGAAATAATATTCAATTTTGCTCAAAGAAGAGATTTGTTACAGACTTATGTGGGGTATTTATGCAGTTACTAAAAGTGTTAAACTACCAATTTTCAGAGCTTGAAGTATAAATTATAAATCCTGTAATTTCTCTGCTGTAACACATGCTGTGCATTAGAACATAGTCACATTACAAATTCAAATATGATACATTGCAGTGAGGACTTGGAGACATTAGCTAGGAGTTTTCTAAAAAATTGTCAAACTTGAGAAGATGCCGTTTAGACTCACACGTGAAAGAGAAATGTTATTTTCTGTTTAAATATATGATTTTTTTGGTGCTGTATTTTGAGGATTTTTTTATACTTTGATAAGAGACTAGAGGTACTATCTAGCTTTCATGTAAACTGCTAGTTTATGTATTATTCTCATCTCCAAATCTCTGAAAGACATCTAACAATTTTACATTCCAAACAGTGTTGTCCACCATCTCCTGAAATGCCATAGGTCCCATTGATTTTACTGAGATCACTGGAGCAATGCATGTTTGTACTCGACCAACAAAAATCAAAACCTTACACCCTGAATGTGTGAACACTTACAAAAGAAGAAAAAAGACTAGCTATTTTTTGCATAAATTGCTAGAAAAAAATGAAAACAGTAGTAGTACACAGGACTGAGCTCTTTGTACACTGTGGCACAATGATGGTGGTGCACGCATTCAAAACAGATTGTCCTTACAGTAGATGCTACTGCTGCCAAAATCCTTGCATATGTTTTTGCTTATCTTTCTGCAATAATTGCTACTTTTAATCTCATATTTTAATTAAAACTTTTAACAAGCTGAAGTTTGCTATGCTCGCTTTATTGTAGAACTGTAGGTGAATTTCTCAGGTTTATTTTAGATTTGTTTTCTGTATGCTTTCTCTCTTTGTGCTAATGTAATTGTGATAATGCAATACGAAGAACACTCATCTAAGGCCTCCCATGAGCAAAATATACTGTTTTAATTCCATCTGCAGTTCATGAGCACTTGATAATTTTGGTTTCTTTTTCTGGCACCAATAGAGCATATATTGTATACATACACTTACAGGTTAGCATGGGGTAGATGGTGCTTTCAGCTGTTTCATTCACAGTCTTCTGGTTTTAGAAGCTTTTAATTAAAAAGGATCAGTCATCTCTTATGGAGCTATGAGTTGTCACAGAAACTCTGGGGAAGACATTGGATGCTCTCTGAATGGATTGTTAGTTACATACATGCTGAATTCATACTTATTTGGTCTTTTTCTCTTTTAATAAAGGTGTTGGAGATGGAGGAAATGAATTAGGAATGGGCAAAGTAAAAGATGCTGTAAAGAAGCACATAAAAAATGGAGATGTTATAGCTTGTGATGTTGAAGCTGATTTTACTATTGTAGCGGGTAAGAGATTTTGGGAGGGAGTGGGAGAGTTGTTGGTGTTTGAGAACAGAATTGAAAACCTCTGTCTTTCCAAGTAATTTATATTGGCCCTTTCTTTACATTTCCAAGTCATGATTAGCAAACAAATCTGTTTCTGTATTATATCTGTTTTCTGAATAGTGAAGCAATTACAGTTCCAGTAGGAATGACTGAAAATTGATATTCCATGAAGAAATTGGAAATAGTTGGACAAATCCTCAATGTTCTTGAAAAATCTCACCTTAAATAAAATAACAAGGAAGACTGCAGAAGTGATCTTTGTGGGAATTTAAATGTCTATGTACATACGAATTTTCAGTATAACTGATGAGCTTCTGTGGGTGTGATCCTGTCAGGGTCACAATTGTATTGCTCTTACACAAAGAGTGGCTTTCAACAGCCACTCGAGGACAGATCTACATTCTTAATCTACAATGAATGTTGAATGTTACAGTAAAAAATTCTCTTTTACTCTAATGCCTTGACGGGCAGGAAATAAAATTCGTAGTGAAAGCAATATGTTTAGACGGGACCAATGTATGAACTGAGTGTTCCACATTGTACTCAGGCTTAGGTTTCCAGGTTTCTAACCTCGGTGTTTAATACTCTTAATACAAAACCAGAAGTCTCTTGGGGGAAATGAGAGTATCTACTCTTATGCCCATCTACATCTACTTCTTATGCCCATAAGTATACAGTACCTATGGTGGATGTTTTGGCAATTCTGATGATTTTTACTTTGAAAGCAACTGTCATACCCATACTCTGCAAAGTGAAGTGAGGTGGAGGATTGGCTGTGTTTAAGTGTGGAAATCTACATGCACTGAAACAGCTTTCACACTTTTTGAAAATTCTGCTATTCTGCATCTCTGGAAAAGGTATCAGGCAGCAGAGAGAGAATTTGTCACAGTAAGTTTCAAATCTAATGATCTCAAATACAGTCTTGACAAAGAAGCTGTCAAACAAGACAGTGTGAACTGATTTGGTAACTGTGTACAGGAAATCTGTGGATATTAACTGCTACTGTCTTTTTGTGTATGACACACTAAGAACACATAATCAAGGCACAATTAGTTCCACCATAGCATCATATCTTATAAAGTAGCTTAACTCTTTAATCAATCATTTGTGGCTGATTGTGAAAGAGCATTCTCTGCAATGGTACAGCATTCTGTTATAAAATCCTAGTTAAAATTTGCATGGTTTAGGATATTGTAACCAAATCTTCTGTCTCTGCATGGTTAAAAGCAAGACAACAGTCTGTAACACAGCTCTGCAGAGTTCATAGACTTCACATTAAGACAAGTGGAATTGTATTCTAGACCATGCCCACTGGAGTTTTTGCTTTGTTGAGAATACAAACCACAAATTAAGCTAGAGGGAAAGTTGCAGAAATTCAATCTGAAATGCTACTGGAAGAATTTTAATGTGTTAAGCAGCATGTAGTTCTGACATAAACATTCCAGATCCGTGTCAATAATTCATGTCTATATTCCATTTCACCGTTGCTACATGAGTCCCAGTTGTACGTGCCTGATGACGTAGGCAGGTGAGGTGCCAGTGTGATAACCATTGTTTGGGAATTTTGCAGTTTGGTTTCATGGTGCCATTCTTTTGCAGGAGTCTCTAACTGGGGAGGCTACGCCATTGCTTGTGCTCTTTATGTTCTTAGCACTTGTGAGATACATGACCGCTATCTGAGGAAAGCTGTTGGGTTTCCACAGTTCTCAAACAAAGCAGTCTGGCTATCGGCACTTCCATCGGTTACCAAGGTAATTTCTGGTAATTTCTGTAGGGCCAAGGAGTCAAGACTTGATCATGACACATAGATGGAATTGGCTACCAGCTGCTAAATTCTGCTACGATTTTATGGGCAGTGTGAGAAACCTTTGTATTGCAATAGAGAGATAAAAATTCCCTGTTCATTTCCTTTGCATTATTGACGATTTTATAAATCTCTGTTGTAGCCTTCTTTAGGTGTTTCTCTTTTAAAGTCAGTCAGCGTTCTAATGCAGAGGCTGCTCTATGTTTCTGATCTTTGCACCTTATTTCCAATCTTTCTACCTTTTCTAGTTACATGAAAACTTTTCTATAATTAGCTTTGAATGTTCCTAAATTAACATTGCTGGAAGACTAGTGGATGAGTATTTTTAAATGTGTTTTGACTAATGCAGCTTTGAAGAGTGTGATATTCTAGGAATGCAAAGGTTTTAAACTGAGAAAAAGTGAAATAACTGGGAGGGCTGAGAAATGACTGTGATCTGTGCTCATCCTACTGCACACGTGGCGCTCTTTTAACATGGCAGTCTTTAAAAAAATTAAGAATATGCTCAATGATCAAATAAGGTTTGCGCCACCATACTTGTAATAAGCTAGGAGCGTCAAAGTGCAGTTTATTGCCAGAGTACCTCTACAGAGATTTGGACAAAACCATTAAGTCTATGATCTCCATACTAAGCAATATGCAATGTTAACCGATTTTGCCTACAACAGTAGAGGTATTTCTTCTGAGATGATAGCACATTGTGTGAAATTCCAACAAAGCACCTCTTAAGTATTTTAGAGTAGGTCTTACTTTTTAAAAAATTCTTGCTGTTTTTATTTTTCATCTAAAAGTTATGAAACTGAAACACTCCAATGTTTAGCATAGGTGTATAACCACTTACCTTTTGACTTAACAAAGAAATGAAACTTTTCAGTGCAATCTTTCCCAAAAAGAGATTTTTTTACTTTTCAGTTTTACTGCTTTTGCCCTTTAAATTAACACATCCTAGAAACTACTATGAACACAATTCCTGGTAATGAGATACTGTAATTAAATGTGATATTGTGTACAGGAAGTCCTTCTGGGTTTTGTTTTACTAAGCTACACAGCTAGGAATATTGGTAATGGTCTGATAACGGCCTATTGAAAGTACAATACTAAAATCTGTTGAGATAAAATTAATGGGAACAGTTTTGTGGAGAAGAGAATTACAAAACATCTGACAAGATATATCTTTAATTATAAATCACAACAGCAAACAGTGCAGAGGACTGAATGCAGTAGTGTTCACATATTCCATTAGTATTAAAAAAAAAAATCAGACCTTTTATGTTTGTATGGCTGCTGTCTGCCTGATCCAGCTTCTTTTAATACTATAATAGTGACCTTAGTAATATAAAGAGCACTACCACACATACTCACCTCGGCATTTATCTTTGTAATTGAACAGAATACACTTGAAGGAGTGCTTAAGAGCCATATAGCTTTCATATATGTGCCTTATTTTTCTTCCAAAGAATGGCATTCCTTCCGTGAAAACTATAGACAGCAATTACTAAATGAAGATTTACCGTGAAACACAAAGCATATTTGTCTGCAGCCTTGTGTTCGAGCAGTGTCAAGATTGCACTGCAACAAGCCCCAGAACAGCAGAGCTTTTCATTCCCATCAAACAGAATGCTGAGATTATTCTAAGTGAATAGATTAGTCTTTACATATATTTTAATAAGGGATACTGCAAAGCATTTGTTCCTTGGAGAACTTGATGAGGAAGAAACAATTTGATCTTACGTTACCTTACAATCTTAACTTACCTTTCAGTGGGGATTTGAATCGTAATTATGTTGGTTAATGCAATATTGGTTTGATTTTTTTCAGGTGTTTGCAGTACTTTTATACTGAAGTGGTTGTAGGGAAATATATTAATTCATAAATACCCAAATGTAGCTAATCTTAAACATCCTACAGTCAACTCTGCATTTCCATGCATGTCGTAATGAGATCAGGTTAATATATCAGGCAGTTGTTCTTCTACTGAACTCTTTATCAATGCTAAGAAATAGTATTTACTTTGAAATTATGCCCTATGAGAATATGAATGACTTCCTAAATGAGCAATATATAAAGATGTGATATTTGGTTTAGTATTATTTATTAGCTTTTCATTCATAAGGGAAGTTTTTTCCTAAATAAAGTCCAAATTAACAAGCTCTTTTTCTAGTAATTTGATTTTTTTTTTCTGGTTACCCCATTCCTAACATAATTATTTACTAAAGAGACAACTGTGAGCAAATTGCAGCACTTTACAGCTAGGAAAGCACACTGTACATTATGTATGCTCCTTACAAATGGAAACAATAGCATTTGATGATAACGTACAGTTTATCAGGCACAGTTATATAGTATTATGCACACAAGCCTTTCCCCCCCACACCATGTAAGCAGATCAGAGAGCTCTAATGTGTGAATACATAGGAGAAAAAATTCAAATTAGTAATGACATTTTGCATATCTGAGTCAGGTGCCTTTTCTGTGACACGAGAGATTTAGTTTGCCACTTCACATACAGATACTTAAAGCTAAGTAAAACCTCTCTCATGCAGAAAGATCAGATGCTTATATTTGCATTCAAAGATAGGAACATTCATATGATAGAAGAAAATGCATATTTATGGTTTTAAAAATTACAAAGTAGCACTTTCCATGCTAGCAGTGTACCCAATTTCCTTACCTAACTGTATCATTGCTGTTGTTACATGAGGTCCAGGTTGACATGGTGTAACTACACCTATTTTCTCTTTAATAGCAAATCAGTGCCTCATTTAACTTTGTTGCAGCTAAGAACTAGGAATGCATCACTAGGAAATAAAATACAAATCTTTACAAAGTGCATTGAGAAAGCAGGTTACCAAACTGTACTAAAATCTCTGCTAATTGACCGTGCACGCTATGCTTTAATTATTTAAAAAATGTTTCTATTTGGCCATATACTGTATTATGTAAAATACAACCAAATTGTATCTAAATTCAGATCTAAAGCTATTGTAGTCTTTATCGTTTAGAATTTTTTCCTAGGAAAAAATGCTGACACTTGATAAGAGAATAAGACATTTTAATTTCATCGTTTTGTGTCCAGGAGATAGAGGACTTTGTTAGAGGTTATTGTGTAGGAATATCAAACAAGAAGTATTTAAAACTACAAAACTGTTTATCAAGGATGTTGGTAGGGCTGTTTCAGCAGCAATTTCATTTAAAGCAGGGTCTCATACAAATGGAAGCAAAACCAAAGAAGAAAAAAGGTAAAAAAAGGGAAGATAGGTACGCGACTGTTTCAAGGTTTTGTGTAAATTGCCACAGGGTTAGGCCAGAGGGAAGGGAAGATGTAACTAGGTTTTAATTTTTATTAGATTTTTATTTATAGAATTAGAAAAATTAACTATAGTAAATGCTAAGACAGTAGAAAGAGTTTTATTGTGTATATTTCATGTCAAATGAAAAGCAAAGAAGTTTGTGCTAGACTTACATTCTTTTGAATCCAGGCCCTCTAATTCCACTGTTCACAGAACTAGTATTTTTTTCAGAGCTAATTTTATCCTGTCTTTTCACCTTGCAACATTAGCTGTCCCATAGCTCACAACTGAGGATTTTGTTCCCTGTGTACTTTAACAGCTCAACTTGGAACGTGCTTTGTTATCTGCTTACAGTACTGTTAAGCAGGAAAATAACTGTTATAAACATGAAATTGGGTTGCAGTTCTAAACAAAATATTGGCTATTACAGAAAATCACAAGGAAGCACAAGTTCAAGGTTTTCTTTTTTTCACCCGTCCCTTTCCTTAAGCAACCAGAACACACAGAAAATCAATAGAGAAATAGGACAGAGAGCAAAAGACACAGAGGAATGACAGAAGGTTTGGGAAAAGAAAGTGTGCTGCCTGTTCAGGTACTCTCAGTGACGTCTCTCCTGATGTATCCTCTTTCTTTTTTGTTCCTTTTCTTTTTAAAATACATCTGCAGCCAGCTACTGTGCAGGGTAAATAACAGGTAATTTTTTGAGATAGCTTGGGTGGAGGTTCCTCTGATTCTGATCTGGGCAATGTAGGAACTTGAAACCAAGCAAAAAAAAAGATTAATGTTTCTGAATTGACACTGAAGTAGTGTTTGGAGGAGTGTGGAGAACAATAATATAATTCAGTAGTTGAATAGCAGTCAAGATATGAGTCTTTTGACACTCCTTAAGTTCCAGATGCTACACATATTCTTTGGAACAAGGGAAAAAAGGCTGTGAGCAAATTGCTGTCAAAATAAATATGGAGGATGTGGTCAGCCTGCCCTAGAATGAAAACAAAGATTGTAATGAATGCTCTTGTCTTATTCAGGATTTTAATTACATTCTATTTCTTTGGTTTTTAAGGAAGAAAAGCTTCTGAAAACACTTGTGCGGCATGGGGTGCGCAGTGGGAAAACTGCCAGTCTGGAGATGGAAGTGGACGGGCTGCCCTTCTACAACACCCATTCCCTTATGATTGAGAAGCTACTGCAAGCAGTGCAGCAGTGATTGCCCCAATGGATTTCTGTATCAACAGTTGCTCCCATGTTATTTCGTTGTTACTGAAGCTCTCACAAAGTATAAAAGACCAGGAAAAGATGGCTTTTCATCTCATTGCTACCCTTACAACATCTCAGTGAAGCAAGAAGGTGATACCATCATGATGATTTGGGCTACCTTTCTTTTCTCCAATTTTATAATGAATAATAGATATTAAATGATATTATATATGATGATGTGATCTAGCTTTGACAAAGAAGGCTTGTCATTAAAATGAAGTACTGTTGCATGGCTGTTCCTGTTTTACTAACCTCATAACTACAACAGGAAGTAACTCTTATAGCAACTTGGATTTAAAAATACCTTGTGGTAGGAAAAACAGCTGCAGTGGAGAGGGGAGATCCAAACCAAAAAAGCCAGTGAGTGTTACAGTAGTGAGAGTTGTTAAGTAAGTAGAGCTACCTGGTACACGTCCTGTAGCGCCTCTAACACTCTTCTTACAGTGGTGGATAGTTTGTGGAAGTGTGAGGTGATAAGGGGAGAGAACTAAACAAGCTAATGAAGATAAGGGCAGCGTTGAAGACCTTCTGCATAAAACACAGACTATACCATTTGCCTCCTTCCTATTAGTAGTTTGTTATTTACGTATTTTATCCCTTTCTGGGTAATACAGAAAGATTGGAGACATTCCAGGGTACCCTGAAATCACAATCCAGGGTATCCTGAAATCACATAATCACATAAACAAGCAAAAAAAAAAATAACGCTTACAAATTAAAGTATTATTAGAGCTTTAAAAACATTTGTATTCGGTATGAAATCATGTGGATGAACATCTCAATGAATTCCAGTTACAGAAATTCAGCTCCTGATGAGACTAAGTGAAGTTGACACCAAACCAGTAGATGACAAAAGGTTGTGAATCATGTCTGAATTTTGTCATCAAAAGCTGAGATTTTACTTTAACTACAGATGAGTGTCAGAGCTGCCTGACAGCCCTCACAGCAGCCAGGACACAGATGCTTTAGCTGTCGTAAAATGATTTTAAATGGTAGAAAAGGCAAGCAAACTGTTCTCCTTTAACGGGATGAGAATGACAATTGTGTTTAGCCTCTACTTTTCCAAAGCAAAGGACAGTGAAGCTTCCAGCAGCCAGCATCAGTTGGTATCTACTTTTCTTTCTGGCAGGTGAGTTTTATTTTCTTTTGTAAAACAAACATAACTTTTTCAGAATGAGAAAAATCAGTTCACACTACAAACACCTGCACACTTTGAACATTAATCTTCTTAAGTCCTTGAAGGTACACAGCCTTTAAAGACTTAAAACAGTTGAATATATGTGAGAAAGAAATCTTAATGCCAGACTGGCTGCAAGACGTTCAGATTCACCAAATGTCACAATGTTTATTTTATAGATCAGTCATTTTTTTAAAGCCTCATTTTATTTAAAGCCTTCTTGAAGGATGTGGCAGTAATGCTATCTTTCAAGTTTCAGAATTAGAAAATAGCTGCTTTAGAAGTCTCCAAACTCTCCAACTTACAACTATTAAGTAAAATGTTTCATATGAATGCTTGAGTTTTTTGCCAAACCCAGTAATCTCACAGGATGGCATATGTTCACTGCTGCACTGAACCCGTAACATGAAATTGGCATAATTTAAGAATGTCTGGCAGCTGATTTCCTTCTCTGTGTGCTACGTGCTCAGTAGCTTACTGACACAGTACAATAATAGGTGCATTGTATACTATTCTTTACAAACACTAACTTCCATCAAAAAACCTTACTTAAGCCAACTTTTGCTCTTTTTTCCTCCCCCAAAATACAAGTTTTAACAATCAGATTTCATTAAGAAGTATAAAATATAATTCATTTGTTCTCTATTGTGTGTTTTTAAAATCCTTTCTCATATGCAGTCCCAAGCACTGTATTTGATCCAACAGCAAAATGTGCCACATCTCTAGCAACCATAGTGGGACCCTCAATTGCCTATGTCCTGACCGAGAGAGGAAAAAAAAGTTCGGGGTGAGAGTTACCTTTCTCCCATATTGGCTACAGCTCTGCAGCCTCACAGTTACAATAGAGAAAAAATGATAAAATATCGACTTGAGAAGAGAAGAAAAAAGGAAAGGAAAGGAAAGGAAAGGAAAGGAAAGGAAAGGAAAGGAAAGGAAAGGAAAGGAAAGGAAAGAAAAGAAAAGAAAAGAAAAGAAAAGAAAAGAAAAGAAAAGAGAAAAGAATCCCCTCCTCTTGCAGGTTAAATGCTGAGAAGTAGCAGAATGCTGGACTCTGCTCTGCAAGTTTCTATCTGATTGTCAACTGCAGCAGCTGAGCAAAAGCTGACCACATCAAAGTACATACTCAAATAAGCCTTAATCTCTGAGATGACAAATTGATGTCATATGGCACCCTCTGCATCCCAGCTGCCTAATTTAAACAGTGTGGGTAACTGTAAAGAAGTAAAGCATAAACAAGACAACAAACATTTCATCCTAGAACAAACCGTGTGTGTGTGTGTGTGTGTGTGTCAGCCTGCCAGGTCATAGGAGTCCAAGTATCTGGCTTGGTGCTAAACGACATACAAACATAGTGTTACGGCAGCTAGGAGTGCCTGCTTTATGACCCTGTTGGTACTTGCAGAAGGTGGCAGGAAAGATGAGGAGAAAGAAGAGCTAAACAGCACTAATAGTCTGAAGAAAAAAACAATAAGCATATATAAGGTAATTAATCCAGCTTGGTGAGTGTTCTAAATATAAAGAAATGTAAAATAATTAAACAAACCAAATGTTAACCTAAGCAAACCTAATTGCCTCCTGGGAGTCAGGACGTGAATCCTTTCTGAGAAAGGAAGGATAACAGGATCTATCATTTCACAAATACAAACTGGCCCAAAGCCATCAGATAAATATAGGAAGAAAATAATAAAAGCTTTTTTTTTTTTAACTCATCTCTCAGTTATGTCTAATATTGCACTCTCAAGGTGGTTTCCAGAAAACTTAAGAATATATTCCTTTTAGAAACTGCTGACAAGCAAGGCTGTGTTAAAATGATGTACTTCAGATACCTGGGGGAGACCATCTGTCTAGAGAATCTTCTGATGTTAAAAAAAAACCCAGAACTGATGATACTGCTGGAAGTTATCAGCCCCAAGCTGCAGAGGGAGAAGTGTTTTAAGAAAGATTTTGAAACCAGAGAAATGAAAGATCAAGGCAATATTCATGGTATGACTGTTACAGATACAAGAATGTATGAAGAGCAGATCACAAAGAAAACTACAGGATTCATTAGTACAATAAAGAGGAAAAAAACCCAAAACCCTAGAGACTACATGGTGGTAGAAACAACCCCATGCCACCCAGCTCTCCTATCTTTAACTGACATCTCTGCTTAGTCATCTATTTTGTTTCTGTCTAAACCAGGAAACAGATCATTCATACATCACATTTCTGATACTGTATTTACTGTACCATGACCAAACTGAAAGGTATGATGTCTGTGGGAGAAAACAGTTTAAACAGAATCCATTTGGCAGTTTCTCTGACAAATACATTGTTATTTAATTGCCTGCATAGTCTATGCTGCATAAGACACACAAATTGTGAAGGACACAATCAAAACTATAGCAACGTAGAGTGGAATTTAGATGTAACTGAATTTGTCTTTGAGCACAGTGACTCAGAGAAACACCTGGGTTCAAAGCACCTCACGTACTACCAACCTCCTTTTCCAAGTCAACAGACCAAATTATTTACCCCCATCAGAACTGAGTTCTCATACCTCTGGAAGTCAGTAAGAGCCTCATGATGAGGTTCAACAGCCTGGGATTCAACAGACTGAGGGTCTTGATAGAAGCCAAGTTTCTTTGTACACATTATCCCAGAACATCTTACATTATTGGTTGTTTTAGGAGGCTGGTTCTGGCAGGGTCTCTGAAGGCCTCAAAACAGGCTGAATCATAGAATCAGAGAAGTTATTTCAGAAAGTTACAGAAATGTTGCAAAAATGCTTTTTTTTATCTTTTTAAATAAAAAAATGATGACATTGTTCTGTTTCCAGCCTTTTCAACAGATTATAACAGCTCGTAGAGAATTATTTTCACTAGGTGCTACAGTGGCAAACAGAAAGCAGTTAAAGACAAATTCAACAGAACCATACACCACGAGTACTACCTCACTCCAGTCAATGCAGTCACCAAGACAACCAGTTTTGAGTGGTGCCACAATGACAACAGACACATGATGGTAACTGAACTGACTTAGTGTGCACTTTCCTCACTATTGACAAGATCAGAGCACCTCCAGAAACCAACTCACTGTGCTGGACTCTCAATAAGCTTTTGGGAGCTATTGCTCTTGTACACAGATAAAGAGATGGATATACAAACACAACCGTAGCTGCAGATTTTAGATTAATGTCCTTTTCTGATGTATGCTATAGGCTGCCCATGATAGTTATGGAGGTGTCCTTCATTCCAGAACCACCACGTGGTACCTGTAACAACCCTGGTTGTTGCTCATGCTGTGGCCTGCTGGGAGTTTCTGGAGCATTCAGCGGATAGGATTCTTTTGTCTCAGTCCTCAGACACCCTAAAAATGTTAAACAAGAATCTCGCATCTTGGCAAAGTTCTGGTAAGTGCTTTCACTGGAAAAACAGTACAATACTGGATCAGCAACACAGTTAAAAGTAGTCAACAGGAGAGAGACATGGTAAATATTAAATATTTTCTCAGCAAATGAGCAGTTGTTTTCCAGCAAGCTGCGCACCACAAGCAGGATGTGGTATGGTCCAAAGCAAACCAAAAAAATTAGAACAGTGCTTGAAACCAGTCGTTTAATTTGGATTTTCTTCTTCTTTTGAGTGCCATGACTCTTGTGGACCACTCGTAAAATCCCACAGTAAGAAAAGGCCAGCAGAAAGAAGGGGAAAAGGAAGCCAGCAGAGAAACGGTAGTAATTGACGTTGTGCTCCCACTCTTTGATAGGGTAGTGCTCGAAGCACACCACATGGCTTTCAGCATCCATACTGATCTCTCCATGTGTAAAGACAAAGCAGCATGTCATTATTTCCTTGGTCCAGATAACGATGCTCACAATCACAGCAGCCTTCATTGTCCGAAACCGCTGAAATCTAAAAGGGTGCACTACTGCGAGGTAGCGGTCAATGGAGATGCAGCAGAGGAAGCCCACGCTGATATAGATATTCTCATACAAGAGGATGCCACAGATTTTGCACAGCAGCTCATTGTAGGTCCAGTTGTCATGCTGTAAAACATACTGAAGCCAGAAAGGCAAAGAAAATATATAGAGCAGGTCTGCTACTGTCAAGTTGCAAAGGTAGATACCCAGTTCATTTTTAGCCTTGATCTGTAAATACCCATAGTACAGTGACAGGCAGTTAGCAGGCAAGCCTAATATAAATACAAATATGTATACCACAGGGGATAATGTCTGATGGATATCGTGATTAATAGTGCACTTCTCAGTTGCATTCTCAGTGAAATTCACCATCTTCTGTCTCTTCCCATGTATCACTCATCAGGGTCCCAAATGAACATATATAAATTTAATTTCATCCAGTTTCATGTATCACTTATTTCTTCCACAAACATTTAGGCTGAAATGATGACTTGCTGTGAGATGTTAATATCCTGAAAGTAAACCACATGAAAAATCTTCAGAAGGGATATGGCTGTCAAGTACATAGTACGGTTTTCAGTAAGCTGCTTTTTCCTAGCCTTAAATTCCTTATAGTCTTTGACAGAAGATAAAACCTGTCTGGGAAATCATGATTCATGTGAGTAAGCCATAGTACTTACCAGAAAAGTAACAGAAAATTTTGTGTCCAAGAATCCCAAAGCAAATTGCAAACACTTGTCACTTTAGCTTTACAAGTATCAAAAAGGTGAAAAATTAGCATCTCTGTTTTGCAGATGAGGCATAAAAGCAGTAACCTAATTTGTCCACAATGGAAAAAATGTCTCTAGCTAACCAGCAGTCAACTCAGACTTCCTTAGAGAATGCAGGGTGCACAAAACTGTTGATATTTAATTTCCTTTTTCAAAATTTCCCTTTACGTACAAGACACCATGGACTATGCAGTTCAACCCATCAGGATGAGAAAATTTTTAGCAGTCTCTCTTACAGTTACTTGTAAACACAATCTCAAAGCAGGCTGTCTTTCTGTGTTGGAAGGACACTGTAAAAATCTTGTACAATGTATGTCCATGGTCTCAGTCCTGCAGGATGTGCTATTACAGATTCCTTATTTGCCATCAAGTCTCAAAAATACTCATTTACTGTTAGTGCTTGTACATTTGTATCTTTTCTTTTCATCTCCACTGAATACGAATATAATTATTTTCAATAGAAGAATCTTCTATAGTCCAAGCACATACCCATATGAATCATTCCTATACTACAATATTTGTTTAAGACACTCACAGAAATCACTGCTGGCAATGAGTTAGCACTTGGTTCAACTAGGACAAGCGTCCAGCTTTTAGCCAGCTCACAGTGATTAAACCCAAGGCTAAATGAAGTATCGCTCATGGCATTTTATCACCTCATGTGATATATTCACATTGGTGCTAATGCTCAGGACTGTAAAACAGTGGGGCAAACTGTGCCCAGAGTGAAGGTAATGGATGTTTTACCTGATGATGCAGAATACCAAGACACTATTTCTTTCAATCTCTTCCCAGGAAATTCACCGTTGTAGTGTGTACTTTTGTAACGTTAACAAGTTTTGTACTCTTCCTATAGCTTCAGCTAATATGGGTTCAAACGGAGACAGCACTATCCAGGGGCGAAGCGAAGGCGTGGTTGTTTTTTCCTGTTTACTAATTTATATTTCTGTCACTGTCTTCTGTCTTGTCTAGGAACAAACTTTTTTTTTTTTTCTAAGGCAACCCAGATGACAATGTTGCCGTGCTACAGTAAAGTTACTATCAGATGCAGCATTTGAGGATATTGCTGACAAATTGGTTTTTTACACAGTGATGGGCTTTACTCTTGTCGAAGTAGAAAAGAAAATAACTTTCTTTAGGCCAGAAAATAATTACTTGGCTGAAATAAGTGCAGAGACTGAAATAACCTGCAGAGACTTTCAGTGTTTGGCTGCAACCAGTGTAACACAGTCCCACAGAAATCACAGCAAACTTAAGGACACATGTAAAGAATTAAAATGTGGTTTTCATTCCTTCACTTTTCCTCTTTTTCTTACCAACAGACAGAACATTAGTCATGGTTTTGGTGGAAATATTCTTGGGGATCTCAGATACATTCAGTCATGAAACAACAGGCCAATATTAGCTCAGCTCTCTCAAAACTTTTAACTTCATTGTCCAATGCTGCTTGTGTGAAAGACTAGTCAAGTCTAGCATATTACAAGCACTGCTCTCCTCATTCTCATTCAGGTCCTGTGGGGATAAAGAGACTACCCTTCCTCTGAGGCTGGCACAATTGTTATAATGGATAAATCAAGTGCAGCAGGAGAAACGCTGCTTAAGACACCTAGTTTGCAGGTACCCGTGGCATAGTTTGAAGTTGGCTCTGAGAGATTGCCATAACCTTCTCATGGAATAACAATGACCATGTTAGCAGCACGGATGTGTACAGCAGAAACTAATCACTGAAGTTATGCACAGATTTCCCAAAGGACTATTACTTAGGTGCCATTAGCTCTCCTGTAATGCTATCTGGTTTCTCAATGGCTTCATAACCACCAGGCAGCTCCCCTGTCTACAGGAGACCTGGTCCCACACACGTGAGGACAGGGTACAGAATCCTTGCCAAGGCAGGTCTGATAACTTGCTTAACCCACTCCATCATTTCCAATCCAGAGCTCCAAGGAAAGTACGATTCTAATTCAGTCTCATACCATTTCATTTTTGTATAATAATTTGGTGCCTTTTTACCTGCACAGGATGATTGGCATATCTAGCTATAGACTAAAATGCCTAAAAATCTGACATCCATCATCTGATCTACCACCTAAGAGTGTCCAGTCCGTGCTAAGCTCCTAGTGATGGGGACAAATAGCAATTCAAAAGCTGTCAAAAATTTTGAAAAGTCAGAATTGTCTTTACAAGTCTGGCATAGTTCAACAGTGCTGAGTTCCATCCAGTGTTAACCAGTGAGTTAACAGGGACCACAGTATGAGAAAAAGCAGACGTACTCTACAGTCACACTGTTATTTGAATATGTTTCTTTTCATCTAAGAACTCAAAATGTTTTTATTAAATTATGTTTATTTCACAGAGAACACAATTGTGAAAATCACTTCTGTTTAGCTTAAAAGTCTTGCCAGAACACAGAATGGAGACCACAAAAGTCTAACTGATACAACATTATGCTAATATATGCTTAGGACTGCAGCAGCATTTCCTGTGCCTGGAGGAAATACTGGACTGAACTCCTTCAGGTGGCAGGAAGCGAAGGCTGGCTGTCACACAGCTCTTTGTCTTGTGCTAACAAACTCTCCCCAATTTCAAAGATGGGGAAGAAAAACAAAGGTCTAGATTCTTGCTTGTGCAAGAATTCTTGCTTTCTGTCTGCTTGTCTGGTCATCAGCAGCAGTGAGCCAGGAAATCCTTCTCTCATTTCAGCCTCCTCTGCGCATGGGACAGCATTGTGCCCTCTGACCTCTCATGCCTGGCTAAAAATCTGGTATCGAAGTACTGCAGTGGCAGTGTTAAATGAGTGCTGAAGAGCCCATCCAGTTGTAAGAACACAATACACAACATCTTACAAGCTGCGTGGAAAAGCGGAAAGTGAAGGAAAGGTAATGCAGGGTTATAG
The DNA here is from genome assembly GCA_013401255.1 of Urocolius indicus. Lineage (NCBI taxonomy): Eukaryota > Metazoa > Chordata > Aves > Coliiformes > Coliidae > Urocolius > Urocolius indicus. Next base: position 462,053 of record WBNH01002357.1, on the reverse strand, counting down.
GCAAGAAAAGATGAATAGCTGCCTCATTACTTACTGACCTTGTCTGGATAAGGGGAGGAGAAAAATGAAAGTTGCTGTATGAAAAACATCTGGGGTGCAGATAATAAGAAAGCTAACAGCAGTTATGATTAGGAACACAAAGCCATTCCTTTTGGACAGCTTTAATACGGAAATAGTGCAGATGTGTGATGTTTCAGAGAGTAGTTTACGTAACACCTTCAGTAACACAAGCTAGCAGGCCATATTTCTCTCTTATATATGCCCACATTTTTCAGATGATACCCAACTAAGCACAAGTCTTGAAAATCAGTTAGAAACTCTCACCATCTACATGAGCTTCAAATAATTATCTTGTTCCTAGTTTAAAAAGAAAGCCAAAGACCCTTGGCTTTGCACTTTTTCTTGGTTTAAATGAGCCAACTTTCATTCCTGGGTAGTTCAACAACAGGTTCTTTTCTTGCCCAACTCCTTTGTGCTTTAACATGTTGACAAAAACGTGGCTCCTCCTGCACCACGAACCAAGGAGCAGCTCATGCATTAAGCTATGTCTGCTGGTAACGGTGCAAGAAACAGCTCAGAGCCCCTTATAACAGCCTTTTCAGCTCAGAACAAGCACTAGCATAGAGCCTGGGTGGATTCTTTCAGTTTCAGTGAACATTGCTACAAATTTCCTTGTAAGAAATATGTATGCAATTAGACCTACATATTTTAGCAGAGACAAATGGGACTAATGCAAAGGACTTCCTTGTAGGAATTTGCACAAGTTGTACATTGAGTTTACCTTATCCACAAAGCACTTGTTTCCATGAACATGCAGCATAAGATAGTTGTGTGCCTTTGTGTAACAGTAGCTCTTGCTGTTACTATGTCCCTGCACCTGTCATAAACTGCAGATAGGCCTCAGCCACTTAGCTCTTACAGCACTGTGCTAAGTATCTTGCAACCAGACACTTGAGGTTGTTTCAATTTAGGATTTGGTTAAGATCATTACCTACACAAACAGCAGCCCTTAAATTTGCACAGTAAACTTCCTGTAACACTTGAGGGTTTGATCCTGGCTCACAAAGCCTTGAAGAATGAGGTCAGGTAAAGAGGCTGGGAAGCAAAGACTAGCAGAAGAAACTAGAGGTCAGGTGAACAATATAGAATGGGCCCAAACTGGTTAATATCCTTAAGGCAAGGTTGGAAAAAAAAAAGAAAAGTAGTAGAAAGTGAAAAATTAGGATGTGTGACTGAGTATGAAGAAGTGGTACAATGATGTTTGGACTCAATCAGAAGAATTATGTTGTAAAACATGGACCTGTTGTGAGGTGTGACCAGAGGAAGCCACAAAAACAATCAGAGGGATCCTTTCCTATGAGGAAAGGCTGAGAGAGTTGGGGTTGTTCAGTTGGTGAAGAAAAGGCTCGGAAGAGATCTTCTTTAACTAAGGGGCCACAATGAGACTTTAACAGAGTTTTTAAAAAGGCCTGTAGGGGACAGGGCAAGGAATAATGGTTTTAAACTAAAAGAGGGTAGATTCAGACTATCACAGAATCATAAAAAAGGACTGATAAAGATCATCTAGTTCCAATGTCTCTGCCATGGACAGAGACACCTTCCACTAGAGCAGCTTGCTCAAAGTCCCATCCAACCTTGGATTGCCCCAATCCATGTGCAGGACCTTGCACTCAACCTTGTTGAACTTCATGAGGTTTGCATGGGTCCACCTCTCCAGCCTGTCCAGGCCCCACTGCATGGCATCCCTTCCCTCCAGCATGTTTATCTGCACCACATAGCCCAGTGTTGTCAGCAAACTTGCTGAGAGTAGACTCCGTCCTGCTTCCATATCACCAAAGATGTTAAACAGTGCCAGTCCCAATATCAAACCCTGAGGAGCATCACTTGCCATGACAAAATATAATTAAGAAATTGTTTATGATGAAAGTGGTGAGGCACTGGAATGGGTTGTTGTGCTGTTTTAGCCCTGGCTGGGTGCCAGGTGCCCACCAAGTCATAGTATCATTCCTCTCCTAAACTGAACAGGGGAGAAAGATAAATATAATGAGAGGTTTGTGAGTTGAGACAAGAACAGAGAAATCACTCAGCAATTAACATCATGGGCAAAACAGACCCAACTTGGGATGAAATTATTTGATTTAGTAATGAACCATCAGAACAGTGAGATGAGAAATAAAATTGAATCTTAAAACATCTCTCACCACCCCCGTCTCTTACCCAGACTCTCCTTCCTTCCCCTGCAGCAGTGCAGGGTATGAGGGATTTGAGTTATGGTCAATTCATTACAGATGGACTTTGCCACTGCTTCTTCTCAGGAGGAGGCCTCCTCACACTTCCCACTGCTACAGTGTGGGGTCCCTCTCATGGGAGACAGTCCCTCATGAACTTCTCCAGCGTGGGTCCTTCCCATGGACTGCAGCTCCTCATGAACTGCTCCAGCATGGGGCCTCCCCCAGGGCAGCTCCTCACACCCTGCCCCAGTGTGGGTCATCCTCTGGCAGAACAGTCCTTCAGGTACTGACTGCTCCAGCCTGAGTCCCTCACAGGATCACAAGTCCTGACATATATCTTAGCCTGATATAAATACGAAAGAGGGATAAGGTTTAGGTTGCACTAGAGACTAAGATTTCTAATTCCTGACCTTAGCATACTTGACCTTGATGCTCTCCCTCTTGTAGTGCAGCTCATTTTGTGTGCACCATCAAAATATCATAGGATACATTGTGCATGGTATTGATTTATCTACTATTTAGAAATTTAAACAAATGTTCATGGGATTCATTTGTCTACTGACCATATCATTTATTTTTAAATTGGATCAGTTTCTAAACTATCTCAGTGAATCTGGAATGAAACATATCAGTTAAAAGACAGATAAAATTATCAGATTAAAGACAGATACTTAGTCCCTAAGAGTATAAAACAGGTCACTACAACAGAAAGCATGCAAAAATTTTGTTTCTGTCAAACCTCTGTGTGAAGAGCAGCTGTTTGCAAGGTGTTTTGTTTCTATCTTCTGCTGGTTTTGCTGTTTATAAAACAGAAAGGCTACCTCTCTGCTATACTTACTTTTTAAATCTGTTTTATTGCATTAGAAGAACAAACTCTGCCCTTCTTTTTACAAGAGAGTCTTACCAGAGGTGTACAGTAAAAAAGAGACTGTATCTTTTTAAATCTCTGAAATCGTCTTAAGTAAATTGGAAAAAGAAAACAATTCCTCCTTAACTGAATTTGCTTCTAAAGTTAAGTCTACATGCAAACCATTCAGTGTTTGTTAACTTGGAAGTGAGCCCTTCTAACATGAGCCTCTGTGTACAGTAATTCTTTCTCGATGCATCTGTTTCAGTTAGAGGAAACCATAAAAGTATTCTGTAAATGATAAGTCACTTTTGTCGGTATTGTATGACTCCATTTATAAATCTATTGTCAAAGAAGGATGTCAGCAACATTTTTTTCAGAACCCACATAAACAAAAGACTAATTAGTCACTGACATCCAATTTTCCCTGATGCAGACATGCAATTATTCACAGTGTTGGGTAAACCACTGCATTTGCTCAAACTTTTGTACCTTGGGAATTTGTCCCAACAATTTAGTTTCTCCTTACCAAATTTCTCTAAAGCCTGAAGTAAGCCAGTTACGTTCAATATTTCATCACTAAAACTGGCCCACAGTGGTGGGGTAGTTGAGGGTTTCATGGTCTCAACTTGTAAATTTGTCATGAGGAATCGATCATGTGGATTTGAGTAGTGGGTTCTTTTGTTTCTCATGGTGAATTCATTGATTGTTGTAAACACTACATTAGACATCACTGTAAACTGACAAATATGACCTGTGCAGCCTAAGATAAGCAATGTGGGCTGATGAAAGCAAAGCAGCTAGAAGCCAACAAAGATAGCCCCCATATGTTATCCACAAAATTAATTCCAATAATTCCATGACCTCTAAATCTAGTTCAGATGCTCATTTCCCATCAGTAATGACATGGTAATGCAGTTTAATGTCACAAGTGCCCTTGATTGTTCATGAATTTCTGTAAGAAATACTTGCATCAATATGGATCACAAACCTAAACGTTCTATATTCAACTCACTTTGTAAATGAAGCAAACTTTTAATTAAGCAGGAAGCTACCTAGAAAGCAAGCAGATGAGCACTTCTGAATGGCCAGAGGAGAGCTAAGGTACCACACACCAGTGACTTGTAACAACACATTACCCCGCAGGCTACACTGGGAGAGGTCACAAAGAGAACTTGTTGAAACACATTTACATTCCTGGAAAATGTTAACACCTCAGAAAAAAAAATGCCCTGAATAAATCTTGAGGTTATTAACATTTACTTACATTTGCCATTTGAATTAGAGCACAGAGTATACAGCTTCTTTCTTACTGATGTGCGAACTGTTGTATACATGTTACTTCCTTCCATATGATACAAGAAGTCAGTAAAAAGACTTGTCCTGTTTCACAGGAGAACACCATGAAGGATGTGAGGGTTCAAGGGCTCATGTACTGAGGTCAATAATACACTTTTATAGAATCACAGAATCCCAGAATCTCAAGGGTTGCCACCCCTATATAAACACATATCACATTGAAATGTCTCAGCAGGCTGCAGGTGTTATCTGTCTGTCCTGCACACCGTTGCAAGTCTCTATAGAGGTGCATGGGTCCTCTGGGACCTGCTGGCTGTGGTCAGAAGCGGAGGGGAAAGGGAAAGGCCAGATGTCTAGCAAAGCTGAAGACTGAGAAAGTTAAGTCTGTTTAGACTAAAGAAGACTGGATTGAGGGCAAAAACAGCAACAACATTCAAACACGCTAAAATATGAGAGAGGCTGGATTAAACACCATGAAAATATTTCACTAACAAAGTCAAGTGAAGCACTGGGATAGATGTTCTCAGGACCCTCCCACTCTGTTCTCCACTATTGTTTGCAAGGTGACGTGGCAACTCATCTCTCTTAGCAACATGCAATAGCACAGAAACAAATTGCTTACATCTGACATGAGATAAAATAATTTCCACAAAGAAATTTTGTTTAAAAACAAATCATTTTACAATGGTTTATGAAATGTTTTCCAATTTGAAAGCTTTTTCCTAGAAATGAAAGCTGTATTCAACTGAAATCTATAACCTCACAACCTCAAAAATTAATACAAAACAATCCATGCTTCTGCTGCTGAACCATTTCATTTTAACTTTTCATAACTTTGGACTTCCCAGATGAGGCCTGAACATACGAAAGACAAATTGACACAAAGGATAAGGAAGGCAGATAGGATAATAAGCACAGTTAGTCCAATATCTTAGACTACTCCATATTCTTCACCTAGGGTTAGGATCTTCTTACCAAATGCAAGGTCTGAACTAGTGGCTGAACACAGGGAAGTGCTGAAAAGAAACACCACTTTGGAAAAATCCCTATTTATGGTAACAAGAAGTTAATACAATGTGTAATTTCAGTCCAAGTGGTATCAGGGAAGTGAATCACATAACAGGAATTAGTCATGCCATAGCTGCCTCAAAGCTTTTAAAAATGAGCATCTGCCCCCTCCTTCCTGTTGTTAAAGAACAACCAAGTGGACGACATGACTCTTCAAGTATTTCACCACTGAGCTATTGTGACTGGCTCCCACCCACGGGGAACATCTACCTGGGGCTCCATGGGAGACTTGTTTGGGTGAAGGAAAACACATCAAACCACTTTCTGCAGAAATCTTAAATCCCCATATTCCTCAGAGCACAACTCCAAAATTTCCTTTCTTTTTCCCCTCAACTAAAACCTCAGTCAAGCCAATCTCCCTCTCACCAACAACCCTCCTCAACTCAGAAGCCAAAGCACCATAGTGTCTCTGCTGTAGAAGCAGCAGGCAAGTATGTAATGATCAGTCTTAGCCAACAGAACTGCTTATAATTCCAAATCCACACAAAAATCCTCATTTAAAACAGCAATGCAATAAAAGCCAAGATTAAGTGGGTCTTACCGATTAGAAGCCACAGCAGCCATGATCGACATGCAATTTACCAGCAAGAGACAAGGACTGGAACAACTGTGTTGCAGTCTGGGATTGAGAAATAGGAACTTCACCCTTCTTAACAAAATGAGTTCTGATTCATTTTACCATCTACAACCTTGAGGAAAAACTGCTCTTCTGATTCATTTTTTTCCAAATTCTGTATTACTGCCTCATTCGATGCTGCAGCCTGCTCCAACACCAACACTGTTCTCTGTCAGGCAATACTAGATGTCTTGCACAGAAACCAGTGACTTAAGGTTTAGGTGGTATCTATATGGCATTTCAGTGACTTTTTCCTTCCTTGTTTTGGCAGCATGTCTCTTTGCTCCAGCACTGCCACACAGACCCCACCTCACAGAGGGATGCAACTACCATGGTCCTGTGGGACTCATCCCTCACACTGCTCAGCAGCCCAAGCACAGGCCACCCTTCGCAGCTCTTGGGCCACAGCATGCTGCTGGCACCCCATACGGATGGTTGGGCACGCTGCTGGCCTGTACTTTCACCCAGGAGCTTATGGCACTGCACAGACACAACCAATGTGTATCTCAAGAGCAACTTGTCCTCTGTACCCACATGCACTCACAGGGGGTAAAGTCCCTTCTGCCAGGTCTTCCCAGCATCACTTGCTCATTGTAAGGGTGAAGTTTTGTTCAAAATCTAACCTGTTGGAAACCAAAGTGTGGACCAAATTCTCTTTGTGCTTGCCTCTTTTATAATCCCACTGCCTCCAGAAAGGTATCATTAAACTCAAGTGTCAGTGCATCATACCCTCCAAAAAGAGCTCTCTCTTTGTAGTTTGGAAAGCAACCAAACATCCATCTGTACAAATTTTTCTCCTCCTTTACTGTTATTGCTGTGGATAGAACTGATTTTTGCAGTGCTGCTGACACACAGTAGCTTGGGACATCAATAATTGATGTTTAGCTAATAACATTTGACAATAGCGAAGACTGTCTAAGAAAAAAAAAAAATACTTGGTAGGTCTAACTGAAACGTGGTTGAAACTCTGCCATGTCTAAATACACTGAGCACGTCTTCTGTTCAAGAAGAATGTTAGCGTTTTAACTATGCCACATGTCACCAAATACTGATGCATTCAATAAAGTCACCACTTTTAAATGCTATTTTTTACATATATGATTCATTATACAATTCATCATGTACAGCAAAAGCTTCAAGACGTAGTAAAGTTAAAAGTTTACAATATTTGGAGATCTTTCCCTTCTTACCCTCATTTTTCTTTGACTCCATTATTTTTCTTCTGTTTGGATTTATTTTAATCAAGGTGATGAAATTCACCATAGGATAGGAGCTTGTTCAGCTGAAGCACCTAATGCATGCACTGTTGCCATCTAAAACTAGAATAATTCTTTTGTGCCTTTGTGCTATGTTTGTGTTTCTGGCTTATGCTGATTCTCGGCATGCATTTCAAACAAGTTTCTGTTCTAGATCCAATTCTTTCTAGTCTAGTACACTAGTGAAACCTTTGCTCCTTTTTTTTTTGTTTGGTTGGGTTTTTTTACGTGAGGATATAGGACTCTAATAACCTAGTCCCCTATAGATAAATCATTCTAAACAAAGTGCTGGTATCAGTATCTGCAGGCATACCTACATTTTCATTTCCTGAATTTCCATTTCCTCAATTCCCTTAATTTTCATTTAAATAATTCTTTCAGTACTTACACAATTTTAAGTGGTAACATCTTGATTTCATTAAGATTTAAACAAAGTCTGGCCTTCCCTTAATCCCAAGCGTCCTAATTTCCCAATGTGTATGAGCTCATCTTCTGCCCTCCATTTTCTTACTCGTACCTAGAAGCTGCCTCTTGGGATACCTCTGTCCGGCCTTGCGTGTGCTGCAAGAAGCCTTCTTCAGCACAGTGCTGCTGAGTACTTCAGTGTCCTGCCTAAGAGCCTGGATATTCTTTCCAGCACGTCTGCCTCTCAGCTTTTGGATGACACTCACATCCATATAAGCCCTGACTGTCCACTATCCCTGTGTCCTGCCTGGAGACACAAAGTCAGACATTCACATACTTGAAAACTGACTCATCCTTCTCTAGGCTTCTTTTAAAGAAAATTAAGAGAAGCTACCTGCCCCATAATCATGACCTTATACTGGATAAAAGAGGTTCAAGACAAAAATTGAAAGAAATAGTTGAACAACCATGACCTCAACAAAATGAAAAAAAAACCAAAAAAAAAAAAAAAACCCAACAAAATAGTATCAGAAAAGCAACTCACAGCAAAAGCAACAACCTTACTGTAAACCATTCTCACTTCTGACTAGGGAAAAGGGAGAGAATTAAATACTTGTTACAGGGAAGTTCTGATGGGCTCTTGGGACAGAGATGGAAAAGCTGACCCAGGAGATGTGGGATTCCAAACTTCAGAGCTGTTCAGAAATCCAGGTCCTGCTCTGGGGTGGAAGTGTAAGACCATCTCCGAAATTTGGATGCAAGTTCAAATTCCAAATAACAGCATCCTGATGTAACTTAAAGGATTTTAGTTTAAGCCTCTTGCAGGGTTAAAAGACAATTGCTATTGTGAAAGTTTTGCCTGATCACTTCTTAAATATGGAGCACAGAACAAATACATCCTCTAATTACATACATGCATAGAAAACCATTATTCATCACAGGGTGAAAATCCTCCTTCCTTTCACAGGTGGAAGAAAAAACATTTCCAGACAGAAAATGATCAAATTTTGATTCTTACTAAAATATTGAGTTACAATAACACCAAACCAAGTGATCTCTGTTAGTAATATTTCCACTCTTCCCTACTGATTTTGCCCATTTCAATCAGGTGTCATTAAAGTGACTTAAGTTTGACTGCATTTGCTTTTTGTAATAGGTTCATGTTTGATTTCCTCCCCACTCTGTTAGCTATCTAATCTCTCTTCAAATCTATGTATCTTTACTGTCAACCCATAGCAAACTCTATGAGAAAAAAAGAAGCATGAAAGCTTGTGGAATAAAGCAACTATGTTGAGAAATGGAGTTCAGGCTTGTCCTGGCAGTAATAGCTGTCTGCAGCAGTTTTTGAGTGAAGAATGTCAGGAGGACATCTCATGGAGCAACAGTAGCAGAAGCAGAGTGCTCTCTCTATTAACCTGTAGATCAGATCTGTTTGATATTTCTTTTCACCTCTGGCATGGTAAAAGATCTGTCTAAGCAACTGCAGATCAAACTCTAAGATAATCCATCTGGAAACAATGTGCTGCCACAGAAACAATTTTTGGCAAGAGAGGAAGAGAGTAGACTTTCAGGTGAGCCCATTTCTCCGTCTCCCCCTAATAATGTTTTAAATCTATTATTCAGTGGTTTGGGTTTTTTTTTTTTTTTACTTTTTGTCAGGTAGATTATCTACAGCTTCTAGATGAAGTGCCTAAAAAGTTGTCCTTTTGCTTCCCGGTAGATTAACAGAGTTCAGAGCTTGTTTTCTAGTGGAGAAAAATGAATTACAACAGATACATTCCTCAGAGAATAAACTGCAATGTTGTTCTTAGCTGCTGCTGATTACTAATATCTTTACTTAAAATTATTGGGCAGTTCCTTCTAAACATTAAAGCTGTTCTGTGTCTTTTCAAAACCAATTGCCATCAGCTGTCAGGGACAGCAGCTCTGCAAATGCTTCACTTGGCAGAGTAATTCCTAACAAGCATTAAAAGCCACTCAGAATAAGCTTTATCGGAAAAATAAACCTCTTAGTGGAGACGTTCAGCTAATTATAAGGTAATGAGCCTCACAAGGCCACTATGTCTGGAGTTCTTTTGCCACAGCTCTCCATTTAAAAATAATTAGCAAGTTGTGTAAATGTCCTTGTGAGTCCAAAATAATATTTTCTCTGTTTACCGCTACACTGACACAAGAATAGTCAGCTGGAGTGAAGCTCCAGGGCAACATGAATGCACCTTTAGGACAGGTCTAGAAAAACTATTGGGGAAATCTTTACTTCTCCTTGTGCTGTTCAGTGGAATGCCAGGTAAACTTGCAGTTACAGCATGAGCTGACTAATCTGAGTGACAACATCCACAGGGCTGGTAGGAGGACCCACGTCTTTGAACACTTGGCACTGTGCAACTATTCTCACCCATAAGTAAGAAGTTTCCAGCCTGTCTGACTTCAAGAACAAGCCATCCCCCCCAGCTCACCCTATCTGATGTCATCAGGTATGATGACACCTATGTACACCTGGTGTGGCTGGGGCTCATATTCTTCCTTTTCCTCCCCTTTCCCCACATCTCTCTTCTCTCTTTTCCTATTGTCTAGGATTGCTTACACTCCCCAGGTCCCAGAACAAAGAGAGTTAATTTTTGTTCAACAGCCACGAAGTGAGATAAATACATCTCACTGCAGATGTGAAGTGAGATGAGTTTGTGGTTTGGTTTGGTTTAACAAGATAGTGGAACCACCTCATCTTTCCTCATTTGAAACTGATGTGCAAATCACAAGACAGTGACGTACACACTGTCATCCCCCTGGCTGTGCCCTGTTATCACAAAGCAGCATACTGGTCTCATCCTATAAATTCAATATTTTCTCACAGTGTACTCCCGGACAGACTCCTAAAACTTTGTGGAGGTACCTTCTGTTATCACCTTAAATGACATTTGTATAGCACCAAGTGTAAAAGAAACTGGAAACAGCTGCCTTCTGCCTCTTCTCTCATAGAACAGAAAGATCTTACAATTGCATGCATAAAAAGTGCATCATACAGGGGAAACAAAAGATAAGACAAGGAGGCAGGAAGGATAGAGACAACAATAGTAAAAAAAATTGTTTCCCCTCAGAAAAGCAATGGAAGAGTTGGTGTTAAATACAGAGGACTGACTCACTTTTACTGGCTTCTTGATTCAAGCAAATTTGAAAGGAGAAGTGGTCAGACACTATACTCTTCCAGAACCACTGTGAACACAGGGTGCCAATGTGGAAAAAGTCACGGAGGGAACTGATTAACACACTGTTCAGAAAGTCCCATAACGCTCACAATGGCAGTGCCATGTCCTAGGAGCCTACACTTAGCCATTTCTCCTTGCCTTACTGTTAAGTTGTTTTTGTTTTTTTCCTTAGGTTTTTGTCACTGATATCTGCATCTATTCTGAACAGATAAAGCAGCACACAACTGTTATATTCTTCTAAATTTTCTCTTACATTCTTCTAAATATTTCTCAGCTCTGCTCCTGGTGCACACATGAAGCTGATCACTCAGTGGTTTACTTTTCTCATTTCTTCACAAAGACTGTCAAGAAGAACCAGAAAAACGTATTCATAACTCAGGAAACCTATGACAATAAGCAAAGGTTTCCTACTAAAACAACAATGAAAAGAGACTCATTTCTGACCAGATGGATTCAATTTCACTAAACAAACCATCACATTGCAAGTTTCTCAAGTCAAGTTCTGAATAGCAGCAAGAAAAGTAGCTTACTGTTCTGAAATGACAATAATGACACACTTTTGAGATACAAAGACAAATCTCTATAGGTGTATACAGAGCAGCCACACATCAAGGTATGTGGTTTGGCAGTTTCCTGTTAGGTGTAACTTTCAGCTTTTATTCTGAGTGGAAGAAAGTATTTAAATCCCTTATTAGTCATTCAATATAGCTTATGTCTGATCAACTTAAACTAAGTTTTCTGAAAGACTGCTGGAATTTATCTGTTGGCTATTGCTCTGGTTCCCTGCAGCAAACATTAAACAGCTTCTCAGTTTAACTCCCTTTCATCAACACAGCTTCAATATTCAGCTCTCCTTGTGCCTAAGTGGAACTCAAGAAAGTTTTTTCTGGAAGAACTTTGATTCCAGGCTCTCACTAGTGGGAACTTGCCAAGGGAATTGATTTTGAAGTTGTGAATTTTTTTGGACACGTTGCTTTGGTTGAGTCCTTGGACTGCCTTGTTGTTTTGCTTTAACAACCTGGCCAAGAAACTGTCCTGCCACATTTCCAGAGGTCATAACCCTGTGTAATCTGGCTCAGTGCTGGAAAATTGACTCGCTTTTAAGAATTAAAAGATTGAAAGATGAAACTCACCTGTAATCAGAGTTTATGCAGAGAGGCTTTCCCTGCAGTGTGAAGAGCACAACACTTCCCTTCTCCCAGCTCCTGCTCAGGCTGCTGGTGAGGCTGTCCTCCTCCCAGCTGTGAGCAAGGCTGGCGATGAAACAGCACAGGGAAGGAGGAGGAGGAGATTGTGTTTCAGCTCCTGTGCTCTTTACGGTTCAACTGCGAAAGAGTCAGCCCAGCCCTCTCTTCCCTCACCCACTCATTTGTAAATGAAAGAGATGAGAATGCCAAAAGAAGATACCAAATAGGGAGACTGCAATGCACAGAGTGGTGCTCACATCCAGACCTACCACCACAGACACAAACCAGTGGATAACTGCATTATGATCACAGCAGCTGGCATAAAGCCCAAATGCTGCTGCTTACAGCTTATCTAAACATGCACAGATGTTGCCCCATGCATGAGTATTACAAGTATACAGAGTGTTGGTGTTGTGAGTATTATTTATAGTGAGATGTTTGTAGAGCTTGCTGAGACCAGACCTTCATTATATCCAAATGCAGCAGAAGCTGATCTTTGCACAAGGCAGCATCTTCTCTGACCGTGCAAGGGCTGAGAGGAGGGGTTTCCTTCCTCTCTGGTCTACATAGCAAGACAGACTGAGGCATAAACACATGAAAGGGCTCGTCCAAGGTCAATCAGGAAGACTGTAGGAGATGTAAAAGCTGACCTCCTGCTAACTCACACTGCTACTCATTCTTTTAGGAGTAAAAACTGCACTGTAGGATATGTATTAAAGTGTCTGTCGTTCAAAATGAAATGCACTATTTAAAAAAACAGATAAATATCCATTACATCACTGAAGCTGAAAACAAAAGCTCTTAAGTTGAGGCTCTGAACTGGTACATAACTCACCTGCTGCAGGCCTGGGCCATGCTGCTGCAGGGGCAGAAGTGCCACTGCCACTTGGTACGTCGGCCAAGGATAGCTCCCGGCTGTTCCCTGCACCACGGCAACAGTGCTCCATGCGTGCTCAAGGACAGCAGGTCTGGAAATAGCAGTCCTGTGCAAGTTACTCCAATATATGCTCTCCGTTTTCAACCTGGTGGAAAGCAGAGTGACACGGTACAGAAGCAAAACAGAACATCCCCACCCAATCCTCCGTCCCCAACAGGGAGAGAATTCAATGGCATTTACAAAACCTAGAAATATTGCAGGAGTACCAAAGGCTAACGTCAGAACCAGCATCAAGAATAACTCCTCATTCCAAACACAGGCAAAGGGCTCTTCAGGTATGACAGCCTACCAGATGGCAGAGCCTTTCCTCTGCCAGGGCTTCTGGCAGATCACAGATCTAAAATTATCTGCAGGGTTAAGGGAATTTTTTGAGTTCTTGAGGAGGGATGCAGCAGGAAAAAAAAAGTAGGAAATTCTTGAACATGGCCAGAAAAGACTGCAAAAAATATAGAATGGTCCTTTGCAAGTTCACTGTGCTGCTGGGAGGATGACAGAGATGCAGACAGCATACCTGGCTAGACAGGCAAGGCACAGGCTCCTGAGCACCCAGCTGGAGGCTGAATGCCTTGTGCAGTATTAAAGAATATAAAGGATTGGTATCAAATTTATCAGGACTACTTGGATTACTTTCTCCTCTGTTTTCTTTAGCACTCGTTTAGTATTTGTTTAGTATTTACACTTATTTTTATGTAAGAAAACACATATTAATAAAATCACACAGACCGGGACCTTTCAGGAAGCAAAGTAAAACATTTATTCCAGTGCCTTTTAATCCACAGTTGTGTACTCCTGGATATCACAGCTCTTTTAATAGATTTAAAGAATTTATAAATGAAGCTATTAAGAAAATGAACTGCAGTTACTTCCTTAGCAACTCAGTAACTTCCTTAGCTCTTCCATAAGGAGCAACAAGGCATTACATTGCATGCTTTCCTACCCGGAGAGTCTGCTGGGGCAGAGATGTCTTTGGGATCCAGGTCTCATTGTGGCCACAGGGAAAGTATTTCCACCTCCTGCAGGGTCCATGCTGCAGATGTGGAACAAATCCAGAGAAGACTCACAGACAGTGATTACCCCTTTGGGTGCCAGGAAAAGCAGAGAAACCGATGGAAATAACAGCTTGGGCAGTATCTCTTTGCTAGTTCCCACCTTAGCTGAAATTCTCTTTCATGGTGAACTGAAAACATGCTCAAAGATGAGTTAAGACAGATTTTTAGATAGAGCTGACCATAATATCCAGAAAGCAAAGCCAGAGCTTTGGTCACCAGGCACAATCCATGTCTATCAGGATTCTAAAAAGGCAGCACTTGGCCACCACAGCTGGTAGATCAGCCCTTGCAAGTGGAAATAGCCACTTCCACAAATATGCTTCTCCAAAAAAATTAGAGCAAAATGAACTCCAGAAAAATCCTGGTTTGCTTTTCTTTCATCCAACCATGCTATTTGACTTCTCTCAGCATATGCTGTGAACCATGTCACTTACTTGGGGATTCGGTGGCTTGAGTGACCTGTGCTCATCACTTCCAAGGGGGTAGAAGAGTATCTGTTGCCGACTACAGCCTCCATCACACACACTCAGCAACTGCATTGGGCTGCATTTAAATTCTAAAAATGAAAACAAATGTCAGTTTTTGTAGCCTTTTATCTCCATGAATTATAAAGCAGCTATTAAAGCTGACAAATAGCTATTATTTGGTGCAAGTGGCAATTCTTGCTTTTTGCTTGCTTTGGTCAAATCATTTTATTGTGTATGATGATTAAGTAACTCCACTGAATCAAATAGCTCCTGGCTTGCCCGTGTCAGAACCAGAGGCAGCAATCTTCAAAAAGAATGGAGCTAAACTGGTGCTGTAAACACACAGATGCCACAGAAATGCAGCAGGAAGGAGGTCATCTAGACCATCTCCTTACTCTGAGGCCCAATAAGGAAAGCTAAACTACCTCCTAGAGATCTTTAGCTTCTTAAATTGCCATTGAGGAAGACTTTCCCTCTCCTCTGGCACTGTCTCCATCCCCTGGCTAGGCTTATTCTTAAAAAACTTTCACCAGTTTCGAATGTCAATTTTCCATGTTTCCAAAGTATTTATTATTTTCTTCTCCTTCCATGAATGAACATGAAAAACAGCCTATTGCTACATTTCTCAATGTTAGCCATTTAAATGTCTGAGGATTAATCATGATGTCTCTCACAGACTTTTCTTTGGTAAATTAATCCTCATTTTTTCAATCTTCTTCAGAGACCATGTGTTCTGGACATATGCTCACTCATGCTGGTTTCTTGTCCAGTCATCAGCATCCCACTTTAAGTGTATTCCAGCAGAGACTTTTTCTCACAGTGACGGCCTTGTTTAATTCCAATTACCCAATCTATGTTTTGCCTCTAAAGGCCAACCTTCCTTTGAAGTTGGATTTACATCCTTTCAAGCACTCATTTTTTGTGAGGAGGAAAATAACTAACTTCACTCTCTCTTTTGCTGGGATAATCCATGTACACATTTCCATTTCCACTGCTCTTCCTTCCCTCCTGGTACTGTATCTAGAACCATTGCAGGTCCAACTCTGACATGGCACTGAGGGGTGGCTATGAAACACAGGGCTTTGCTCTCTGATTTGTTGAAGTTAGTGTCTCAGCTCTACCTCATGATCACTAGCACAATTCTGGCTGGGTATCAGCCAGGCTCTGCAGAGCTAGAAACAAAATCTAGGGTCAGCTAATTTAGCTTGGAGTACTGGTGCTTTCATAATTCAACTTACCTTGTGTCCTTTTCCAGGAATCCTCCTTGTGAGAGTGTCCTTCAGCAGGAACGCTGAGGCACATGGTTTAATGATGGGCTTGGTAGGTTAGTGATTGGACTCGATGATCTTAAAGGTCTTTTCCAACCAAAACGATTCTGTGGTTTTCTGAATATGTAGTCTCCTGGCTCAGAAGTTACCAAACTGGCTCTTATCTAGAGCAGCTGCTTTCTGGATGGTGGAAAAAAGGCTGGCAACACCGTTGGAAACTCAGAAAAAAATGGGGATCTTCTGCCACAAATTAAAGTTCAGCATGGTGGTGCAGGCTGAGAACATCTCAATTCACCACAGAAACACAGCAACACCTGTGACCAGCAGGAAATTACCTCTGTCCTCACTATCCTGGTGTTTCTAAAGTTCCTTCAAAATGTAAATTCAGAGGTGCTCATAATTTCCTACACTTCTGTCTGTCTCAGCAGAGGCAGGAATCTGGAAAGGCAGCATAGACCCAGTAAACTAGCTGTGGACAGCAAGCCATTCCCACAGGGGCGGTTTGCCAGATAGCATATACCTCTCTAGTTTCTTCTGGAGGCAGGGAACTTGTTTCATTCACACTAAAAGTTTTGCACCTAGATTGCGAACATCCAACGCAGATACTTCATTTTGCACACTAGAAGCTGTCTTGTGGCTGAACTTGAGGCCCTACTAATACTTAACAGTGTCTACATGTAGGCTGTCATCTGCAGAGGATTAAGGACCTGTAGAGGTGGAGTTGGCTTGTCCTAGAGTGAGCCCCTGTGGTACTGCTCCAGGTACCTGGTTCTCGCCTTTGCCTGGGAAGGTAGAAAGGCCTCACTCTTTCAATTCACAGTACTGAACAATGCAAAGGCATAGGCACAAAGAAAGTTGAGAATGCAGAGATTTCTATGCAAAGACTACCAGAATGAAGAAAAAGTTTTATAAAAATCTAGAAGTCAGAAGCAGTGAAATGGTTTGTAGTCATCATAACCATGCCGGAGTCCAGGCTGGAATATCTCTGCTCTTGCTATCTGCAGAACAACAGATTGAATTCATCCTTTCCCCACTATTATGTTACTAAAAAGACACAGGCTCTGATGTGTGGCGTTACAGATACAAGGTGAGTGAAGGAGCCATGGATGGTTGTGGACATGTTGGGAGTAAGCAGCTGGATCCATTATGAATGCACATGTGAACTTCCACTCAAGATATGGAAGAGAAGGTTGGGCACAGGTAAGTTCTTTAAGACAGATAGCTATGTGGACTTGAACTCCTGTGCTTCTACTCTTCCCCCTACTTGCGTGGATTTGGGAATTTTAGCTTAAGAACTGTGGTCATGAGGCAATCCAAATACCAGTGCCCTGATGCAGTGGGGAAGATTGGGCCTAAATGCCCTTGAACCAATACTTCAAGGGCAAAAAAGTCTCTGATCTTCAGTAACTGCAGTAGATGGTCAAAATATGACTGTACATGGTTCTCCAGATGTTCCAGATATAGGCATTTTCTGTAAAACATTTCTACAAAGACATTGTGCTAAAAACCCTGCAGATTTGGGTTACTGAATTAGTTCACTTTTTGCTTTTCTTCTCACTCTCCACTTTAGACTTGCTTGTAAGTATAATTGTCCTTTTCCCAACAAACACTATCTGTTAAACATATAACCTGTTAAGAGTTTAACACATGAAGGAAACATTTATTTTGATTTTAGTTACAAAGCTCAACTTGGGTGAAATTTGATCCAGTAAAGTCTTGTTAGTATCTGTTTTCATTAATTTTCCTGATTATATAAGAAGAAGACAAGCACGTGTTCATATAGGACAGGGTGGGAGACTGAAGGGAATTCAGAGTCTGCCAAATATGACTCTGTTGCCATTGATATGGCTGATTAAATAAACAAGGAAAAGGATCCACGTTCATGGGAGCTGCATGTGGGTAATAGGACTGGGCTTCAGGAATTCAAGATTTTTTTTTTTAATTAAATGAAGCCAAAATAAGCAAGGAAGGAAATTCTGAAACAATGAAAATGATGTGGAAACTCATACTGTTAAAAATACATAAGACTAAATAGAAATAATATTGACTCAATATGCAAAAAGTGACATAGACCTTCTTAAATGCACATATAATCCTAGTAGTATTTCCAAGGGCTAATAAATTCTGATACAACTTTAGCTAAAGATATCTGCTGGTCCTAAAGCATATAACAAACAAGCTTAGAAAGTGTTGTAAGACCTTGCATTAAAATCCTGCTACAGATAGAATTATTCTGATGAATAACTATGTGTCTCAATAACTAGCAAGTAGATTTTGAAAATCAAACCCAAGATTGTCTCTAGAGCTCATGTGAATGTGCATCATCTGCACCACAAATACCTGCAGTGGTTTGTGGCACGTGGTGCATTCCCCACCTCAAGGCTTGGCCATCACCTGAGCAAAATGGAGCAATTGAAATGAGCTAAAGGAGAATGGAGGGAAGAGGCACAGTGAGAGCACTGTGACTGCAGTGTCACTATGGAGAGAGGAAAGGCCTCATGAACTGATGGCAGTGATGTATTTGGGCGAAATATTTGAGCAGGACGAGGCAACAGAGTGTGGGGAATGGTTGAGAACACAGTAGAAGAAAAGCTAAGGAAGCATTAGAAAGCACTGAGAACCAATATCGGGATCAGGACTACAAAAGGACCTCAAGACTTGAGAATGTAACTTTGTAACAGTCTAGCAAGGGTGGAGAGATACAAAGACATGAAAAGAGCAAGAAAAAAAAGGCAAAACATGGGAGAGCTGGCTGTTGGATCACCAAAACCTTTACCAATGGAAGTGAGCATGGAAAGAGTAGAGAACTTGAACTAGATCTGGAGGGAAACAGGGTACAATAAAAAAAACCCAGCTAAAGTTGCCTTGGGCAGACTGTGGAAGCTGGTTTCATGACCTGAGCTGTAGGACAGGATCTAGCAAGAAGTCTCCTTTGTTTGTACATCTCATGCAAAGAGTTTTCTGCTAACACACCATGTGTTTTTTTCTTGGAAGAAGTGGTTTTAAGGGCATACCACAACATTAAAAATACATTGTTCCCCATCAAAGACACATTATTCACCTCCTTTAAGCCTCAGCTATACAGGAGCAAAATGCTACTATGTAGAAACATAAGTAAGGGAAAGTAGCAACAGCAGAAAGACCCAAAGCTGCTTTCTGAAGTGTACATTTTGCTGCCCTCAAGAGACTAAGGACATGGAATGTTACCAACCTAAGCATAAGTTTAATTAAATCCTAACTAAATGAATAGAAGGTCTATCCCACACAGCTTGTTCCTGCATGTTTTGCCCATTTGCTTTCTCACAGAATCATAGAATATCTCAAGTTGGAAGTGACCCATAAGGATCACCAAGTTCAACTCCCTGCTTCTCATAGGACTACCTAAAACTAAACCATATGACTAGAAGTGTTGCCCAGATGCTCCATTAACTCTTAAGAGACTTTTGCACTGCTATGAGCAAGCAATCCTTGTTAAAAGAATTGCAGTTCTAGAAAGAGTTCCCAAGGTTTTCCCTTCACAGACATTTCTCTGATTCTCAGCATTTCTTCTTCCGCTCACAAATAGCCAAATCGCTCCTACAGGAGCACTCTCAAGCTGATTGGGAGCTTCCCACCTCTGTAGAAAGCTGAAATGTTGCAGCTAAACATTCCCAGACAGTCAGCAGCCCTGAAACACACACATCCATGGATTAGGTATTTTATAGACTCATAGTGCACACTTGCAAACTCCAGTGTTTGGGTAATCAGAGAAAAAAAAAATATCCCCTTGCAAAGGTGCAAGGAAGCATTTTCCATGGGTTTAACTCAAATGGGATAATTTTGGTCAGAGATATTTAAAGCAGCAAGGGAACATAGACTTCCACATTCCATAGCCTTCAAAATACCCTGTTGAATGGTAAAACAATCAGACTAGAAACACTCCAAAATGCTCACTTGTCCTGCACAGACATACTTTCCCACTTATTTCTTGCTGAAAACTCCCTTTTCCCTCCAATACAAGTCTCTAGAGATGCTTTAGCAGTCCACTGGGGAGCTGTGCTTCTCCAGCTGAATATCCTTCTCAAACTCTCGCGTTCTTTTAGCAATGTGTCCCCAAATGCAAACTGCGCTTCACTTGCCATTAAAGCACCTCACACTTCAGAGCATGCCAGCTACTGAAAAAGTGAGGTGATGTTTGACTTGCAAATTTCAGGGATTTTCACTTAGAGAGGTGCCTACTGTTCCCAGTATGGCAGCCTAGCTCCATCTTGAATCCAATGGCAGCCAGAACCTAAAGTTAGAGAGGAGAAGAGGCTCTTATATTTTACCTGATGAAGTTTTTTAAAAGCAGAAGCTGTTTAGCTTTCTCATAAACTCTCTCGTATCATAACTCTAAAGCATTAAAACACTATGATATTATATTAATCTATTTGATTCAGTAAGAGCCTGGTGTAATGAATCTCACCAATAGCTTCATTTTCCCTAAATTTCATTATCCTTTAGTATGACTTTCAGATCACACAGAATCACAAGGGCTGGAAGGGACTTTGAAAGATCATCTAGTCCAACCCCCCAGCCAGAGCAGGATCACCTAGAGTAGGTCACACAGGAACTCATCCAAGTGGGTTTTGAATCTCTCCAGAGAAGGAGACTCCACAACCCATCTGGGCAGCCTGTTCCAGTGCTTCCTCACCCTCACAGGGAAGAAATTATTCCTTGTATTTCTATGGAACCTCTAATGTTCCAGCTTGTACCTGCTGCCCCTTGTCCTATCATTGGACATCACTGAGAAGAGTCTGGCTCCATNCCTGCTCAACTCTCCAGCCTGCCTGGGTCTTGCTGAATGGCAGCACAGCCTTCTGGTGCATCAGCCATCCCCCAGTTTATTATCATCAGCAAACTTGCTGACAGTGCCTCTGTTCCCTCATCAAGATTGTTAATTGAACAGTACTGGTCCCAGCACTGATCCCCCAGGGACTCCACTAGATACAAGCCTCCAATTAGACCCTGCTACTCTCTGCTTTCTTCCCTTCAACCAGTTAACAATCCACCTCACTACTTGATCATCCAGTCCCCACTTTCTCAGTTTTGCTGTGAGGATGCTGCGGGAGACGGTGTCAAATGCTTTACTGAAATCGAGATAAACCACATCCACTGCACTACCACCATCTATCCACCTGGTTACATCTTCATAAAAGGCTCTCAGGTTGCTCAAACATGACTTTCCTTTGGTAAAGCCATGTTGACTGCTCCTAATGACCCTCTTGTCCTTTAAATACCTGGAGACAGTACCCAGGATAAGTCCTTCCATCACCTTTCCAGGGATGGAGATGAGGCTGACTGGTCTGTAGTTCCCCAGTTCCTCCTCCTTTCTGAAGGCTGGAGTGACATTTGCTTTCCTCCAGACCTCAGACACCTCTCCTGTTCTTCACAACTTACTGAAGATGGAAGGTGGTTTAGCAGTGACTTCCACCAGCTCCCTCAGCACCTGTGGGTGCATCCCATGGAAGCCCTTGGATTTATGCCCATCCAGATTGCTCACTGATCCTTAACCCAGCCCTCATCAACCAAAGAAAACTTCTCCTTCCTCTGGATTCTGGGGCTCCTGAGGACAGTCTCCAGCAGTATAGACAGAGACAAAGACAGCATTCAGTGACTCTGCCTTTTCTGTATCCTCTGTCACCACGGCATTCACCTCATTCAACAGTGGGCGTACATTGCCTCTAGAATTAGTTTTATCTGTAATGTATTTGAAGAAGCCCTTCTTGTTGTCCTCGACCTCCCTTGCAAAGCACAACTCCAAGGAGTCTTTAGCATGCCACTTGCTGAAAAGGGAGTTGGGCTTCTGTTTTCCCTCTGTGCAATACATGTCTTTCACAGGGTAATGCCAACACTTAGATGTATTGTTCTTCCTCATTCTGGTATGAAACACACACATTATGTACTTCGGCATATCCTCTCCATCAGAGCTACAGAATTCTCAGTTTTTACAACAGTTGGTTAAAAACATGCAAGAACTTAACTAGAGCTGATCAGAAGAGCACCTAGGAATGACAAAGTTGACATTAGCATCAATGGCATTCTGTGTTTTGCTTTGGACATGCTTTAGGTTCCTAGTTTCTGTGGATTAACCACATTTTCACTGTCCTATTATCAGTAAAATCCAATCTCACTCCCCACTGCTATCCCCCATCATAAAACCCCAATAGTCAATAAACTGTCCCTTCCATTGATTCAGTGGGGGTAAGCAGAGGTAGTCTGCCACTGGGCAAGTCACTTGTCCACGTCACTCTTCAATGGGATTCTTCACAGTCCTCCAAACCTGAACTTCGTGTCTCACTTCAACTCACATATCACTGTCTTCAGGACCCAAGTTAGTCTTAAGGACTTTCCCATTTGAGCAGCTTTTAAACAGCATCTTGGTTGTCTACTGTTCTCTTCATACTTTTGAAGAAATGCTTGTGACTAGAAAAACATCATTTAGTTTTGCAAGATTTGCCATAACTTCTCCCAGTCACCTTAAACCCCTACCAGTACTCTCAAATAATTCCTTTTCCAACACTTTACAGCTGACGCCATTCTCTTAGTTCTTACGGTAGCCTCTAGTATCAGCTTTCAAGACAGACCTTCACAGCCTAGTCTATTTCTTCAGTCTAGCAATACTTCATAACAATAACTTAATCTGCTATTTTTAGTAACTGAACTATTTCACTCTGCACTGTTATGTCAGGTTAATTCTCCCTGGTACTGGTGATTTGTAAAAACATTCCGAAGACTCCCACCTTGCCTTGAACATCTGATTCTACCTCATTGCCCTTCCACACTTCATGTAAAAACACAAAACCTCAAATGAAATACTCTCAAGCACGGCTGAGTTCACGTTTAACAAAGAAAACCAAACCTGTGTTGATCTCTTCACATCCATTTAACATCCAGGCTGTAGTCATTTCACATCAAAAGATTTATGGAGTGTTTCTGCCATGTTCTGTCTTGGAGTCATTTACCTTTGGCTGAATATGCCATCAAACATCTGGATGATCTGAAGTAATTCCCAACCATATGGTGTTCCTTCATGCATCATTTTTCTAAGCCAAGTACTAGCTATTTTCAAAATACACTTACACTTGGAACTTCCCTTGTTACCGAAATAAGTAAATCTTATTTTTAATTTATTCTTCTGGAAATTTTATGATCTGAACTCAACTAACTGAAGTTAAAAAAAGGTCTATTCACTTCATGATCAGCTCCCAAGTATCAGGAACAGCTAAAGAACACCTAACAGGAAAAAGGTTTCCATGACAATAGTCTCTGTAAAGGACCCGGGCTTCAGATTTCTTGGTAAGGAAATACTGAAACTGCAGAGCACACAACTTCCTAGAAGCAATTTCCACAGCAGCTACTTCTTTTGCTTGCAACAAATGCCATTGTCATGCAGTGCATGCAATTTAGTCAAAATTTGTTTTCTCAAACAAATAGCTTCACTAAGTTCAGAGTTTGAGCATGCATCAGAGAGTGGGTGTTGTTAAAGGCAGAACCCCTCAGCTTTGTCAGAGACCCAGGGCAACTTAGTTGCCTCCTTGAGGTGGGAGATCCCATTAATGAAACACAGACACAGACTGAGGTACTCCATTACTGAACATTACCTGAAGTGTTCCATCCAAAACCATTCACAGCACTAGGCAGCAAACATAATTAGCCAACTTCAGAGAACACATGCTTCCCCCTTAGATCAGGAAACATTGGCACCCTACAGCCCTTTGCCATGGGAAAAGCCAGTGTGCTGAAGCCTAAAGCTCCTGCAGAGAGATCCCTTTTCCTGGTGCACGGCTGCAGGCAGCAGCCCCACAGGCTTGCTGCCAGCACTCCCAATAGCTGGGCCCGGCCCTCTGCCCATGCGCAGCCCTGCACAACAGGTCTCAGTAGCTTTCAAAGTTGTGCAAATTGAGAAGCTGCCACTTCATCACAGCTTCCCTTCCATTCTTTGAAAGAATCGAGAAACCTGAAATGCTCTGGCAGCTCTACCCACTCCACTTTTCCCTCACAGAAAACTCCCTCCTGGCAGCTCCTGTGCCCTCACACGAGCCAGCTCCCCCAGCACCACGACAGGAGGATTTGTTGGTGACTTTCTCTCTAAACACAACTGGTCTCTCTCCCATGTTCGCTTTGACAGACCCAAACAAGGATTTATCCTACCAATAACTGCTCTGGGCACCCCATAAAGGCAGATAGTAGTAGTGCCTTACTGACAGGCAGGGCTTGTTCTCTCACCCACCTTGTTTCTTACCTGATGCCGACCTGGAAGCCACAATGCTTAGGCAAAAAAGACTTGAAAATAATGAATCCAACAGACTGCATGTGCCAATGGCAGGAACAGGCATCTCTACCAAAAGTCTCCTTGATGTTCTCAGGAAAGCCTAAGTACCACAGCCTTGTGTGCTTCAACAGCTCTTTCATCTCATAACATCTCTATTTAAAATTATCCCATAATTCAAAGGTACTATGGAAGTATTAAGCACATTTTTATCCAAACTGACTAGAACCGAGTCGCTGTAAGTAACTCATAAAATGATAATTAAGATCTAAGGAAGGCAGGTATTTATAGCAAAAGCTGATGTACAGTAACTGACAACACACAGATCAATTCCTCAGCAGTCTAGCCTCCTGGGCAATCAATCACATGACTCCCAAAAGGAGCTGAAACAAGGGAGAAATACCAGTCTTTAACCTTCTGTGATCTGGACAAGAATCAATATTGAGAGGGAACGTTTCTGGAAGAAGAATTTCAGTTTGCCAAAAACAGTATGTTCTGAAATTGCTGTATATAGTACATAATTTAAAAATTGTTGCAAAACTAGAGTTAACAATTAAAATAGCACAGAAGTCAGGAAATTCTTTTGCCAGTCTCTTCATGTTTAGAGATGAAAATGTCTCACTTCTGTAAGACATCCTGAGTGTTCATCGTGAAACACTGTACAAGATGCAAGTTTGGTTGCAATTGAGAGCATGTTTGGAATGGTCCTAATGGATCAGAGAAGTATAACATTCTAATGGTCTGATTCTATAGGGATCTGGAAGCCACTTAATTTGCATCACCTATCCTCCTAAATTCTTCAGTAAGAAAGTTATAAACAAATGGAAAGATCTCTGATATGCCTTTTGTGGCAACACTGTAAAATCAAATACAACTCTGCCACACAGAGATGCAAATCTACACTGAGGCTTACACAACGGCATTGCACACAGATCTCCATCCTGAACCATGAACTGGCTTGTTTCTTTTTAGAAGAAAAAAATATGAGTACAACACTCCATCAATTTTAATCTTTATTATAAACAATTTTGTAGTTTCCAGAACGGGATTACTACATACTAGACAACAAAAACATCCTCAGTTGAATCAGTTCCAGCTTTTACTAGATTAAATCAGTCAGCAAAACAAGTTGGTTTTTTGTTTAAGGATTTAGTCTATTGCAAGAAAAACAACTTTACAAACATGAAATAGAATTAAAGATACACATTTGATCATATATACATAAGCAGCTGATGACACTCTGGACAGAAACATGCAAAGAACTTCTTTGCACATAAATAGATTTTTAAAAGTATATTTCTTTCACATGTATACAAAATTATTTTGCTTTCTATACTGGGCAAAGTTCTTGGAGACATAAACAAACGTTTCTAAGAGACAAAATCCCACATATTGCTTAGGATGTGGGCTGTCATGCACACACGGATGTAATGATACAATTTACACAGCATTCCTATACAATACTTCAGCTTCTTATACACATACTTACAAGACACTTTTGTACATGAGATGCCACCTTTCCAATTAAAATGGCCTCTACCCTGAAAGGCTGCATTATTTCCAGTGTTTGTATAAAAGATAAAACAAGTTTCAAAAGGCAGCACCACTTGGCTTGTAGAGTCAAGGATCCACTGAGCTGCAGCTATAGTGAAGGCAGTGGAGTAATTACACTGGCCTCTGTGTTTACACAGGCCCAGTGGGGAAAGTTGTGACCCTAAGAAGTATACATGTTACCTCTATCAAAATGTGGCTGTGGCAATAACAACCGATTTTAACAGATCTGTGGCTAAAGCCACATACTTTTGCTCTTCAGCTTTCTCTTTAAGCTACTTAAGACAAGTGTCTGGCTCTGTCTTTAGGGTAGAAACTTGGCTTTTACATTATCTTTTCAGTAGGGTTATTTACCAACAATGGGGCTGGACTCAGCACATACACATGACCTATGAAACTCTTCTTTTATCCTAGTAGAAGGGGCACACAATGCAGCAATGACAGAGGACCCTGCTAAACTTTTTGTGGAGTGAGGAACACTCAGCACCTGTGAGAATCAGGTATCAAGCCTGCTGTGAGATTAGGTCAGGCTTCCACATTGTTTTAGGCACAGCAGTGACAAAAGAAGGGCTGGGGTTTTGCTTCTTGTTATGTACTTTGTCCAACTAGAAAAAAGTACCCAGAGAACAAGCAGAGCAGCACACAGATGATGCCTTTTAAGATCTAGAACAGTGTCTACCCAAATGCAACCCAGAGGTGAGCAATGCCAAACACACATCCATGGGTTAGACACACCCATACTCATACCAAACCGTCTGCTGATCCCCCTGGTGGTCCGGAGACCCAGTAGTGCTGTTAGAGCTGCTTCCTCTCATGGGCTCCTCCACAGCTCCAGTGCTGCCTTCTGGCAGCTTACCCTGGCACTTGGTAAGTAGGGCATTACCTTGGCCCTGTCCTAGGGAAACATTTCCCTCAGTGCTGCTGGAAATGGCTCTGGCAGGGGCCACTGTGGCCATCTCCCCAGTACGAGGCGCTGGCTTGGGTTTGACTTTAGAGAGAGTGTGTGATACAGGTGAGTAGTGTTGCCCAGTGTTCACATACTCCTGTTGCTGCACATTTAGATTGCTGGTGGATGAAGTGGGTGAGGCAGAGAACTGGTGGAAGGAGAGTGGCCTCTCGTCCTTTGGCGGAGCCAAAGAAAGGCGCCGGGTGTCAAGCTGCCGGCAGTGGGAATTGACACCTGGCAAGGAGCCTGACACCTTTGCAGACTGAGGCCTCTCTCTTAGGGGTGCTTGGGAGCCTGTTGGCAAGGAAGGCCTAGGTGTCTGACTGATAGCATCCTTACCCCCACGCAGGTCTGCTGCTGACTTTTGAGGGCTCTCCTGTCTGTGTGTGTCCGGGCCAGTGGCTCTGAGAAGGTCTGCAGAGGCCAAGCTAAATGCCCTGCTCAGGGATGTGCTCCTCCTGCTTGCAGTTCCAGGCTGCTGGGGCTGTGCCATCTGCCGTATTCCACTGGCAGGCTGGTGCTGTGGGGTGTGAGGAAGCTTAAGAGACCCCTGAGAGTTTGCCAGAGACTCGGGTTCAACTTGTCTGAGGTTTGGCTTCATGTAATTTCCAGGCTTAGCTGTTCTTCCTTCTTCATTGGCAATGGTCATCTTTACAGTTGGAGCAACAAGGCTAGTGGGCATCTTAGCAGCCTCCTTTCTGGACGGCTGGATTAGCAGGTTCCCAGTAGCTGAAGGCTCATTTGCTTTCCTAAAACAATCGCTGAGCAAGGCATCTCTGTTACTGGAGGTGTCCTGGTGTGAGAAAATATGCACATGCCACATTAATGACAACACTAAAGAATCATGCAGAGCTTTATGTTCAGGTAATCTTCCTTCCCATTTAATTCAACCCAAATACAATAATATTTTATATTTCAAGTGAGGAAATATTAGGTATAAATGCTGATAACTCCAAATCAAGGAGGAACATGCTCTTCATAATTAGATCACGACAGCTTTGTTTGCCTTTGCCAGATTGTCTTCAATTTTAAAATTTCCATCTCGCAACATGGGCAGCAGCTCTTTTGCTTCCTTTCTCATCAGCCACTGTCACTGTAACATCAGTGTCATATTAATGACAGCCTGTAGTATCAACAAATATCAGTGATGGTCATATTCTAGAGCACAGTTGATCTGTA
Source organism: Urocolius indicus (assembly GCA_013401255.1). Lineage (NCBI taxonomy): Eukaryota > Metazoa > Chordata > Aves > Coliiformes > Coliidae > Urocolius > Urocolius indicus. Next base: position 434,254 of record WBNH01002357.1, on the reverse strand, counting down.
TAACCCTGTACTATAATTTCAGCAATATAAGAGGAGAGAATATCATGGGGAGATGTGCTAGCATTCCATCTCCATTGCTTCCTCTCATCTCTTCCAGTCAATATACTATACATGTTAAAAGCTGCATGTACAATGTAACAAAATATACCAAAAATAATTACAGAAAAGGAGACATTATTGCTCACCAACAATTAAACTCAAAATTTCGAGTCAGACAATTAATCTGGCAGTAAAAGAAAACATACAACAAATATTTCATGAGGAAGGCACATGCAACAAAAAAATGGTGATATTTCATCAGCTGCCATTGGACCATTAGTATGAGGCATGCTCAGAATAGTTAAGAGACATGCTGTCTTCACAGAAAACGTGCTGAAACAAGCTTGTGGAGTGTATTTCTCTGCACTTCTCCAGTTAAAATTTAATATATTCATTTCACTAGCGTTACAAATGTTTCTTCCAATCACAAAACTCTTTTGCTACAAGTGAACACCACAGTGATAACAAGGCAGCAGGAATATTTCTATGCTCAGCTAAATGTTAAAGCATTGAAATTATTTTTAACTTCTCTTTCAACTGCTGTCATGCACATCTACGTTACCAAATGCCCAGTCCTACAAAAGCACACATCTATGAACAAATGCTGCAAACTTCATAAGCAATTAATGCAAGTGGTTGGGCAGCCTTTAAAATAACAGCCAAGAGTTACAGTATGCTGCTGTAGGTGTTAATATGCTAGCAAAAACTGTGGTAAGTTGGGAGCTGTTGCCTTCACAGCAAGAACAACAGATACCCCTGGGGGATACACAGTGAAGCAGATTTCCTATTTCCCCTGCCTGTTCTGTGCCTCATGGTGCCGGGACACGAGTGACTGAAGATCACTCTGAGTGACTGAGAAGGTTCCTGAGGAAGGGAAGGACATACAGAGTAGCAAGAGAGATACAGTGCATCAGCTTCTAACAGAAATTGGTGCAATTAAATCATTTCACTCTCATTTAAACTGCGCCGACGCTGAAAAGGAACAAGGATGACAGAAAGAATGAAACTGGAGACGTGGTCAGGTAGTTACGGACAAAAAATAATTAAATCCCTCAAATTTTAAACACCTCAAAAAAGTTCAGAATTATATTTAGGATAACAAGGGAACAGGAGATATGTTTAAATATTGCTCTGAAAATTCAAGGACCCGAGTATACCGCTGCCATTAAATAGTACAGCTCCATTGATTTCAATACTGTTTCCAAGGCACTCAGGAAACAGAAACATCTGTTCATTTACACTATCAACGAATTGTTCTCAAGACATAAACATACTCAATACTGCACCACCTCACTACTGTACAGCATATCTGAGCAGTAAAACACAAATGCTATCTGGAAAACAAACACTGCATTTCTGACAGAGCACCTGAACGTGCAGCAGAGCCTTGCAGTCGCTGAACGAACAGAACAGTGCCAGGCAGCACACAAACATGCAGCACCAGGAGCTTCCTTCAGCAAGAAAAATATTGTCTCTCAAATGCACTGGTGGTTTTAACAACTGCATATTTTGCACTTCAATAGAAAACTACTGTTCAGCTTCAGTTCTTCACTATAGATTTGATGACAAAATTGCACAGAAAGCTTATCAGGTCAGATATAAAGACACCTGGAGCTGAAAACTGATGATAAAATACGAAACCGTGACCATGAAGTGTTTGATATTAGAAAGCCCGATCAGTCTAACAGGCAGTACTTGCAGTGAATTACCTGCCTGGCTTGCCATGGCCGACACACCAAAATCAATCAGCAAAGTACTGTGGGGAAGTTAATCTCGTTTAATTGTTCCAACAGTTTCATTCATTTTGCAACACTGGATAGCTCTCTGCAAGTTTCACATGCATGAACAAGGATCTCTTGTCTTTCCTTGTTTCCCTATGTACTCATTCCCCCTAAATAAACTTTGAAATTTTTTTTGACATCTGAGATGGGTTATCTAGCTCTATTTACTTACACTTGGTGGGGACAGCCTGTTGCTCTCTTCCAGGAACTCTTCCAAAGTTACCATCTCACTGCCAGGTGAGGCAGACCGTTGCCTGCCTGCGTAAGCCTGGGACGGAGCACTCTTCTGAGGTATATCATACGAGGCCAAACCATTCCTGTGGGAGGATGACTCATGCCTGCTGCTAGGGCTTAAGACGGCAGAAGCGGTGTGAAAGGGATAGGTGTCTCGGAACAAGGCTGGTGCCTCTCTGCTTGGCATCATGTCTTCACTGCTGAGACTCTCAGTTCTACCATGAATATGATCTAAGGAACCTGAGGAGAAGCATAAACATCATTAAAGGCACTGTTCTACCCTCATTTCCATAGATTTCCCACTAAGATAGAAACTTTATCATTCACAGAATCATAGAATGTTAGGGGTTGGAAGGGACCTTTAGAGATCATCTAGTCCAAATCCCCTACAGAAGCAGGTCAACCTTGATGAGGTTGCATAGGAACGTGTCCAGGCGGGTCTTGAAGACCTCCAAGGAAGAAGACACCACAACTCCTCTGGGCAGTCTGTGCCAAGACTCCCTCACCCTCACAGTAAAATAGCTTTTTCTTATATTTAAATGGAATTTTTTGTGTTCCAGCTTCATCCCATTACCTCTTGTCCTGTTGCTAGATACAATAGAAAAAAAGGATGCCCCAATCTCCTGACATCCACCATGTAGATATTTGTAAATATTAATGAGATCCTCCCTCGGTCTCCTCTAGACTAAACAGCCCCAGTTCCTGCAGCCTTTCCTCATATGAAAGATTCATTCAGGGCCACTTCCACACAGCCTGGGTGGTATTTTTTACCTTACCTTCCTCTCCCACAGAACTCACAGTAGTCATAACTAAAAAACCCAGGACTAGTAAACGTCTTAGAGTACATACTTGGAGCCCTGCATTAGACAAGCACAACTACTTGTTCAAAGAAGAGGAATAACACAAGATAGTAAGGGGGCCTTTTTACCATCTCTGTGCCACTAGCAGATCTCACAGTCTGTGAGATCCAAGAGCCAGAACCAGGCAGTGGGAAAGCAGAAAGTGGATTTTTCCACAGTGCCAGATCTCCTGACATCTCTTCAAGGATGCATAATGTCATCAAAGGTGAATCTCTAGAGCACATTGATTCCATACACAAGCTGTGTACAGAGTAAGACCAAAAGAGACCTGCTGTGTAAAAGTAGACTAAGATTGGCCTGATGCTTCCCACAATAGGATGCCAGTCAGACTGAAGCCAAATTAGACTGCCTGCTGTAAAAGCTACCCTTTGCCAGAATCCATCTTAGAAAAACACTTCTTGCCAGCAGTCTGATTCCCAAGACAGCCATGTCCAGATTGCATAATCATTACAATTTCAAAACAACAGTCTTCAGATTTAATCGGAAGGAAAATGGCATCTTGCACAGTCTCATGGAATTTCACTTCCTGTGTTTGTCAGAACTCTGCTGTAAAAGCATTACCTTTCAAATTGAGAGGTGAACTACTGCTGGACGCATTTCTGCTGCTCTCTAAACTGTTTGGCCTGGACACTGAAAAACAAAAAACAAGCATTGAACAAACATATCTTAAGTTCCTCTGATTCTCTAAAAGACTTGGCTACAGTCTGCTTTCTGAAAATAGAATCTGTGCAACTAAGTCACTTTGAAAACATTAACAATGTAATACACACACGGTACCAAAAACTAGACAGAGTAGAAACCATTTTCATTTTTCAAGTCAAGTTGTTCAGGGTCCATCTTGTTTTTCTCACTTTTTTTTTGCACAAAGAAATTGTTCTGAGTTTTGCTTTTACAGCAACTAAACAAAGTAATGTGAATGCTGAAGTTAACAGTAAGTTCCTGTCTCTTCCTCAGTTTGTTGCTTTGGAAGAGGCTATAACCAGCAAATTAAGTCTTCCACAAATCTCCAAGCAGACAGCGCTGGGGCTGCATCAGTGCTCCTGTCATGCATCCACACTTCCATCTCAATTGCTTTTTTTATTGCTAATTCATTCCCTTAAGGAAGAAATTGAATATTGCCCAGAAAAAACAGCAACAAATCTCTATAACATGCATTAAAAAGCCTGTTGCTGGGACAAGGCAACAATGTCAGTGTAGTTTTTGAAAATCTATTTTGGGAATACGTCCATTAAAGGCATGTCAATAAAAAACACAGAAGTCCTTCGACCCACATTCCCAAAACGGCATTGCATTATTACATGTCACTCTATCATGTCAGTTTAACTAAAATGCTCCAAGACAGTCCAAATGGATGCAACAAAACAAGCCTTAACTTAGTGGTTTAGAGAATTGGTATACGCTACAAGCTTACCATGCTGTCTGGTGCTTACAAACTCTATCTCAGGGGACTGTTCACATAGATTATCTTCAGAATTATAGCCTGAAAAGAAAACAACAGGCAACATTAAACATAGGAAGGTTAATCCTTCTAGTCAGTCTCCAATGCATTATAGTAATGCAGATAAAAGACTTTCATAGAGACAGCATTGGAACATATGAAACACTGGGCAGGGAATCATGAGAGAACTGACATCCATATGTGGTCTGTCAAGCTGATGACATTAAAAGAGTGAGGAAACCTGCATTTGATCAATTAATCCACTAAGCAGGTTAAGTAGGAGTGAAAATACTAGTATTCAGTTACTGTACTTCAGTGCCAGTTAGAAGTCATATTTCACTCAAGCAGGACCTACAAGGTAGCTGGGCTGCTAACAGCTGGCATATACATGCACCACACACCTTTTGGTCTGCTCTGGAGCCTGGAGATGGGAGTGGAGGTGTGCAGATGAATTGCTGAGGTCGAGTAAGTCCTGGGACCCAGTTCCACACAGTAGTGTTTTGCTGCAGAGTCTCCTGAGATTTCAACATTATCGTTGCTGCCTCCATGATGGGAATTCCTCTTTTGCTTTAAGTCCATTAGCCCTGAGGAGGAAAGAGGTAAATACATACGAGTCAATGAAAGATAACATTAGATTTGTATTCATCTGCCCATACAAACATGACAAGCAGGCACAAAGAAACTGCACAACATAGGCTCTAGTTTTGCAAGCTTTTCCTTAAACAGTTCAGTGTTGGATAGGAAATTTCTGCCACCAGTTTCTCAATCATGTGTGCTCTCTGTAAAGTGTAGGAGTGACAAGGGCTGTTTAGTGCCAGTGGGAGGGCTGGTATTATACATGCAATAATTACTGTGAAAAGAGGAAGAAAAGGAGCAAAGACATGGATGCAGAGGAGATAAGTGAGGTGTGAAATTCCCAAAACGTTATTCCTGGCAGGTACATTTTATCAGCACTTCAGTAACAGAGTAACGAAAGAGTGACAGTAGTCATGCTCTTACTCAGAGAGAAATAATGTTGATTGGGAAACTACCTAGCGTGATCTGTACAACAAGATAGTTGCTTTCAGCTTCAGACCTTTGCTGTGGGGTAAGAGCTCAGTCTCTACAAGGTTAAAACTCCGCTGCTCCCATGCTGAACTGGTGCAATGATTTTTAAGTGGAATTCCTGGGATCTTTGCATGAGAACAACAAAAACTGCCTGCTAGAATATTATTTAGATTCAGAAAGCTGAAGACATCTTCCCTAGTGATGAGATAGATTCATTCATTTCTTGTAATGTGAATGTAATGTTTTAAGACACACATAAGATTCTAGTTTTCTGTACATTTCTTTGAAGCACTTGCTTAACTAGTAGTAACTGCTGCAAACATGGCAGAGCGCAGCGGTCAAGCAGAGACAACAGACGGACAGTTCAAAGCACAGAGCAGCAGCAAAGTTTTATTACAGAAATGGATCAAATCACTGGCATCTTGGGCAACTCCTGGAAGCTGACTTCAGAAATACAGTTTTCTCCCACAGTCTGAGTGGGCTCCATAGCATATGGCTGGCACTTTCTCTCGGAACAGAGCCTTTATGGCACACCTGTAGGGGCAATTACTGGCTAAAGCTTGGCACGAAAATCTAATTGACTTTGCAGATGCACTTAACACATTCCATAGGTGCCAAAATTATGATTGTCCTGGACACAACTGCTCTCTGCAAATCTCAAAATGGGCAGCAACAGGCTGCTGGGCCAGTGTCCTCGTTGAACCACAAAGAGCAGATTCTCAAAGTGAGAAATAAGACGAGATCTTGTGGCCTCTGCAGGCAATTTCCCATGCTGCATACATTTCTAACACAGAAATGGGACTGCACCCACATTTCCACTTCAGAAGCCACCAGGTCGCAGCTATTGGGCACTAAGAATTCTGGGTGATGGATCTATGCAGAAGGTTATTCTCAACCTTAAGAGAACTTTCTTCTTCCAAAAAAATATTTCAAAACTGAGGCAGTAGAAATGGAAACTTTAGCTCAATGCAAGATGAATTTTCATAGCTGGAAGTGTAAAGCCTTGCTAAACAGCAGGTTTGAACGCAAACATCAAGACACTTCTCAGAGAATCATTTCCCCAGTAGCTTCCACTCTATATTCCAAGATAGAATAAGATGTTAAAAACCTGCCATTTTTAGCATTTAGGTGGCACAGAATATTAGGAAAAATCTCCAAGATTTGAGACTGCTTAAATATGAGATTTGTATTTTAGCAGGACAACATTATAGAAAGCATAGCAACAGCAAATCAGTTCCACACTTCAACTGGACACGATGCAAGTAAGTGACTGAAAGAAAATATTGAAGCATGTAAGCGACTTCACTTACTTATAACATGCACCACAGCCAATATACATACGCAAACTGTACGCCATGAGGTCCCCCTAAAAATGTGCTGCATTGAAGAACGATCCAGTGTGCAATAGTGATTCATCTTCTACAGGAAAACTTTAGTCCGTGTTCACTAATCTGTGCCTGCGTTTAGAGTACTGTAAGGATGTGCTGAGTGTTTCTATCAAGGTGTGTGTTCTTTTTATCATGTGGGATTTTTTGTATTGTTTATAGATATTTGTCAGTAATAAATGAAGATAAATGCTAAAGAGAAGGTGTTAGAAATCTCCCAATTCCGGGAAAGAAAGAAGTTCATTAGGAGAAGATGGGATGTCAGAAGAAGACCAGAACCGGAGACGATTAGAGAGAGACTGATGATTCGATGGAGACTTAGGAGACTTTTCTTTATCCTTGATTTTCCTTCTCAAAAAGGCAATCTTTTTGCGCTGTGCAGCTAAATTGTTATCACCCAGGTATCCCAAAAAGAAGAAGAAGAAAAAAAAAGTAAAAAACTCCTCGTAAATAAAACTTCAAGTGTCTTACAACAAATTAAAGGCTACATAACCAGTAAAAATGAAAAAGGCTAAAACCAAACTAATACATATATTTGGAGGACTGATTTATGCATCGTTAATGACAGCTAATCTGGCTCGGATTAACGCATAGATTAAGGCATATATGTAAAATATCAGCAAGTCTGTTAAGAAATTACTGTTAGATCATACAAAATTACTTCCTAAAGTAAAATTAAATGGGTATGCATGTTAAGTCTTCCAAGCTCTAATATTGATGTTCCTCATCTCAATATAAAACTCATCATCTCAACATAAGCATTCTCACAACATCAAAAAGAATGAAGCCTCAGACACTCCGTTATCTCCATGAGGGCCTTGTTTTGCAGAAACACAAGCCCAACTGCCCAGGTTGAACTTTGGACCCATGTTAAATACTTAACATCTCTTGGAATCATATGGATGATCCAAGAAATGCATTTTTGTTTTAAAGAATGACATCAAAGAATCAGAACTTCAGACAGACAGACACTTGCAGTAGTTTATAACAACAGCTTTACTCTCCTCATCTGCTCCCCTTCTGCTTCCCACACTCCCCAGTGGGAAGACAGAAATTATTATTTAAAGATTAATTTTAAAACTGCTTCTTGAAAAGTATTCCTGGAGGACAGCAATCCATATAGAGCAGCTGACAGAAGTGATCTCAACAGAATAAGTAAAGCTTGGAACCTTTAATAAAGATGTATTTTGAGGAGCTTCCTTTAAATTTCCCAGAATTAGGAACATCTGATTTACTATATGAACTAATCAGAAAAGAAATTATACTATCTTTCTTACATTTGCCTTGGAGTATTAAAAAAAATCATTTCAGCATTTTATATTGAATCAAATGAAAAATTTCTTAAAGTCAAAACACAGTATCATCCTCCAAGATAATTAATTACAATAAACTAGCATGTTCTATGTTATTTGTTTTGCATGTGTGCCATCTCCTGGCAGTGGCTGTAAAACCAGCTATTACTCATGTGAGGAATAGGAGCTAATGAACTGTACTATCGTTATGATTCAACTTTAAACTACTTTGTTGTAAAACCCCAGTATACAAAATATTTTCAAAAACGTATTGAACAGCACGCAACACATTCAGGCAAACCAAGAAGCTATATAAAAAAACCTGACCCAACAGCAAGCAGATGAAAGCAACAAACCCAACTAAAGCCAAACCAAAACAACACCCCACTTTGTAGTTTACCCAGCTTTTTAGTTTTAGGGTTTTTTTGCTTACTAAGACTTATATTTTACTTTAAAAAGTACTATGAAACACAGACATGACAGAGTATTAATATATGCTATATATGAAATGGTTTAAAAATCCTTTTTAACAAATACTGTGTGGTCCATGAATTTAGGCTGGCCATTCCTTACCTTTGCTTGAAGAACTCCCAGGGTTCTCTCTCTCTTCGATAGAGTTTGACCCTTGAGAGGTATTATCGTGAGCCTCTTGTTGATGTTTCAGTTTTTGGGAGGCAGATGGAGAGCTTACTGTCTCTGGGGTTTCTGGATGCCATGGAGAGCTTTCTGCTGCTGGTTTCAACCTCTCCCTTGTAGTATCCTTCTTTGGCTTTATTAGTTTGACTAAGGCTCTGGCTCCAATCCAGTGGTTTTTCCTGATAATGCAAGTTTTGTGAATGTGATCCATAAAATGCTACAAGAAATACTCCCTGAAGAAGTTTACAGCTGTGCTAAAGCCATCTTACATTCTTATTTGTTTACTGTGATGAATTGGTTGGAAAGATGAAGCATGAATTTCACAGAGCTTGAGATCCATTTCTCTCCTCAAGCCAAAATAATTTTACAGAAATACAGAAATGTGAGAAAGACAAGCGTTCCCTCAGCTTGAAGTCTATCCTACACATATGGACCATGTAAGACATTTTAACAGTGTGAAAAGCTCTACTACAAGAACAGACTGAAAAGGAAAGAAATGAAGACTACTTTAAAGATCAGTCTCTCTCTTTGTTAAGGCTATAAATCACAACTACGTGTGGTAGTATTATCTTGGCTCTGTACTGTTGTTCTTTATATAACTTTAAAGTCCTTTCTCTCCAATGGGCTGTGTATCTCCTTTAAAAGAGCAGCTCTGGAAGCTCCTACTGCTGCTTAGCCACTGTATTGGAGGTCCTGTCCTCCCTGCTAGGAACATGACAATATTCATCATGGCAAAGTGGCTATTTTCCAAATAATAGTATTTCTGATTCCAGTATTAAAACAGAGAGCCCAATGTGCGACAATGTGCTCCATATTAACACAGCCTACTTTAACAACCAGCTACTTCAGGGAAAAGCTTCCAGAGTGAGGGTGGAGATGACACTGTCCTTTTTTTCAGATGAAATTTATCTCCAGTTATGGGGAGCACTTTCTCACTCTCACAAATCTGTACAACAGCAGAACTGAACATATATGGGACTTACTTTTTTGGAGTAGGATCATAAAACTTGTACTGATCCATTATCTTCTCTTCAAGTTTTTCCTTGTGTCTTCTTAAGGCATTCAATTTATCACTGTGAGAGGTAAAAGCACATTCTAAACCATCTGTATGAAATTAAGCATAATCAAAAAGTTGAAGACCAAATGCTACCAAGACAGAAAAGAGAATGAAATATCATCCAGTCTCATAGTCTTCAGAATCCTACGGAGCTCATTCACTCCCTGTTTAAAGAGGGCAAATGCAAAAAAACCATCAAACCTGCTGAGGGGTGAATTTTGAGCAATATGCATTAAACAACAACAGTACATTGGTGCTAGATTACTCATTCATAACTCAGGCAGAGTATGTTTAGTAGGTGTTAATATTAATCTTATTTTGGTTTTTGAAAATCCATTTGCTGATTTGTGTTATTCACAGATCACTGACAATTACTCAAGGGTTAAGTTCCTGACATAGTTTGTATTGTTTGTTGACATAACTAGGTATTTTATTCCTGTTCTACTCCCTCTGTTGTAACTAGAGAAATAAATAAATAACATTTGATCCTGTGAGCAGGGTCAAAGCACTTTCAGTACCCTGTAATCTTACTATTTTTTTCCCCCTCAATATTTTATTAACCTGCACAGTGGATGTTAGCCAATCTCTTTTCATTCAAGTAGTAACCTAATGTACCTTCAACACAGAACTGTCAGACATCTGGATAAATATGCTTACAGTACATTTGAGTTGTATTCAGCCAATTTCAGCAAACAATTTCTAACATTTCAACCATAAAATGCAGTACTGAAATACAAGTCAGTTAATCCCAAATCATCTTGAGGTGCTTAAGACTAGAATTCTTGGGACTAAGAACACTTTTCGTCCTTCCTTCATACATAAAAGTGAAATTCACGGTAGTGAGAATGGGATTCTAAATGTACAGTATATTTAAAGAAGGTATGTCACTTAAGCATGTCACCTCTGCATGGGGATACAGCCATGTATGTTGACACTTAAATCCTTAAAAACAAAGGAAGAATTTCTTATAATGCAAATGCCGAGAAATAGAGCAGTATGAATGTTTGCTTTTCTTCAAGAATCTAAACATAAAATTTCTCTTGAAAGATAATTTTTCTTGCAACTCCCATGTTTTCCAAGCTTTGCAGAAAGTACCACCGGGTTCAGCATTCCATCTTTTATCATTAAGCTTTTCACATGCATTCAAATGTATTATTTGAAGACAGCTGTGCTTGTGCAGATGTCTCCTGAACATCCCTTTGCATTAAGAGAGTGTGAAGAAATTTTGTAGCTTCTCTCTATTATTGAATGTCCTTCTGAATATTCCCTTTTTCTAGGCAGGTATCTACTCAGACCAAGCAGACCTATCTTTCCCCTGCCTGTCCTAATACAGATAGATTATTTATGTTCTCTGTTTGTCTAGATGACATTTTGAAGTTTCACAGTTAAAATCTCTAGTTTCTTACATGTATTGTTTCTGTTCTTCATGATACTGCTCCTTGTTCTCCATGTTCTGCTCCAGTAACATCTGATTCTGTTGGCTCAGCATCTGAATCTGACTCAGGAGATGATGGTTTTCTTCTTCCAGATTTCCCTTTAGACGTGACAGCAGCTGTTAAACAAGACAGATTAATCTCTTCTCTGCATCTAGTTTCCCTGGATGTGCACCATAATCAAACTAACACAACATAGGATGCAAACTGATAAACTTCCGAGTATATGGGGGTGTTGTTATGATCACATAGCTTGACCTTCTAGATGCAGTGTAACTTCACACAATGAATGTTAGCTCAAATAGGAACCCAGCAGTATGCCTGCCTATAGTTACTCACCTCACAGTGGTTATCCAGCTTGGTCAGAGAGATATCCATAGATTGGTGCTGTTCTTTCAGCTCATCGTAGCGAGCCTGCCAACGATTCAGTTCCAACTGGGAGTTGTTCAAGGAAGTTTTCAGCTCTTTAGTGTGTGAATGCAGCCCTTCATATTCTGTCTTTAGTTGGTTGTGCAAGAAATTCACCCTAAACACAAAGAAGTCAGCAGGCTTATGAAGGACACTTTACAGAAAGTATCTCACATTCAAAGACCATACCTTCAGTGTGCAGCTGTCACTAAATGAAACACTAAGTTCCAAAGACTAAGTCATAAAGACATTTTTACTTGAAGCACGTAATAAAATTTTATTAACCAAGTAGTAATAGCATTACAAAATATTTCAACCTACAAAAGACCTGGAAGGAAAACAGATGAAACATAAAACTGCTGCTTCCTCAATGTGTGAAAAACACACCAACAATTTGAGATATACTATATTTGAGAGCATTTGGATATAAAGGCAGCTCTATTTGGCACAAATAAAGAATACTCACAGAATTTTTTCCTGATGGATGAAATATGAACATTAAGTGTCCTGAACTGTAATGTTGTAAGGTGATACTATGACATTCTTTTATAGTTTTTGATGAAGCTAAAAATGTCTACAAAGGCAAAATAAAAGGACAAGGGGTAATGGGATGAAGCTGGAACACAAAAAGTTCCATTTAAATATAAGAAAAAACTATTTCACTGTTCAGGTGAGGGAGCCCTGGCACAGGCTGCCCAGAGGAGTTGTGGAGTCTCCTTCCTTGGAGGTCTTCAAGACTCGCCTGGACATGTTCCTATGTGACCTCATCCAGGTGAACCTGCTTCTGCAGGGGGGTTGGACTAGACCATCTCTAAAGGTCCCTTCCAATCCTATCATTCTATAAAAAATATTAAGTTCTCTGTCTGCTGGCAGATGACCTAAGCCTTTTGCTCTGCCAGCACTGCAATCAACATTTTGCAACATCTTCCTTTGTCCCTAGAGAAACTGAGTGGAACACAGCAAGCCTGAGGAAAGCTTTGCAGAGCTCTGCAGTGTGCTGAAGCACATCACAATTGGGAAAGCATAAGAAGCTTTTGTGACTGAACTTAACAGGTGATTTTAAAATATGATTTGACCTGATACTCCTTTAACTTGATATGACCTTGGCCTCTTATTCTCAAAATGTTTTTGTAATATGATCAGTGGCACAGTTATAATGGAGAGAGCCCTAGCAAGGATACAGGTGGAGGGGAGGGTATGATTTACTGCTGCATTATGTAAAGTTCTGATGCTAGCTCACAAAAGGGGTTTTGACAAGTTAACAATTACCCAGTGATTGTACGAATCACTAAGTCTACTTCTACTAACAAGAATCAAGCCTCTTTCAAGTATCAAAAAATGGCAGCCTTCTCTGGGCAACAGAAACAAAACAGCAATGGTAACTCCCTCCTAGAATTAAACAATACTGTTCAAAAAACACAATGCAGGTCTCCTTGAGGAGAAAAAAACCTGGGTAGGAAGCATTTTACGCAATCCTAGGTATTACTGGGGGGTTTTGGGTATTTGCAGTTCTACTTAAAGACCACAGCTTATAAAGAACTTGTTACAGAAACACTTGTGAACTGAACCATTTGTGGAAGCTTATTTTGAATGAGCATAAGTCCCAGCATCAGACCATGCTTGAAGCACTGAATAACAGTAGTTTTTGACAGTGTCTGTGAAGCTGCTGAAGTTAAATGAGTTAAACAAACATCAAATTAACAAGACAGAAATTGAGAAAAATGATCAGACACAATAATGAAGGTGTTCTGAAGCCAAAGTCAACCTAACAATACAAACCAACTGTGTGTTTTGCATAATTGATTTTTAAATTATATCTATAATAATTTAGCAAGGGAATCATACCTGTCCAGTTCCTCCCTCAGCTTTTGATTTTCCCCAGTAGTTATTGCATTTGATCTCCTCTCTTGTTGCAAGACCTCTCTCTCAGTTTTTAAGACTATTTCCAACTCTTCCAGTTCTGCCTTGTGTTTCAGTAAACTGTTGTATCTGCAAGAAGACAATTAGTGTACTCTCAGCTTTCATTGAAACATTTTTCTTCCTCCAGTTTAAGGTTTTTAACAGGTAATACCACAATGACAATAAATGTCTTTTTTTTTTTCTCCCTGCCTTTTGAGTTTCATGTACATTTGTGCTGCTTAACATAAGAATTCCACACTATGCATAGAAATTCAGCTTAGTCAACAGGGAGGCTTTTAGGACAAAAAAAAAAAAAAACCAAACAAGCATTTTTAAAGCAAATTGGAATGCAACTGCCAGAAGCTCATTTCAGTTCCAGATTTTGATCCTGGTAAAAAAGGATGTAAGACTTCAGGGTAAGTGGAAACTGCACCTTTAAACTGGAATCCCATTCACAAATAATTGTGGTAAGTTTCAAAAAACAGACTAAAAAGCAGAAAGCAGCAGTCAAAAAGCAATAATAACGCAGTAGAATAAGCACTGGTTTATTAGGTTATATGCATAAGTAATAAAACTATATATTCCAGACAGATAAGGCTAGTATCAGTGAGTTTACAGCAAAACACCTTTAAGCAGGGCCTGATCTAGCTGGTCTACTTCACTAGTGAGAAATCCAACACTGGTGTACACATCCAGGTTTCCACTGTTACTTGTTTTATACAATTGAGGGCAGGAAGATGGGCAGAGACAGAAGGCAGATGCCATCAACTATGCCTTCAGTTTTGATCTCTGATACACTTAAACTACCTACGTGTGGAACAACTCCTCTCATATTTGGCACAGGCACTGATTAAGCAGGCTCAGTCTCCCTGAGCTGCTACACTGCCTGAATTTGGAAAATACTGCAAAGAACAAGGTGGCTTGAGACCACTTTGGAAAGGAATAAGTTATTCTCACATTTTTTGTCATCTAGTGGCCTCTGTCAGGATCTGTGCCCATTACTCGCACAACAGCAGAAGGCACAGGGGACACTGGTACAGTGGAAAAAGTCATAAACCATCAGCACGTCTTTCTTTTACTGTGATAAAAGGATATTGCCCCGAAATAACCCATGGCAGACAGATACACCTGAGCCAGTCAGAGAAACATCCTTCTAAGCAATTTTAAAACAGCAACTAAGTAGAAGATTCAACATTGCTTGAAAAAAGCTAGAGAGAACAGGCATCATCTATCTGCAACTCTCATCCCAGCAGAGATGAATGGACAAAACAGTTACTGTGCTGTTACAAAAACTTCAAAACTAAACCAAAAGCAGCAAACAGCACCAAATACACTGACTCCTGCCAACTTGTTTTTCTTTCAGGCTACCATTCCCTTCACCCCAAGGTCAAATTACAGCCTGTCCCAAATTCCAGTCCATTGAAGGGCCACACAGAAAAGTACCTGTCTCTCAGACAAAAGCTGCTTTTGGCTATTCATTCCAGTAACAGCAGTAGAGTTTAATCAACCTTATTTATTTGTTTTCTTCCTCCATTCAGCTCCAGAACATTTCAAATTCAATGTCCGTACAACAAATGGAAGAACCTGAATGCAGAGGAAGGTTTCACATCCAGCTCCAAGGATTTAAGACAGACTGCATGCCAATCCAGAGTCTGAGAAGACAAACTCCACAGTTGGTCCCTTGGCAGAGGTTACCATGGCTGTCTCTGCAGAAGCTTGTGTTGTGAATTCTTTTGCCATTTTTGTATGATAGGGCTACTTCATTCATTTTCACCCAAGTCCCCTTTTTTTTTAAAGGCGGCTACTTAGAGACAAGCAGTATAACTTTCCCGGTTTTACCAGCTTAGTCCAGGCTCCACATGCTGCCTTATGCCCGAGAACCCCTAAGGCGGACCACAGCTTCTCCCTTAGACACTAGGTGAAAGGTAAGAAAGAAGAGATTGTCTGCCAAAATACAAGTGATTCTGCACCAACTTACTGAAATCCCTAGGCAAAATTTTCTTGGGAGTCCAGATTCAGCACGGGGACTATCATTTGAGCAGGATTTGTGCAACCTAACAAGCTCTGCCACTGCAGGCAAGGCTCCCCACACTTTAGGTTGTTCACCACTCATCTTCATTCCACTTATTTAAGTAAGCATCAGGCACTTGGATAGGAGTTTAAAAACTCAGCTGTTTCTTATACATGCAAATAGAATCTATTTTGGCCTTGATGCAATCCACTCTTGGGACTGAATGACCATAGTCCTCTTTACTCCTTTTGGCTTTCCCTCTTTCTGCTGCTTTGTTAAGAGAAATACTGTCAATAGGTATTTGTGACAGAGAACTTCAAAAATGCTCAACTACGAGAAAAAGTAGAAGGCAAAAGCAGCCCAGAAAAAAACAATTACCAGCCAGCACTGATAACATAATAATATGAGTCCCTGCAATATGTAACTCTCCACAGCAGCAATTCTGTTTTTCCAGTGAGATGAGTTTTTCCACTGTCTCTGGAGAATTACACTTCTCCAGAGTAACCCATAAAGAAAGGCTCAAGGATCTGCGAAACAACTGTAGCTAGTAAGTTATTACCTTCCTTTACTAGTGAGCAATATGTAAAGCAATTCCAAAAAATGCAGCAAAAAAAGACCAGCCTGTGTATTCACTGAGACTGTCAGACAAACACCACAAAGTCAAGAAACTGCTATTAATGGTAAACGATCCTGACATACTAACTCTCCTTTTCTTCCTAAGTCAAACCCACATGTCTGTGGTTTACTGGGCTATGACAGACCATTTCACTGCAGTTACATGCAACCCATTATTAAATCCCCGCTTCAGTGCTCATACTGTGCAGACAGAGCCAAGGGAGGTTTAATGAAGTTTGCTCAGGTGCAGAAAATATTCCGTGGTTAGACTGCATGACAGTGAACTATACAAACCTTGGGGACCATGGCTGTACATGGTGTTAGGAGCCCTCAAGCTAAGGATGCCTTGGGTCTTTCTAGATGAGCTGCCTACATTTGTGCAGGAGTGCAATTCTGCCTTATGCAACAGAACTATGACTACAGTGCTGTCACCAATGGAGAAAAATCAGTTGCCTTGGAGTTTGGATGAGCAAAACCTGTCTCATTGCACAAGTAAACTTCTTGGCTGCATTGAGCTGCCCCAGTAAAACTGAGCAGGTGGTGCATTCCAGGTGAAGTTGAAAGTGAGATATTTCATCTTAGCAGTTAAATGCCTCAAACTAGCAGAAAAAACCCAGGTTTTTCACAGCTGTTTTTCTAATGTTATCCCTTCTGCTCTCTCAGCCAGTTGAAATGCATACAGCGCATGACCCAGGCAAAACAACACAACACACAAAAAGTGGTTTGTCTTCTATCTGAGAGCCAAATGGAGATGCAGGCTGCTCTTGAACAAACACCATGGACAAAGTATCTTTGGAGACTGATCTGCTAAGGAGGACATGGCACTCTTAAAACTGCCAAAATCAACCTGCTTTGAGTATAGAAAAGGCTACCATCTGCTCCTCTATGACACCTTTCACTGGCCCTCACATCTTACTAACAGTCTAAATTGTTAATGTTTACAACGGTGATCTGAGCACTTACCACTAGAGATGACCTAATTTTATAAAACCACTTTTCCTTAGGCTAGAACTGTTTAATAATTAGTAGTCATCAAGAAAAGAAAGAACCCAGAAGATTGCCTCAACACACAGCAGTGTGATAATCTCAGGGAAAGTCTGAATCAATGAGAACCATTAATCAGACAGAATGATCTCTGCTAAGCAGGAACAGCATGTGTAATCACTTACAGCTCATTTAGCTGACAGCCAAGCAGCTGTCCCGTCACACAGCCCTGCTGGATATTTTAATCACAATAGGTTTATTTCTTAGTTTGTCAAAATGTACTGCATGTTATAATGCCGGCTCCTTCATCTTTGGCAAAGAAAAGTTTAGCACTACCCTCCAAGATCACCATTGAGTTGCTCTGAACCCAGCTCATGGTCTTGCACAGAAACTGAACCTAAACACAGGTATTTTGAGGAAAATGACCAAATTGTTTTAAGAAAACTTTTGAGGGGTAGGCAAAGCTGCACTTATGTAGTACTTTATATATCACTCAATCTACGCACAATTGTCAGAAAAAGACAGTGAGTAGAGACAAACAGATTACCCTGTTTTCACAATTCAGTTGAAGGGTCTTAAGAAAAAAAGCCTTGAACTAGATAAAAATCAAATAATACATCACTTTCTCATAGCTATCTCAATATGCCTTCAGAAAGCCTCATTTGTCATGCAATGATTTAAATTTTTCAAGATACATAATACTCACACATAGGTTATTACCTAGGTGACTAGCAGACTTTATGACTAGAAAAGATACCCCACACAGTAGGACTAGGAGAATCTTTTTAAGACTGTCTTTTATTACAGCACAGATCCTTAAATGTAGTTAAGGCATTAAAGTTACTTCTGACAAAGCAGCCCTAAGATCCAAGATCAAGTTTGCTAAATATCACACATGTAAGAACTACAGTTTTGCAAATATTTGTCATCTTATCTCCTAATGATAGCAAGAATTAGCCAATTATTTCAGACAACAATTTAGTAGTTTCCTTTTGTAACTGGAAACCAATATTTAACGCTAAAATTGTAACATGGGCTCATTCTGAACCTGTTCAGTACAGCACACTCCTGAGCAGTGAACATACCTCTCACCAAGACCTTTGTGCTCCAGATCGAGGTTTCTGTGTAATGTTTTCAAGCAGCTGTGCTGGTTTATTAGCATTTCGTATTCTGCAGATTGCCGTTCATGCAGTGAAGCAAGGTGCTCATGGTCCTGAAGCAATGACTCATACTCAGCTTTCAGCTGCTCCTTCTGTTTCAGCAGATTTTCATTCTCATTCTCCTTGGCTGTCTGCTGATTTTGGAGCAAAGTATTCTGGGCCATCAGTGAAGCACTCTGGGAGTTGAGGGTTGAATTTTCTACCTAAAGTTTCTCAAATAAAAAGAAAGGATTACTTATTTATACAACAAACAGCAGCAGCTTGTATCTGCATAGAGTTAATCAAGAACACATTCATTGCTTTATAGACTTACGACATTTATGGACATTTTGGTATCACTGCTTGTAACATGCATCACATAAAGCCATGCTATTACCAGCCTGATAAGTATCAGGATAACCATCAAACTGGAAAAACACCAGTATACTAGCAGCTCTTGACCCTGGAGTCTAGAACAAGCTGGAATATCCACAACTCAACTGCATCTGACAATCATGCACAAAACCAAAAATTAACCCATGTTTGAGTTTTCATTACTTGCACACAAGTTCATCCAAACTCAACAAAATATACTGCGCTACTGTGTATGGGGTCAGCAATCCTAACAAGTTTGGTATCAATAGATAGGTAGTTCATTGATTTTATTTGTTGCTTATACACTTTAATTACAGGTGACAAATATTTAGAGAACAAAAAAAGTAATCTGTGATCATGCAAAACAAAAAGCTTGAAAAGAGAAGTTCACACTAAAAAAATAGAGTTAATCCAGTTTGCCCTTTAAAACTGTTCTATTTCCCAAGCTAAGTTGATATTTTCAAAATTAAAGGAACGCATCTGTGTTCCACTTTCAACTTCAACATTTTGTCTGAAAGTACAAAAATTGTGACTAGAACTCATTGATACAATGCCTCTTGGGAGCTGCCTTGTGACCTTTTCCCATTTCTTGCCAGCTGTTTCACGGGCATAGCATTAACAGAAAAAAAAAAAGAAGAGCAAAGACCTTGTATTCCAGAAGTGCTCCAGAAGTGCAGCTTCTGAACGATATATCTGAATTTTGCTGTACTGATTTTAGAAATTTCTCACTAAATAACCACCTTCTTAATGAAGACAGCTGCCAGACACTACATACAAAGCTGAATTTCCCTTCTACCTCGGAGAAATTCAGACCTCAAACTAATATCCACCTTCTAGGCCTCATCTTTATATCACTCCATTGGCGTCTACCAATACAAACCAAATTCAGTCTTCTGGCACAAATGTGCAAGGTTGTCCTGACCTGGAGTTTGGCCGTTTGCGTCTGCAGGGAAGTGTTGTGCTCCTGAAGAAAGACGTTTTGCTTCTGTAGTGTCAGGATCTGATTGTTGAAGGAGACATTCTGTGTTTCTAAATGCTTCAGCTGTTCTTTAAGCAGCTGCTTCTCAGTATGCAGGGCTGCATTCTGAAAGAGAGATGGCATTGAAGGGGTGGTAGGGAGAAAAGAAACAGCTGTCACGAGAGTTTGGAGTCCTACTAAAGATGAGAACCAAATAGGGATGATTATTGTGGAACGAGTGTACAAAAGCAAACTCTCCCCAGCATTAAATGAAGGTAGGACAGATATTATACACAAGATTAATCCCTGCTATGATGTTATAAAAGACATATATAGCATTAAATTCACATGCTGTCCTAAGAGATACCCATAGAGCCTGGGTACACTTACATGCCCCAGAAAACCCACCTAATTGCTATAAGCTCAAAAATCCAGTTCCCTGTAACCTGCTCATGACTGCAAGGGAAGTCTGAGAAAACACACAAAATAGAAGAGAAGGCTTACATTCCTTTCCAGTTCAATTGCCCTGTCCTTTAGTTTTAGCAGCTCCATGGTAGCTTCTCGGTGTCCTGTTTCCAATTTCTCATTCATTTGGTGGTTGGGAATGAGCTTCTCTGCAGAATACCTCTGTGACTTTTGAGCATACTTCCCATCCTGTTGAGACTGCTTAAGTGCATCAAAGTCCTTCTTCACCTGCAGAGACAACAAGCAGCAACCTTCAACACCAATTTAATAGTGAAATTTGATCTTAATAACGATGGAATATGCAGTCCCTTTCTTGTGCTGTAGAGATTTTAAGGTATTCGACAACTACTACTCGCACTTCACAGATGGGGATGCTGAGACACAGACAAGTGGAAGGATTCATCCAGTCAGGTGCCCTTTGACTCAAACTCACTGTCACCTAACAAGTCAGATGTTCCTAGGTGAGATGTTTCAGCTGCAAGTTTTCCTCAGCCTATGCTTTCATATTTTCTACTTTGTTTAAAGTAGAAAAACAAGACCATGGCAACAAAAAACAATGAGAGTACAGTGATCTGCAAGTAGTGGTTATGTTAAAAAAACAACACAAAACTCCTGCTGTGCCAGTTGAACAATTTTCTGAAATAGGTGCCATTATATAGAAAGGAATACGAGAAAGCAGTGCAGTTTTTGGGAAGTGCATTGAGGGCGGCAGTGCGGAAATAGAGATAACTTTTCTTGTCGAGTAAAGCATGTGAATGTGTGGAAGCATGTCGTGAACAATTACAATTCAGGTAACCTCTTACCATATTTAGATCATTTTGTAACTGCTGGTTCAAGTTCAGAGAGTCTTTCACTTGAGCTTCCAGCATTGCAATCTTTTCCTCTTTCATAGCTAGTGTTGCTTTTAGTGCTGATTCAGTTTTGCTCTCCAGAATCTTGTATTTTCTGAAAGACATGAGAATGGTTTTCCAGTGTTTGCCACCAGGAGGTAAGCCACCATCTATTTGGAGATTTGATACCCTCACCCATCCCAATTCCCACCACGTTACATCAAGTGGATTTCTTCTTCAGGAAAAGGACTTCCTCTACTGCTGCAGATCATTACTAATATATTATAATCAGTTTTAAAAGAGGTAACACCAGTATGCTTCTACAGAAATATCTAAGAGCTGTGTAACTTACTACAAATGAAGTTTGTCTTTTTTCCCCATAATTAGATTACAAAATTTTCTTCTCATGGTTCTTTTATTCATACTTGACAACAAAAAAAATCCACAGTTGATTCTGAAGATAGGTATGTTTCTCTAATTAGGTCTTACCAAGAGGCCTAGATACACATGGGTTGTCAGGGCTTCTTTGCTCATTACTGTAGGACTTGCAAAGGAATTCCTTGCAATCATGAATTTCTTCAGCATATCTACATTTATATTAACAGGTAATTGGATCACAGATTACGTGAAGTAACAGACACTGTTTACTAGACACTACTTTTATTGTAAAGAGAATATGAGTAGCTACCCAGCTACTCTCCTGGGAAGTAGAGGGGGACTGTAATAATATTGGCTAGCACAGAGAAAGTGGCATTTCTTTCTTCCATCCAAGAAAATGTTTTGCAAAACTTGCAGTACATAGTGCCAAGCTTGCTACAGAAAAATGTCCTTTATGCCCAAAATTGGTAAGGGTAATTGGAACGAGACAGATAAGAAACAAAAATAAAGGCTTGAGTTAGGCTAAGGAAAAGCCTTCAGAGTCAAAAGCATGTCTAAGAGTTCAGTTTCCTTACGTGTCATCATTGCCATTGGCATCCTGTAGCAGCAGCTCTTTGTTCAATCCTATCTTCTCCAGTTCCTGGCTAAGTTTGTCCAGCTCACTAGACAACTGTTGACTCTTCAGCTTCTCCAAGACCAAATCCTGTAATAGCACTAACATGATTAGTTGCTGTGCAAAGGGTGGTGATAATTTAAAAAACCCACTGTAGTGCTGGATAAAAGTACTGAAAAAGCCATTGGATAAAATCCTAGTTCCAAGAAGGTCAGATAAAATTCTTTATCAGTGACAGCTGTGTGCAGAATTAAACTGATTGCTTTTATTTATAGTTTACTTGGAATAAATCTGAAGAATGCTTCTTCTGGCCTTTGTGTTGCTGAGCACTGAATTACTTCTGCCAGCACTGGCATCCTGTCTGCCAGAAAAGACGTGTACAGGCCAGGAGCCACACTGCTCTAGTGCTATGGCAGGGATGTGTGCAGGCGAGGGTACACCAGCAGAGGGAGTTCCCACCTCTTGGCTAGGACAAAACCTGCTGAAAAGCCTGGCCACCCACACGCAGGGGAGCCACAGGGTCTATCTCAGCAAGGAACCTTCTCTAGATAACACAGTTAAGATGTTGCTACCAAGGGACTTGGTAATGGTGTATTTTCACAACTGACTCTGAGTTCATAGAATCACAGAATGGTAGGGTTGAAAGGGACCTACAGAGATCATCCAGTCCAATCCCCCTGCAGCAGCAGGTCCATCCAGACGGTAAATATATGTTTATGACATATGGTTAAGTTACTGCCAAAATTAAACCAAACGAAATTATATTGTCAGTAAAAGACAGGACAGCTCTGGAGACTAGAGAGTTTGGTCACTTATTTTGGTACCTACTGGCCTGTTCAGGTTTCACTTAGGTTTATTTGGAAGAAATTTAAGCAGAGCCAGACAAGGAAATCATACAAGGAAGAGATTTGATGGAGTTGTACCAGTGCTTTGGTGTTAATGCCAGTAAAGTGGTCTGTGTGGAAATGGTGTGGACATTCATGGACAAATCACTTTTGGTACAGAGGCAAGTTCAAAGATCCCTACCATTCAAAATTCTCTGTAATGTCAAATAACAGAGAACTAAATTGCACATGTTTCTGCTCTGAAGTTTTTTGAAGGTGTGAAGAAAGAGCAACAAAAGGCACTGAAGCACTTCAAGAAAAAAAACCCATCCTGGATATTGTACAGAAGCAAGAATCATTTTTTTAAAAAAACCACTTTGCTAAACAAACTGTAGATGTTCAGTAGTCCTCTGATACCTCAAAATTAGCCACATTCAGTCACGGGGCAAGGGAAAAAAAGGTAATGTCTACAGTCTGTAAACAGGTTCCTTCAACCCCTATTAACTCCTTCTGTAGAATCTATACAAAGTAACTACAAAAAAGAAGACACACTTCCGTATGGGTCTGCACCACTGGCAATCTGCAGAAGTCTATGAAGGGAAAGATTAAAAAGAAGCCTTCTCAGAAATGCTATTATTTTTATTTATTTTTAAGGACAATTAGGTAGAAACACAACTTGTGACTGTTTCAAATTCTTCTGATAAACTTAATTTTCTCCTAAAAACTACAGTAATGATTCAAAAATTAAAATGAAACTGAATCTTCACATAAGTGTTTACTGCATTAGTCTTACTAAAGTAATTTATTTCACTGAACTATCGCAGCATTGACCATTTTCCTTTGAATGCTCGTTCACAGGAAATCCTGCTTCCAGCAGGACAACAACAGCTGGGGCAGGCAAAGAGAGCAAGTTGCAGTAACCTAAATCTCCTCATAGGCCACTTACAAGACTCAGGTTCTAGCACACCCGTCTTTAGCCTGCCAACATCCTAATGCTAATTGTATTTTTAACACATCACTACCAGGAAAAGCATGATGACTGCATTCTGCAGTGGAGAGGGGTGCTGGAAGAGATCATTACTGCTCAACAATAGGGCTGTTTAGCACACTCTCAATCTGCAGAGAAGCTTCTAGGAAACACCGCTGCAGGTAATTGTGAAGGAAAACCTTGGTGCAGCTGTTATTGAAAGGGTGGTCACCCAGGACAGTTCTTGCCTTACCTAAGTCTGTTTTAGAACAGGTATGTTCATGTGTCCTCAACAAGTGCTCTAATTTCTAGGCTTTCAGAGTCAATCTTCCCTGCTAGAGTGCTAATGTCCAACAATTTTGTGGTCACAGGGTTAGACAAAGTACCAAAGTCTTTGGTTTAAAGCTACCCCGTGGGAGCTGTGTTCTAATTCTACCCTGCACAAAAAATTACGTCATTTGGAGACTCTGTTTGTGGACACAAAGTTGTATACGGCAATTTTGGGCAGGTTTCACTTCCCAAGGCAACACTACCCAGTGATGGCTCTTAAGTCTGTGAAGATTTCCTAGCTCAAGTATTAAATAGTCATGGAACAGATGTCTCCCTTTGGTTCTTTACAGAGCTGAAACAAAAAATAGCATCATATTGAAATCAGTAGTACCATGTTGCTTACCTCTCTCAATGTAGCTAGTGTTCTTTTATCAATTGTAACTTGTTTTATGAGATCTTTATTGTCCTTTTCAAATTCTTTCAGCTTATTAGCTGAGTCTCTGAATCGAGCAATTTCCTTTTCTAGTGTCTTGTTTTCTTTCTCAACAACTGCCAGCTTTACTGTACTATCATCCAAAATAGCATCTTTCAGCTCCACTTGCTGCCAAAGCCGTTTAGTTTCTTTCTCTAGAATTTTTTTGTCTTTCTCAAGCTGAGACATTTCTTGTTCTAGAGCTTTGTTCTCTTTTTCTAACCTCTCTAGCCTTTTGGCAGAAATCTTTAGCTCCTCAAGGTTTCTCTGAAGGACCTGATTTTCATTCTCCATTCCTTGTACTTCTTTTTCTAAGTCCTGGATCTTTTTGCTGCTGTTCTCCACAACTTGCTGAAGTCTCTGGTTCTCAGAGTTGACACTCTGATAGCTTAGCTCCAGTCTCTCTGACTTCTTGCTCATTGCTTTTAACATTTCCACATTCTTTCTTAAGTCTTCTTTCTCCCTCTCCAAATCCTTGTTTTCTGCTTCTATTTGTGCCATTTTTGCGCTGGTAAATCTCATGGTCTCCACCACTCTCCTAAGCTCCAGATTTTCTTCATCCAATTGCTTGTTGTCCCTTTCGAGGTCCCCAAGTCGTATGGAAATATTCTGCAATGTGTCCAGGGATTTTCTTAGCTTCCTATTTTCCACTTCCAGATCCCCATTCTCTTGCTCAAGAACTTCCACTTTTTCTGTCACTATTTTCATTGCTGCTGCCTTCTTTGTGAGCTGTTCATTTTCCCTCTCCAGCCGATGGAGCTCTTTTTCCATTTCTTCCACTCTTTCCACTTTTTCTTTAACCTGGTCAAAATCCTTTTGCAATTGTTTCTTCTCAAATTCCAGCTTGCTCAGTTTGCTACTAGTCTCTGTGACTGTTTCATGAAGGATCTTGTTCTCTTTTTCAATATCTTTTACTCTTGCCTCGCTGCTCACTTGAGATCTTTGTCTCAAGGATAAGACCACTTGATTAAGGTGATCATTTTCTTGTTTAAGGTCCTTTATCTACATAAACAACAAAGAAGTCATGCAAATGTCACTCATCTACCTTACAAAGAGCAATATAAATAAGTCCTGAAGCAGACAGATGATTATTAACAAAACCACACCCATTTAATAGGAGACAAATTTCTCAACCATTTTCCCCTGATTAAAATCAACAACCCAAACTGTTCAAACTGTTACCTCTGATAACCTGTGATTCTACAAATTAAAAAGTGTTATATTTCTACTACCAGCTGAGAAAGTTGAGGCAGAGGGAGAAAGTAGACAGGA
This sequence comes from Urocolius indicus, assembly GCA_013401255.1. Taxonomy (NCBI): domain Eukaryota; kingdom Metazoa; phylum Chordata; class Aves; order Coliiformes; family Coliidae; genus Urocolius; species Urocolius indicus. The sequence goes on along the minus strand of WBNH01002357.1, from coordinate 408,572 downwards.
CTTTCAGAGAAGACCCTAGAGAAGTTGCTTTGATAAGAATCATTCCCAAGAAAGGTTATCTTTCTGTCTAGGTTCACATTCGTTTTTGGGATGTGAATGAGGTGTCAGAAACCTCAAAATGTTTGAAAATTTAGATTTCATTAAAAATACACTTTCTGTAAGAACAGTATACTTATCCCACTGGTCATATTCCAGCTGAAGCAATTGTGATTTAGACTGCAGTTTTAATTTGATTCTTACCTCGACAGTACCCACAGAGATAAATAATGACTTAGACCTGAAAAAAATCAGAATCTGCCCTTTTCTAACAGTTGAGGATACTTCTGGTTTTACTTCTTGCCCTACCTGTGAAGCATTCAATAATTCTTACCACGAAGAATCTGTATGCATCTTAACGGAAAGGTAGGATTTTGGTGTTAAAAGTGCAATTTCCCAGCTAGAAGTCTGGGTAAGAATCCTTCAGGATGAAAAGCACTACATAAATCAAATATGTTGTTATTTAATTTTCACCCCATAAAACTTGAAGTAAATTTTAACAAACATTGAAAATATACAGATCAGTCTCCAATGATCTGCATTTTTCTCACTAGTCAAGTTAATACAGATATTTTGCATGAACCTATAATAGGCTTCAAGGCATTGCATGTGAACTGCAGCAAAATAGTAAAAGCTGAAGGGCATTTGAAGTATCAGTCCAGAAGATACATCTTTTTAAAATAGAACAAAAAAAGACTGAGTGGCTAAAAAAAACCAACAACCCAACAAAACCAATCAGGACATACAGCTAGTAGGAGATCTATCTACAATAAAATGTTGGGTTTTTTTTTTTTTTTCATATCTCAAAACCAATAGGTATCCCATTTTGTAAGACCCAGTGTTATTTTCCCCCAAAACGGGAAGGTCTGTCCTTACACCAGCCTGAAGATCCCCTTCCGTTAACAGGAGCAGTAGCTAGCAAAACATGCTAGGCTTTTTTGTTTGAGGAAGCCTTTTACCTGCATTTGAACAAGTACAACCTGCACTTAAGAGCTCTCAAATTCCTAAGAGAATCACCCCAGGAGAATTAGATGCTCTAAATAGCATTAAATTACCACTACTGAGCATATGCTTTTATATTACACTGGTGAAGTTTGCACCTGTCTGTCTTTGTCAGCTTTGAGAGTCTCCATGACAACTTGTAGCTGTTCTTTCTCTTTTATCAGCTCCTCACTCAAGGTCTCCAGATCTTGACTACTTTGCTTCTCTTTTTCAATCTGATTTTGCAGCTTCTCAATCTGTGTGGAGAACACACCAAAGCACATCAGTCCCAGCTTGACACAACGACTGTTAGCACTTTATTTTGAAAACTAGAGAGGAATGAAATAGGAACTATGACTGAAAAATATAATCATTATCTTCTTCAGCTTGCCAGTCACAGAGGAAGAAATTGACTGTTTTGTTTTTCTCAGTGCCAAGAATCTCCTTGATACATATTAAGATCAGAGCACATGGAGTATAGCAATAAGAATAGTTTCACCTAGTTGCCTGAAAGCTCTGTAGAGTTTCTGTCAAATGATTGTCTGGCACTCATGTTCCTGAGAAACTTGTCTCCTCCTAGCCTCTCCATCACTGATAACCTTAATCTATCAGTAAATGTGGAGAAAGTTAATAAAAATTACAAATCAGGATCAGCTGAAATGCACAGGAGTTTCCAAGTTTACCTTTCCTCTCCCTGTGCTATGTTGGCCCTCCCTTTTTCCCAGCAGTTGACAGTACTGAATACTACAGATTTGTGAATGACATCCCAGTCTACAACGAAAAATGTCTTCTTTCTCTCTCCTTTTGCAAGTTGTACTTATAATGCACTCATTAGTGAAAAGCAGTAGCTTTTCAGTATTTAGAAGTAGGAGGTTAAGTGAGCTACGCTCCCCATGTTGGGAAGTATTCCTTTTTATGCTTGCAAATTACTGTGAGCACCTACAACTCTGCACAAGTATTGGCTCATTTTTTTTTGTGTTGGTATTACAAACTTTGCCAACGGTGCAAATGTCAATGAAAAAGGTTTTAAGAATAATTCTTACAAGTGGGAAATAGCTGGAGGCTGGGCTCTGCCTATGTCAACATGTGCCTCATTACAGGAAGTGTTTAAACAAGCAGGGGCTGCCCAGATTGGAGATAAGGGCTTAACAATTAGAAACATAACCATGGTAAGGTTCATTGGTCTCAAAGGAGCTGTTCAGAGAAAGCTAGAACGAACTCAGTAACTCAGCAATAACTGAATTAGCACCTCCCAGAAAACTGGAGGCAAGTAAGAAACTACTGCTTACAGCTTGTTTCAGTCCAAGAAATCAGGAATGTAGAGAAAACAGATACTTGAACTGTTACTACTTGACTGTGTCTTAAAGGAAGGTTATATATTATTAGTTCCTATGAAAACCTTGCAAGGAAGGAAAAAAAAATATGTATGTGACTGTTCCCTTGTACCCTTTCCTCTTGTACTACCTGAATAATTCTGTTCTGGCTACATGATCTTTCCAAGCACTATACAAATAGACAGCCAAGCATATTCAAACAATAATTTTTTTTTCAAGTTTCACACAGTGGATGAAATCTGACTCCAGTTAAATGACTTTAGGGAGGCAAGGATAGTAGGGATATCTCAGTGAAGTTACAAAAAAGACTCATAGACATGCACACATTTGAGAAAAACGCTTCTCTTGCTCTGTGACTTTATATCTTTACCAGTCATTAAGAACTGTTGCCTCTGCCTCCTGTAGCAACCATTCCACAATGAATCTGAGAGACTTCCCCTATTATGCCCCCTTTCCTCCAGCCAACCCACTGTGGCCATGCATATCCACTAATTAAGAGGAAATGTATGTGAGAAATATAAAAACTCGTCACAGAAAGAGAAGATTTTTAAAACCACACCAAACAAATTAAACTATCTCAAACCAAGAATATTTTACATAGCATATATCAGATCTCTATATACTGAAAGACAACTGTATGTCTTGCACAGACTACAGAACACTGTTTGCTACCTTTTTTCCCCTGAGTCTCCTTGAACAGCAGTTGAAGTCTGTCAGCAGCTTGACCGGCCTGTGGTATTCAGTCAACAACTCCCACCATATTGTGTTTCTCTGGTGAAGAGTTCACATGTTTCCATTGCTTTTAGTAATAGTAATTTTACCTGCCTTTTTTTTCCTCATTGGTACAATATACACAATCCCCACCTTTCACCACACAGTCATTCCCCACTACTGGCTTTTGCCTTAACTACCAGGCTTGTAGGTGACTTCACCACGTCAACGCATTCATCATCACCAAAAACATCAGACGAATTCTGGAATCACAAACTGTTGGCACCAATACTGTGCCATAACAGGAGGTGCCCAGACAAATGTGCCTGGGGCAAAGCCAAAGGTTGACCACAGTTGTTCAAGTGACTTAAATAGCAGATACCTGTGGTGTACAGTAGAGTACTTTATATGCCTTAAGTTTTGAGCACGTAAATTAGAGCTGTAGTGAATTATTGACACATAACAGGTCATAAATGGAATCTTGGAAGGAAGAGTACAGTGAACTGAATTTTTTTAGTTTTCTTTGTTCACAGTAGAAAGCCAAAGAGCAGCACGAGGCTCTCAACTTGGCAAATGGATCACCAGAAAACAGAATGATCCAGTGATAGATAATTGTTCTCCTTGGCAAAGAAAATGGCATTCCACTAGTTATGATCTGGTAATCCATGACAAGCATTTCATATCCAAATTCTTTCTTCACTCGTCCCTTAAATTATTCAGTTAGCCCACAGGCAGGCCAGAAAGGACTGAAATCTTTATACCAATGTCTCTCACACAGGTTACAACAGTAACAGGAAAAGAAGAAATGGGCCTTACATTCTGGATAATTTAGCTAAGATAAGCATAATGAAAAAATTGACATGGAATTTTTTTATACTTAGACTGGCAGGTATCTTTCCCCACTGGCACTTAGCTCAGAGTACATCAGAGTACAGGCTACAAGTTACTAGCCTGAAAAAAATAAAGCTACTGGATGGAGTTCAACTGAGCTCTGTGTTTCACCAGGGCAAGCACTGAGCTGGCATTTGAGCTACACGCAACCACGATTTAATAATGAAGCATAACACACACATATAAAAATAAATTTAAGAAGTGATGACCTGCATGTTTGTTACAAAGATCAAAAGAACCCAGATCTTTGCAGAGAGGGAGATACTAGAGAATTGCTAACAGCCAAATGGACAAGATAAAGTGTTGATCCAGGACTACGGACAGCAAGAATGACTTATTTAAAAATATACTAACCTGTATTTACCAGTCTGATTTGACTTACATGGAAATAACATTGAAACTTTAAAATAAACAAAATAGTTCAATGTGGCCATTGCTTCCTTGGCTAGTAGTGACTGCCGTAAGATGACAAAAAGAGACACAGTCAACAGCACAATATGACAGAGGCAAATGAGCACTGAAGGACAGCTTTTATGAAAGAGTAACTGTCAGATTTGCTTACAATAATGCACGTTAATTAAGCAGTGAAGTAGAAGGCAATAGAATACACCAATATTAGAATGGAATTACATAGATGGGTCCAAAAACATGTCCAGTCTTTGAGGAATATGTGTGAGCTCTCTCCAATCCCTCATCACTGAGGAAGACCATACAGCCCTGGGAGCACTGTGTTTAAAAAAACAAAGAGCTTTGTTTGCTCCTGTGAGCAAATTACCTTTTTGCTAAGCTGTTGATTTTCCTTTTCCAGTTCCACAAACTTTAGGCTGCTCTCTCTGGAGGTCAAGGAGGCATCTCTCAACTCTTGGATTGTGTTCTGCAAGCTCTGATTATCCTTCTCTAGCTTCAGTATTCGACTTGAAGCACATTCATTCAATTCAAACACAAAGGACTTTCTGGCTGTTGAAACATGAGAATCAGAAGGTAGCACTAACCAATTCATAAACATCTCCCTAGGTCCTTGAGATTCACTTGTAAGAAGATAATTGCAGTCAGATCCTTATCATTTCAGCATGACTGCTAAGTAAACAGTCTTAAAAACAGAACTCAGTTTCGCAAACAACGATTAAGTCCTCTAATAAATAGAAAAGCATCTGAACAGATAACCATCTTAAAAGTTAGTTACTTTCCCAACTCTTCTTAAGGATGCTTAAGGCATGTAAGTACTGTGTTTAATGATAGTAGTAAAATATACCCTTTGATACCCTTCTCATTGTCCTGGCAGAGGAAATAAACCAGAAAGTAAACCACTGCTAAGCATTTACTGAAACAGGGAGATGGTGCACTTCCAAAAGCTAGTGAAAACTCAGGTATTTGATCATATTTAGTCATGGGGGAAAAAAAATTAAAAAAAATCTTACAAAAGTGAGTTCCAATGTTTATCTTCACAGGTGCTTCATCAAGCATACACTGAATCAGGGAGGATATTTTACTACTAGATAGTCAGGCACAGGGTATCCCTCAGAACGTTCATAGAGAAGTGTCTGAAGCTGAAATCTCAGAACTAACTAAACTTACGCATGTTTTACAACAAAGATGTTATTTGATTGGTAAACATTTAGAGTGAAAAGTTTCACTATCTCTCAGTTGTAACTCCTAGCACCAAGTCTCCTTTTTCTGTTCATTTCTTTGCTCAGCATCTGAATAATTTTAAGAGCAACCCTCTCTTTCACACATAAGCAATACCATTGTTTACACATAAGCATGAATAGAGTGCCATTCGCTCCTCAGGTAAAGGTAATCCTGGCTTTGCAAGATTCTTAATTAAAAGTAAGAACTGGTCATTAATCTTACTAAAGAGAACTTGCATCCTAGACAGCAACTAGATTTGAGCATTGGTGTCAGGCACATAGTCAGTTGTTTCACAAAACAAAAAACCATAGAATGGTAGGGGTTGGAAGGGATCTTTAGATATCATCTAATCCAAACCCCCTGCAGAAGCATGACAGAACAAAGCTATTGTTCTAGACAGCTTTAATGAAAACTGAACATCTGCTTACTCTAACTTATTCCTTCATCTTCAAGTTAACCTGTTCCTGTTACACAAAGCTAAATGTGCAAGTCTCTGCACAATCAGTTGAGTAATCAATAAAAGCTGTACTTTGAATGGTACAAAATGGTTTCTGTTTCCCATGTTCTATTTAGCATTGTTATTTACTCTGGTATTATAGACAGAATTCAGGTTAGATATAGCAACCAATACCAAAACCTGGCTAGTGAAGGAAGCATTAGTTATATCTGTGATATTTATGGAATCAAATCAACCATTCAAAAAAAAACCCCAAACCAGCCAGTTATTGTAACAGGACACATTTTTCAGTGTCTAGTAAAAATAAATGACTTAGCATACACTACATCCTGGGACTTAAACATCTGTTAATTGTCTGTACTAATTGCACTAAAGATCACAGACTCCTCCCAGCCAGCCACAAATATCCAGTGTTCCTTGTGACATTTCTGCTGCCACTTCAAGCTTCCTTAGTCAATCTCTCAGTAAAGAACAATTGAATGCTTTTAAAAGAAAGAAACTACAATCACTACACTTCAGAAGTTTCAAAAAAACTAAGTTGAAAGTGAAGTGGCTGAATGAGGGAAGTCCTCCAAGCTTAGACTCAACTTCTCTTCCTTTCTCTGTCAACCAATCTGTGTAGTCTGAAAGACATTACAGGCACAACAGGTACCCCAGCTAGTACTTACTGTCTGCAAGATCTGTACTTTTAGACAGTTGCTCTAGCTCCCAGCCTAGGTGTGCTGATTCATTCATGCTCTGTTTCTGTGCAATTTCCAAGACCATGTTCTCCTCCAGTAGCTCTTCAATTCTCTTCTTGTCCGTGTCTCGGTCCTGGGCAAGACACACTCAAATGAAAATGCTTATCTGTAAGATTTTTCCGCCAGTTGAATGGCTACAATCACAACACACATTGAGGGCAGAAGAATCTCCTTAAACACTGTGTGCTTTTATATAGAAATTCTTGTACAGCAATAAATTTTTCCTGTGGGCTACCATACATGGCACAGAATGCAGTGCAAGGGCACCCAAATGGCCCTGTTTAGAGTCAGCTCAGGTCCATGATACACTTAGAGTGCGGGTGACTGGAGTGAGAACATAATGGGTAATCACAGGGCCAGTACAAGCCAGGGCTAGTAACGTAGGCTGGACTCAAGCTGTCTCCAGAGCTCAGCTCTCCAAAAACACATAGCATCATGTGCTGACACACTAGAGACTCCACAGACATAACCTTGAACTCTAAAGAGATTCTTCAACTCATCACATCAAATTCACATCCAGTCAAATGGATCAGCAAGTAACATTAGCCTCATCACTTGGTTTTTAAAATATCCAGATAACACATCTGGAGAATGACTCTACTTGTTGGTTCTTGTGACTTACATTGGCCACAGAAATTTGTGGGAGCTGGTGTGTCTCAGAAGATCCCAAAATTTCAGAAAGCATCGCCCAAAAATTGATCACTCAAAATCACCAGCCACTTCGGAAAAACTGGAGCATGACATGACCCTTATGAAGTCCCAAATCAGTCATTAAACATAACCACAAAGTAACCTCAGCAACTTTGTTTCTAACCTACACTGTTGGAAACTCTATACAATTAAACCCACACGAATCCAAAATACAGTGGGTAAGAAGAGAGCTGCTAAGTAAAATAAAAGAGATTGAAAGAGTATTTATTATTTCTAGTGGGATTATAAATCCAACATTTCTTTTTGTTTGAAGATAAAACCCTGCCACTTCTTCAGCTTCCTCATCTGTGAAGCAATAGGCCAGGTCTCAGAAATAAATTTTGGAATTTTGTGTCTTCTATAACAGTAATGGAGTCTTAAAGTCACTGTAATGGCTGAGGGGTTTGTTTCCAATGACAAAGATAATGTACTACAGTAGACTTCATTTCTTATATCCAAGAGATTTCTACCTAACATACAGATTTTTAACATCTCTTATCGGGATGTATGAAAACTATTTGTACTTTAAAATTGTGATAAACCTTCTTGCATAAAATTCAGTTCATCAGTCTCAACAAAGCGGCATTGGCAACATTTACACTATTAATGTTATACTTTGAGGATGCATGTACACCATGTTCAAACTAAAGATCTCTTAAAAGCATTGTCGATTTGCTTGCCCATCTCCACTGACTTCTCTGACATGAATCTGTGACCTAGTATTAAAATCGAAGTTTGAAAAATTAGCATGATGAAAAAGAGAGGCCATACCAGTTCTACATCATGAAGTTTCGATTTCAACTGCAAATTTTCCTTCTCTAATTCATGCAGTTTATCACCACGAGCTCTTGCCATTGTTAGTTGTTCTTCTAGCATGGCTTTTGTTTCAATTAATATGATGTTGTCCTCTCTTAACTCCTAAAGAAAAATAAAACAACAACATTAATCTCTTTGTATGAGCTGACTTTTCAAAGATCAGGTGAGTTTCATAAACTGACATGAGAAAACAAAAGAACATGACATGTTTCTCTGCTTCACTAAAAAAGATTTTATAAATAATACCATCTCCTATTAAAATATCAGGTAAGTTATTAGTACAAGGAAATCTAATATTTACGTTTTTTTTCCCCAAATTTTACAAGTTCAATGGAGTTCCTTTTGCCTTATATGACACTAGATCAAAAGGTGCACCAAAGAGTGTCAAGATGCAGAAGAGCAACTGTTCAATTTCAACTCCAGTGTTACAATACCATTTCCTTCACTAATTCACCGTAGTCTCCGGGTTCAAAAAAAATTATTCACTTCCAAAGGATGCTACTGTGTATTCAAAATATCTTGGGGAGCTCTACCTATGAATATATATCATGTCCATAACCCTCTTTCAGTTTTTTCACTTTCATGATCAGAACTTTAATTCAGCTAAAAAAAAAAGTTTTATACTTATCACTTAACAGATCCCATCCCCAATAAACACATGAACTTTAACTGCACAAGTCATGTTGCCCATGCATTACAGCTTTTGCGTGTTTTTACTGAGTAGAAATCTATTTCTCTGCTGTAGTCACAGCACTAGAAACAAGTTAACTATACTGCACTTTGAACACTCCTTTGCAAAGCATTCGAGTATCTTATCTCCAGAAACATTACAGGTCCCAAGTATAAAATCTAGCGTTGTACTCTTGGTTGTGTTTTAAGCACATTTATTAAATTATGTCTTATTTCAAGTTATAATACCATATCACTGCTAGCTTTTACTTGTTGATCCTCACATAAGTCTTGAGTCAGAGACAGAATTTTCTACTACAGGAATATGGCAGCATTTAAAAGATTAAATGGATACCAGAAGGACTTTTGTCTAGAAGAGTTACAATGAGGCAAGAAGCATATTACTTGATTCACTAGAGAAATTTCTATTTGTCTGTTTTCCCTCCTCCTCTCCCCATCCTTTCCCCTGCTTCAATGAAATATGCAAAAACAGAAAAAAAGAAAATTCACACAAGCAGGATGACATGCTTATGGCTTGACAAGATTATTCCTGGACATGTGAAGTGTCTGCTGCAGTATTTATATCTGCTCTCTCAGACCACAAACCAAGTAGACTCCTGAAAGATCATAAGCATGAGCAAATCACTTTCACTGCTTAATCAGCAACTAACTTCTCATTTTTGAGGATGGAGTCAACCTTAAGAAGCCTTGTGTGGCTCAGTTATTTCAAAGTTAAAAAGAAGACAGCTGTAAAGCACAAGTTAAGACTGATGACAGCCACTCCCCTTGCCTTTTGACATGATTTAATAGCCTTATATATAACAAACAATCTTAGTTGTCTGCTGCATCGTAACTGTAGATGGCATAATATGGAAAGTTTACCTTATGCAGTCCCACACTGCCCTTGATCTCTCAGTTGGTCAGCTACCAACTTGCAAAATATGAGGGGTAAAGTTTCCCTACTACAGTAAAAGGACAAGTATGTTAGTGCTTGTGAAGTGGTTCAACTACCACAATTAAAATGTTTGAGTATGCACATAAGGTAAATTACACTGAAACACTATTTTTATAGAACCTGCATTTTGAGCCAAGTCTGATCCAACAGGGTCACTTCAGGGTGGGCAAACTAAAAAAGCTGACACTGAGCAGATGACAGACCACAGCAAGCACATGACACAAAATGTGCTGGTGTCATGTAAGCTGCCAGAATACCTGTAACGAAGCAGCAACATGACAAGTATTTACTTTGCTAGATCACCACACTCAGTCTAGACCACAACTCAGAGAAGTAAGGTGGTGTCTGACCTCAGAAATCATGGCTTCAGAACTATCCCCAGAAGTGCCTACCAAGCAGGAACTACTTATTTTAGCGTCTCATGAAGAGTCAAGTTATGTGCCAAGTACATACACATATGCAGGCTCTGGAACAAACCACACATCACTGGGACCTGCAAAGTAAGGAAGACTGAGCACTTTCCATTGAGTGCTCAGGAGGGGCAGACACGTCAGTTCAAAGCAGTTCTGATGAAATCTTAAATTAATAACCTGGTGGAAATGTCTGCTATGGTGAGGTCAATGTTACTCACTGGTATACCCATGATCTGAGGTTGTCTTAATATTGAGAAGACCATATAATTTAAATAATTACTCCATGGGAGCTTTACAGAATTACATCTCAAGGCCTGTAAAACTGTCCTAACTAAAACACATCAGAACGAACATCTCACAGAAGTCACTGGCATAAGATAGTTGACCTAAAAATGTGTCTGGCTATAAATTTCACTTGTTACAGACAATCAGCAGGTGGTGGTGCTTCCATTGGAATTAAGGTTTATTTTTTCTTTAACTAACACACTCACCAACATTATTTTATTTCTCTGAGACAGCAAAAACAGTTGGCTGTGGATTTGTTTTTTTAAATACACTGAATTTACAAGGCAAGGAAGCAAAAAAACCCTTTGTTTTCTAACATTTACATTGTGATGGTTTCATATCCAGCATGCATACTTCTGCTTTTGCAATTTCTAAAATAAATTACACATTGTGGTTTGATCCTGCATCACTGTGCCTTGAAATAGCTTTAAGAACATGCATTGCATACTCACATGGTTACAATTAACTCTGTGGGTAAGTGGTTGCACAATCAGGGTGTGTTGCTACCGGAAAACATTTTCAGAAACTAAAGTTGCAATCAGATTTAGATTTGAGCGAATCTGAGAACTAGAGAATTTGCACACTCATTCAGATCTAGTTATTAAAGTTCAAATCTCTCTCTTCTGGCAGTTCAGAAGCTTCCACTACCGAGCCAAGACAGTTATCTTGTGACAATCAAACATGGCCTTGGACAGCTACATAAAAACATCTAAAAGATGCTTTCACCTTTTTAAATATTCAACAGAAACTCATCCCATCATCTTGAATGAAAACATGATTGCAGTGAGAAGGAGGAAGAATAGGCAAGGTAGACTCCTTGGCCTCAGAAAATAATCTGATCTCCTGGAGCTGCCCAAGGCTCAAAAGAGAGGAATGCCAGAGGGAAGCTTTACATTGGAGCAAAGCACCTCCTTCCAGGAAGCCTTGCATTAAGACTGCTCCTCCACATTCACAATTATGACCTCATTAAGCCACCCCAGCAGGAAGGTCTCCAAAGCGTATTCATCTCCATGTTCCCTGAACGATAGTCAAATTAAAATGTCATTTCAGAACAGCTTTGTCAAGACATACAGAGAAGAAAACAATACACATGCCTAAACATGTTACACTCATAGAGAAAGATTTGCTCCTTTTGCACTCTCCTCTTAAGGAGCAACAGCTCCTTAAATCTCTTCCCGCTGCCATTGCTGATTTGTATTATGTGCTTTCAGAAACTACTTACGAGATCGCTTCCAATTCTAAAGCTCATCATGGTGTGACACATACTCTATATTTTTTGCTCAAACTACCCAATGTGTATGTGAGCTAGAAAGATTTCAGTGTGCACATTTAATGGCTTTCTGCATTGATGAAAAGGTAAATCCACTTTTTCTTCTCACAGATTTGGTACTCCTTATTAACAACGCTGTCAAGAACCTATGAGCCTTAAGGTATCCCATTAACAGAGAAAAGTAGTTTACGCTGTACTTTACACAACTACATTTTCATTGCTATCTATGTAATGTTTGTTTGGTTCTTGAGACTTAGGGCTTACAAAGTCAGCCACAACCAGTAAATGCCACGAGACCAATCAGCACTGTAATGTCTAGTGGCAAAAAAACCTCCACCACGTTACATTCTTGCACAAATCTCACAACTTAGAATTGTAAAGCCAAACAGTTTGAGGGAGTGGGAGGGATCTGAGCAGACACTGAACTGACTCCAGCCATTAGCCCTTCTTTTGAAGGGGTGAAGGGCTTGAGACACGAGACAGAAAACAGAGATTGTGTAAATTTGGGTACCAGCTCCTAGCACAGCTTTAGTGCCACTTCATCACTGAAAACAAAACAAAACAAAAAAAAAAACAAAAAAAAAAAAAGCCACACCAAACCTAGTGCCCTGTGGAATTCTCTGAATGTATCAGCACTAAACCAGTGGAGTGGAGTTTGCCTGTTGCTGGCACTGCTCACACTGGCAGTCCATGGCAGTGCCAAGACTTCATCAATGATGGAAGAGGGAGTGGTGAGAATACAAAAACCTCTCCGGCTCTTTGAGACCACAGAGCAGCCCACGGACAGCTGTGCAATCTTGATGCATATTAGCAGAGTTCAGCTCTTAGAGCAGCAACAACTTCTGCACACTGTGGCTTGGAATTAGAAAAATGCCATATTGATGGGAAATACTCTTTGTCTCACTACTGTATTTCAGGAAGGTATCCTTGGAGAGGCAGCACTTTCTTCTGATGGTCAATACTTTCACCAAAAACTGGCAAGGTGGAAGAGGGAGCTAGGAAACTTAAAACAAATTTAGTACTGAAGCAGGGGTCTTTACTGAATGATATGTTAAGCAAGATTAGCATGCAGACAGCGGAGCAGGAAACTGCTGGCTGTAGGACGTGCAAGGACGATGAGAACTCAAGAACAAAAATAGCTACTCCCTTGATCTCAGATGAAGACACGATTAAAAAATGCCCCTTCTAGCCTCAGGTAAATTACCTGAGCAGCAGAGAGAAGCTGAGCAACTCCAGTGCACAGTCAAAAGTGAAATGCCAGGATGCCATGCTGATATAGCCAGTGTGCCAGGTTAATGCCTGACCCATTACCACCCTGAGGGAAGAAAACAGAGCAAGCCAGAGCTTCATACTTCCTAATGTACAGCGGGTATTACTGAGAGGGAAGATAGGCTTTAGTAGTCTATTACTGCATTTAATAACCATCCATTTTAGTGAATCTATTCATATAAAACAGCAACTGGCTGGCCCCTTAGGTTAAAGAGAGAGGAAAAAAAAACCAAACCCCTAGAAAGTAAAGTTTATAGAGCAGAAAAAAACAAGATCTGTGGTCTCAGCCAGAGGCCTGGAAAATACAGGTTTCAACATCACTCTTTTACCTCAGACCTGGGATTTTATTTATTTAGAGCAAAGCTGTCTGTTACCAAACCTTCATGCATTCAGTAAATCTGGATATTTATTTGACTTTAGCTGAAGTGTTACATATGTGAGCTACTGAGAGTTTACATGAAGATGGCTCAAAGAGCTTGAAACATACAAAGTAAGAGTGATCTGATCTAAATTTAAGGTTCATCATACTGCAAGCAATGAATTGGTCCAGGTCATCTCCAAGGTCCTTTCCAGTCTAAGTTAAAGTCATTCCAGGATGGACACAATTGCAGGTGACTAAGTTGAGAAACTGGCAGTACTACCAGAACAAAGCTATACATTTGTCTTCAACATATCCCAGGGCACTAGGGAAGATGCAAGTTTTCTTTCTTTTCTGCTACAAGTAATAGTTGCAAAAAAGGGTGGCTACAATTTGTCATCTGAGGTCATGCTTAAAAATGCCCAGCCATTTTAACAACAGTTGCATCCGCTACAATTCCCTAAGAAAAAAACACCTGGACACTCATTTAGCTAATTTATATAAAATATTTAAATGTCAGTCAAAGGAAAAACTCTGAACACAGGCATTTTTACCAAGAGCACGTTTTCAAGGCTAGACTAAAGGTTGAGATTCTCCAGAAGAAGCGTCCAAAAAAAGGTCTGTCCTGTTTAGCTGCATGATGCTGAACTAAAGAGTTCATTAAAACTAATGGGTGTTTATTTTTTGCATGCACCAAGCCCTTCTCGCCACTGAAAGCAGCTTTAACATTGCCAAGTCAGTAACTATGACGACGTAGGTTGTGGAATTTCCACTTGCTCTGATGTTTTGCTACAGTCAGCCCAACAACAAATGACACATGAACTAGTAACACAACAAAATCCAAATTACTCAGCGAGTCTTTCTCCCCGTTTTCACTTGCCTCCATGCGAGCTTTGTAGAAGTCCACATCATGAAGTTTCTCTTTACAGCGAACAAGTTCCATCTCAAGTCTTTCCACACGGTTTGCCCTCTCTCTCAGAGAGTCAAGCTCATCTCTGTATGCTCGGGCAGAGCGAGCATCTGAGGCCAGGTGGATATTCTATGTAAAGTGAGGAACAAAAGCAAAGAGAAAAATCTTAGCTAAGACACTAAAACATGTTCATTAAACTTTATTTACTCAGTTGTTTTAAGCACGGGCAAATTGCATTCCCCTAGTTCTCCTACTAGGCAGTAAATTCTTTACAAGAAAGAGAGGCTTCTTCAGCCTGTTGGGATTCTCACATCTCTAATGTCTGATACTGCATAAGCTTCAGTCTTTACTAGGCTATTTGCAAGCTCAACAGATGAGACCATTCTCATTAGCTAAATGGAAAGTACAGCATTGCTATCCTACAGCCATAATCAAACAGCTTGCTGGAGTAACTCCATTTCTTCATTCAAAAACAGTAGTATTTTTAGCCTTACACTGAAAAAGGCTTTTTTAAATAGGGAAGACTGTCAAATGAGCCCATCTTACCTCTTGTTTTATTTTTTGCAGTTCTAGGGTAAGCTGCTCAACTTCATGTTTAGAATCAACAAGCTGCTCAGACTTCTCTTCCCTGAAAAAGATTAGAAAGATCTTGAGATTTTTTTTTTCTTTGTACTGAAACGATATTGATTATATGGACATTGTCTGAAATCTGGAAAGACAGATAGAAATCTAGCATATTCCAAACACAGAGCTGCTTTTCTTGACAGCTTCATCCAAGCAAGAGTTTTTTTTCTCATGATACCATATACATGTAATGGATCTGAGTCTGCAACTTTATTTCTATAATAAGTACCTGTTTAAATCTCACTGGTGCTACTACTGTCACAGCAAGCTTCACTGGCCTCTGGACTTCCCACTAATAATTCATAAGTACAGTCAGCAGTTGGCATTTTGAAGAAGGGAAGAGAGAGATTAGATAAAAAAGATAGAAGTAGTCACTCTTAAAAGGAATTAATCTCTTTAAAGACCAGTTAAGAAAGAAAAAAGATGGAATACTCATACTAGTTTCATACTGCTATGAAACAAAACCCACACAACAGTGGAAGATGTGATTCTCAGAGCTCCCATGAAGGCCAGTGCACTGAAGCCAACAGGCACAAGACTTAAAATACTCTCTAGAAGTACATATTACTGGTGACTCACAGCTCCTGCCGGATTCTTCTCAATTTAGCCTTTGTGTCTGCCAGCTCAACTGCAAGGTGCTGCTTGTCTTCATTAGAAAGAGGGTTAGCTGGGTTTGGTGAAGAATCTGGACTTGATGCTTTCAGAGGACTTGATGGTTGCTGAGATTGCAGATAATCTCTCTCTTGAGTGAGATCTACAATGACCTGGAAATACAGAAGTGTGTAGTGTCAAGGGATAAATAGTATAATTGTATGTTGCCTTTTAAGTTTAAAAAAAAAATATTTATAAATGTAGAAAATTATTAGCCTACCATTATACAGAACTCAAGTAAAAGCCAGAAGGGATGGGTTAGACAGAGAAGGAATCTCCACCATGCTCAAGACCTCTAAAGCATTCTCCTTCCAAAGCTCACGGTAAGCAGTCTGTTTTGCTCAGAGAATTCATAAAAAGCTATAACAACTAACAGTTTTAACTAACACAATCACAGTCAAAAGCATGTCAGAAAATTAACAGGTTAAAGATGGGAAGAAGCCTACTCCAGAGATCTGAGGGGAAAGGGACTGATGAGTCAGCAACAGACAGGGCCATCTTCACACTCAGAAACTAGAGGAGATACTGGAAGGTAGATACCAGTAGATCCCAGCGGAGAGAAAGGCAAGCAGTCAAAGATAAATGGCTGAGCAGATATACAGACAAAAATCTCCAGACAAAGTCACAACTTGGTCACACACATTCCTCTTTACCTATCATTTCACCATATCTTAGTGCTTATGTCATAATAAATGGAAAAGTCAAAATCTTTCTGCAGGTTTTCAGAGGTGTAGTGGAAAGGTGTAGCAGAAATAGAAGCCCAGTACAGAGACAAAACACAAGCAAAGGAATAAATAGAGTCTGCATCTGCTGCTTCACACGAGCTCTATATGGGTGAGCTAAGTCATCGTACTTCTGTGCATTCATCTCTCTCATCAATGAGTCTCTTGAGGTGGAAAACCATATTCCTGGACAGAGACTCTAGCTCTTCTGGGGCCATATCTGGGAGCTCCAGCCACTGCAAGTCAAAAACATTCTCCTGGTTGTGAGTCACCTAGGAACAAGAGAAAGAAAGAAAGAAAAAAAAGTCTTTCCACCGGTTGATTTGTGAATGTTTGCTGTATATGCTGTATCCCCCAGGTTCTTCTACTGGTCAATTAAAACCAAACAAAAAACTATACAGATCACCAAATGCAGATTGTAAATAACAAACACAATTTCCTTAACAATACCCAGCAATTTCTAGTATTTTTGTAATTATTAAGACTGATTTTTAAAAGTCATCATCATATGTATCTGATGACTTCCTGTATTAAAAGTATGCAGTCGTCCTACAGCAAGCACTGAGGCAGTGACCAGAGGGATTTGAAGGGACTGATCCCACACTGAAGAGTTAGGTTGGTGTCTCACAGAGAAGCAGCCCTGATTTCACTGAAATTGCAATTTCAGCTGTATCGGCTGCAGAGGAGCTGCCTTTAGCTGAAATGTCACTGGTTGCTGCTAGCAGCATACCTTTCAACTGCTATCTTACCCAAAGTAATTTCCTCTGAATCATTCAGCAGAAACATTAAGCAAATCTCTCAAGTTCAGTTAAAGACCGTTCCTGCTTTTGTCATAGCCATGTGCTTAGCTCATCATGATGTTTTTTTTTAAAGCAGAACTATTTTTACATGTTCAGAAAAGTTCCTATCTTAGATGTCTGCTATTTGTTCCTCAAATCTGTGTGCACTGGGCTTTCCACACCTGCACCACTGACACCCAACAATGGCCTGGGCCTGCTCTCAGCGAGGCACACCCAGCAGGGGCTCTCTGGTAGTCTCCAAAGCAAGCTGGCTCATATGCTGACCTTGTACTCCTTACTTCTACAGAAACCTTAGAAGTCCAATCATACTAAATGTTGGATCAAGCTTATCTGTAAAAACAGAGTATATATTCAATTTCAGCTGCAGACTATGCTGAGCTCAGAAGCCACCATTTGAAACAAGCCACTGAGGAACCTGTGTCTCACCTACCATAGGAATAAGTCCCTATACTACTGCTGCAAGGGGGATTCTGGCTCCTATGCCATACTTGCTTTTTTGAAATATTATAGATATATCCTTACAAGAATTCATTCTACATAGCCTACAACTGCCATGAAAGGCATTTACCACCGCATCTCTTTAAAAGACAATTGAACCAAGTAATGTTTCCAGTGCCTATAATTTTCATCTTATAATTCAATTGCAGTAACATATTCAGTCTTATTTTTGTGAACTTCACTGACCCATTATGAAACTCCAAGCATTAATATTCCATAGCAAAAAAAAAAAAAAATCCTGTTAAGTAAAGAAAGGGAAAAATATAAAGTAAAAATAGACACTGCTGAGAGCCTCACCTCCTGAATGTGTGTCACAATGGCAGCTTGGGTTTCAATATCCAGTTGTTTTATTCTTTCAATAAACTCTTCCTTTCTTTCACACTGTTAAAAGAAAACATACATTGAAGCAGTGCTATATATGCTAAAACTTATTGCACTATTTATTTAAACTAAAAAAAAAAACCTCCACATTGCAAAAACAAAACATTCAAGATCTACACGTTGTCACACTAAAAGGTCTAACACTTCATTGCTCCATATGGAGCATGAACCAAATTACACACATCTTAAATTATTTAACTTTCTACAGTCAGTATAATTAAGGCTAATTTAAATGGCTGCTGTTGCTCTTCAAAAACAAGTTCAAAACACAATGAGATCAAGAGGTGGAGCAACAATCGAGGAAATCATCACAGTTTCATTAATGGAGCTGCACAGACATAAACCTAGATTTACATTGCATCATTTAACCTTTGCTGCTTGCATTTTTCTTGACTTTGGCATTAAAAAGAGACGTGGCACTTCAGATACTAATCACATCACTGCATAACGTTGCTTATTGGACTAAATCAACACATGCTTTAGATAAAAAAATGGGTTGGGAAACAGTCTGAATAAAAAAAAAGAGTGATATTTCAGACAAATAGATTTTAGTAAATATTTTACCTAAGGCTTTTAGAGATGCAGACATCTGCTATCTGTGTATCTGTGATTATACACTTATTGCCTTAAAATAATACCTCTGTGTTGTGAAGTCAAGCATTCCTTAAAATTTTTTTAACCTCATTTACAGTGTACTTTTGGGGCATTGTTCTGAGTCTCAACCATTCCTTTTACTGGGAAGAACCTCAGACCTGTAAATGGGCATTGAGGATGCACAGCAGCTTGCTAAATTGGTCCTTTCTTTGTGTTGCGATGCAACACTGAGATAGTTCAGAGCAGCTATATGTAGACAGCTTTACCCTGACATAATTGACTTGACATAGCTGAGCAGTGTATGTGTCCTAAGGCATGACAAAACGCTAGATAGATCTACAAACAAGGTCAATTATAAGCAAAGGCTAACCCGCAATCTATTGTTTATTGCCACAGAGGTCTGGTAGACAGAACACTGATTTCTTTATCTGGCAACTGTCATGTATTTCTGGGGAGTTTCCCATATACATTGCCTCTCTGTTTATTTTAACAAATGCCGCATAAAAATCCCCACAGGAATATACAAATTATCTCTTAATTTCAGACTTTCTACATGTAATATTTAATCAAAAGATTATGCAAATAAAATCGGGACTCATCAAACAAATGTTTATACTGCTAGCTTATCTGTTTGTTTGACATGTTAAGTGTGCTGTCCCACTGCATATTTTAAAACAGTAAGAAACCACCAAGAATCGGGATATTAAGAACACTGTTCAAAGCTTATCTCTTCCCACTTTGTTATCAAAGTAGACTACTTAGTTGCAAGAGTATATATCCTGTGGTTGATTGAAGCATTGGGAACCAACTGAGGCTACTGCTATCACAAAGTGTGCTTCCCTTCCCCTGCATTTCTTTCATTCACTAA
Source organism: Urocolius indicus (assembly GCA_013401255.1). Classification (NCBI taxonomy): domain Eukaryota; kingdom Metazoa; phylum Chordata; class Aves; order Coliiformes; family Coliidae; genus Urocolius; species Urocolius indicus. The sequence continues at coordinate 389,020 of WBNH01002357.1, read as the reverse complement.
TTGTGTCTTCTCACAATTTCAGCTCAAAAGTCGTTTTGAGCTGGAGATTTGTTCATACATCACTGTTCTTTGGGTGGATTTTCACAGTACAGAAAAAGAACATATTTAAAAAAAAATTAAAAATCTTATTTTCAAGCCTTTAATGAATGTTCACCTGCACAGCACATCCCAGAATCAACAACAGCAGCTTCTTAATTTCATCCATACTTTTACCTAGAGAAGAAAAAAACAGAATCAGTACATACGTACAAGAAGTTAGATACTTACAAGTGACCTTCTTCAAAATGTCTGCCTGAAGAAAGAAATAAGATTTCTGACATGTGCCTGAACAACATGTATGTGCCCATTACAATGATACCATACTTTCCAGGTAACAATACAGTTCTTACAGATTAGTTTAAAATTCCAAATCCAGCAAGACTTTTCTTCCTCAATGTGCTATCCTTACATACATTTTTTGAGGCTTTTCTGATCCATGCAGGGGGAAAAAAAATAGTTGCCACTCAGACTTCCCAAAGCTGAATCTCATTCTGAGCACATACATTGTGAGAGATGTTTTAGCAAATAAATTCTCTGTTCTGCATCAAAGTCTGTTCACACTTTGAAGTGCAAAACCCATGTGCTAAGAGGGCTAAAAAATGAGTCATGTAGAAGGAGAATATGCAGCTAACCATATGGTGGGGGATCCACAGTGGTGAGAAGACACAGGCAAGGTTGTTACTGCAGGGAACCTGCTGCAACCAACAGCCTTGACAGCCACCTTCTAGGCTCAGAAGGCAGAAAGGCACGGAAGGGGAATTGGTGTGGCTTGGAACCAATTACAGATCTTGTTTCAACAAAATTCATGTGGCAATTGTAAGGTGGTAAAGAAAATTACATATAACAAAGTTATACAACGGGAGATGGAAGGCAAAGAACTTCAATGAAAAAATAATGTTTTCACTTTATGCCTTGCTTTACTTGGGTGTTTAATTGCTCCTACCACTAAACAAGCAGATAATTTCTGAGTGCAACTGTGTTCCTTCACCACTATGCCCTTGTAAGGCTGTGTTGGCAGAGGCATGTACAGGACCCAAGGCCAGGGAACTGACTCATCAACTGAGCTCTCCCAGTCCCCCAACACACAAAGGCACACTGACCTACATTACCACAGGGGTTACTTCCATTCTCAGAACCTCACAAGCTAGCATGGCCAAATGCGGGCAGATTAGGAAGTAACTTATTTTCTGATATCCTGATTCTAACACATACAAATGCCCTAAACAAGTCTTTACTTGTTAAACAATTTTTCAATAGCTTCTAGGTATGTTGATCTGAATGTTTCAAGAATGCCTTCCAGAAATTATCAGTATACTGTGTGAATCTAACACTAGAATTCAATATTCAAGTCCCACACTACTGATCATTAAGATTTTGCAAGCAGGATTTCTTCTCTTCTACAGACATACTTAAAACATGCTAGTTCACACTTCAGCCTGTACATGCAATATTGTTTATTTCCCTACAGAATATTTTTAAAAGACACAATCATTCTTAATAATTGTTGCACTCCTCCCCATATCTAGCAGCACACACGGCTTATACAAGTAACATTTTGGTTTGTCGAAGTCTGATTGTTCGGTATTATTCTGAATAAAACAAACTTAAATGTAAGCAGTGTCACGAGAAAACCCTCCAGCAACAACAAAAAATATCTGCTACTTGATGAACAGTTCCTTTGAGGACACTCACTGCTAGCCCAAGGAGATACTTAATTTGGTTAGAAGACATTTTTTTCACAAAACTGAGTTCTCATTAGCATTTCTGCATTGAGTTTCACTCTGCATCAGCTTCAGAGCATGCTCAAAACCAGTGATTAAATGCAGAGCATGCCTGCCGGGTGTAAGAGCAAGTGATTTGAGTGTGTCTCTCTTCCAGATTTACTCAGGGCAGCAGAAGATCTTCTCCATGACAGACTGAAGGAGTAGCCCCCAGGCTGCTTGCTCTGGATCACATCAGACAAGTCCTCTTAACCCTTGCATCCTCTGTACATCTCTGTATATTGACCATATATTCCAATCTGTGCACCATTGCATCACAACTACCCTCAGGGTCAGCCTAGTGCCTTGGAATCACTCATTTTAGAATAAATCAGGGTTATATTTTCCAGCTTTGAGAGCATCTATCTATACCATCCTAAAGACGTGCAAGCTACTTAAGCCATTCAAACCACACTCCAGTTCCGTGTACCAAAGGCATTGCTATTCTCTCCATAGGATAACAGACAGGCATTAGTGATGCTGCATGCCCCGGTGAGGCGACACAACTTCAGCTGTTGCTACCCCCAGGGACTGACCATGCCTGGAAACACCACTCCAAGACCTTGTTCCCCACTTGGGTCCTCCCATTAGGAAGAGAACCTGAGACAGACACAGCAAGCCCCTTTGGTAGGGAAGGCCAAGCCAGAGTTTATAGAGATAGATATTAAAAGACTTGGGGTGATCATGAGATAATTGGTTTGCTACTGTTTTAAAAACATTTGGCAGTCTGCTTGCCTCACTGGCAGCTTTCACAAGCTTACTTAGCTGCTGGAATTTTTCCAATATTTCTTTTTTAATAAGTTATTTTACACTTGCAGACATGCTATATACATGCAATGAAAGTGAGATTGTACTACCCACTCAAAACACTTATTACGTTCAAAGGTCTGCTTTGCATATCTACTCTGCCAGCCACACAAGTGTTTCAGAGGGTCATGCGTGACTATTTTAAAAAGTTCCATTCCTCGTACTTTCAATTCAGAAGTTGTTTCTTATGGGGTAGAAACTGTTTGCATTAAGGCACTCTGAGCTCACTTATCCTCAAGCTAGGTTTGAGTAACATTTTAAAGTCTCATAGAATAAAATTCTTTACCGGAGATATTTAAAAGAAATACGGTATGAAAAAACCTCTACCAGTATAAAGTGCTTTATAAAATTTTCAATTAAACCTCAGAATGAGCCAGAAAGGGATTAATTACCCCTCTTTTCTTTCATCTCACCCACGGGAAAGTTGAGATACCGCACACTTAAGCGGAGTGCCCAAGATTACTAAGCGAATCAGAAGCCCATCTAGTATTGTCACACAACACAGTAGCTAGTGTTCTGCACTCAGGACAGCGCATTTATCCTGCGATGCATATGGAACAAAAGCAAGTGATCTTCATTCCCAGTTCAGTCATGCTTCTTGAATAGAGAATGGTTCTGCAGTGTTTTTTCAAAGGATATTTTGTGCTAATTTAGTAAGGTGGTAAAGTTCCTTGTGCAACTGCATAAGCAAGAAGGTACAGGCTTCCCTACGCTGGCTCACTGGGATAACATAAGTCTTTCCTAGATGTCTGTGTAAAGAAAGAGTGCTGGGTGCACCCAGGCCTATTAGCTGACCTTACCAAGACTGTCTTCCTACAACCTGGACTGCAAACACAGAGGTCTGGGGCAGCTCCTGGTAGACAGGTACCCAAAACTTGAAATGAATGGACAGGATTCAAACTGGCACTTCAACAGAAAGGTGCTCATTCAAAAAACAAAAACAAGACTATTTTCTTTTACATATTTTTGAAAATTCCAGGGCAGCTGCTCTCAAGCTGCATGTTTGTGTCTGCAAGGGAGCCAGCCACCTGGGGGATTTGCAGACAGACCATCTGCTCCCAGTTGTGGGAGGGGGGGGGCGGCGCAGGGAGGTTTCTGGAAAATAAAGGGAGGGAAAGCCTGAGCACCACCTGTGTATCCTGGGAGCCTCCCCATGCCAGAGCCAAGGGACAGAGGGTGGGAAACAGATGGCAGGGCTTGGAGATGGCGGGCAGAAAGATTAGGAGACATAACAACAACAAAAAAAAGAGGATCAAGGTACAGAGAGAATACAATGGGGAAAAAAAATAGTGTAGCAAATATGTCAGAGAAAAAGGAAATAGAAGCACAGAGGCATGTGAAATCTTGAACTTGTGCCACATTTCTACTGTGACATTCCTCCAGCAGAGGAGAGGCAATGACAGCGTGTGTAGTGCTACACACAGCAGCCAGTGGATGTGTGGACAAGATGGGATGGGGTGAAACACAAAGTGCTATTTTTCCTGACTGTAGCAATATCCTGACTGAGAAAAGACTGGATGCTAAATTTACACTATTAAGCCAGTGTTTTGTTATTAACTTTGTATTTTATGGACTTCTGTGCCCCTGGAGGGTGGTAAAACAAAATGAGGAAGGAAACCAGACATGAAAAAACACCCCAGTTGGACACATTTATGATTTCAATGAGAAACAGTTTCTGTAGACACTTGTTAGCAGAGACTTTGTGCTCTCTCATTCACAAACTTAACATGTAATTTGAAAAGCAGATCTAAATAGCAAATATTTTTTTAAGGGACAGAAATGAGCCTATGTCAGGCAAATAAAATTTCATTACCGTTCTTAATCTAAAAAAGGATAAAATCAACTCCTACCCCAATTAACTATGACTGTCTCAAAGGATTAGTTGCCATCATTTTCCAAGTACACTCACTAGCTGCGTTAAACTAAGCATATCCAGAAATTAAGACATTAGCAATGCCTCTAAATAGAGATTCAGGACCAGTACTGTGTACTGATATTCCTTGTGTGGGCACATGAATCAGTGGCCATTTCCAAAGTATGCTAAAACCAGAGATAATTATAGAAGGTGATTACAGTGAAGTGCATAGATGATAAATACACTGATGATTCTCATATTGACAAGGGGAATTTTGGTACAGTAATAAACTGAAAAAAAATGTTTATCAAGAAAAAACATGGGGGAAGACAAAAACGGAGAGGAAAATTGATGGTAGTAGTTGTCTACCATACCAGTGAAGAGAACAAATCCTGTAACATCAGCTGCATCTTTCTGTAAGTCAGGTTCCTGGAAATTTTTTCCAAATCCTTTCAAGTTTCTTTTCAACTCTCTGTATTCTAGAAAACAGTCAAAGCCCTCACTTCCTGCAAATATTTTTGCAGCTTTCAATGCCTGTGGCCAAAAGAACTGAAATAGGCAAAATGGTCATGGCCTGGAACAAAATTATTTAGAGGACGTGAAAGCAAGTAAATCTCCTAAAAACAGCAGACCTATGCCTTCTCCTATGCAGAAGTCCAACTGCTAGTGCATTTATAGTCGTGGCAGCTATGTTTTCCCTAATAGTCTCATGTTCAAAGCAGAGTTGTAGAAGTCCTCAATACTATCAACTGTTGAGTGCCAAATGGGAGCTAGAAAAGCAAGAGCAGCATTTTTAGCTTTAAAGCTGTTCAGTTTATAGTTCAATACATGCAACATCGCTTTTGGCTGTGTTTTAGAAGGAAAAAGCAAAATTTGCAGATAGCACTGGTGAACAGCTCTGAAAAACATGTATAGCAAAACGTCACATAAGCTTGTTACAAGAAGTCATTGAAATTTATAAAGTGAATCATATTGAACATCTAATAGCTCTCTTAGACCTATGGACTCAACACTCCACATCAAGTCAATACTTCCTCTTGCTCCTCTTTGCAAACAGTAACAAAGATCCATCTGACAGTCACTTGGTCATTGCTTACTCACACTGCCTATTCCTTCATTCAGCTTTTTGTACTGATTTTACTAACTTTGCCTCAGCACTGTCCTCCCTGTTACTTCTTGCCAAGCTTCCCATCAGCCCTTAGACAGGTTTCTCTTCTGGAAGTAAGTTCTCTACTTCTCTGATCATTTATTCAGCACCTCTTAGCCATGATCATCTACCTAAGCACAAGATTCCCTCAGACACTCTCCTCCTTGAATACATTCTTTGTAGCAAGTACATCTCAAGTTTTTCTTCGTTTACTACCTTCCTTGGTAGTGTATAAGCTGAGATTCATTCTCAAAACCATTACATAATACAGCTAAACAAGAACTTTGTATTTTTATACACATGTACTACATAAATTTTAACATCCAGAATGCATTCTTTACACTCTCTTCGCACGTTCTGATTAATGACAATCATAGGTCAGCAACAGATTTTTTTTTAAAAAAAAAAACCCCACACATTAAAAGTCCACAAACAAACAAAAAAGCCACCACATTTTAAAAGATGTCAGAAAATGAAGTTACATTTATAGTTGTGATTAAAGAAGCTGGAAGATGGTAATACACAGATGACCACTATCTTTACTTCAGAAGACATATCGGGTACTTTCTTTAAAGACTGATCAATCTAAGCTGCTGACAAAAAACAGCAGTTCAATGATGGGAAATTACAGCTAAATGCAGCACAGCTCTCAAGTGTGCAGCTTCTCCAGCAACCAACACTGTGGTTACTGTATTACGAGTCTCCTGTCAGCTGTCACTTAGGAATGGCCACAAGAAACCTGCCAGCCTTTCCCATTGACAGCCAACAGAGATACTGCCTTGTTGGCCCAGACCTCTGTTCATCAGCATTCCTTACACCAGCAGCCCATGCTCTGACTGTATGTCTGACAAAAGCAACAGCTCTCGTATTTCTGTTTCCTTCTTTACCCTTAACAGTATCCTGTGAGAATTAAGACTGGCATTGCAACTACAGATTTTAATCTGCTTGCTGAAGATGTGGATATCTTACTATCAGCTTGGTTTTACTACAGAAGTGTCAAGACTATGAGTTTCAATGATCCAACATCTGTAAGTTAGTATTTCTTATACATGCCCTTTTTTGTACATACACAGACCACTGCTGCCAAGAGTAGCAAAATAAAATCTTCTGCCAAGGCTCTTGCCATCTGTTTGTTCTGAAGATGCTGACTACTGTGTCATTCCCCATCACCGCTGACAGAGTTCACAGTTTTCCTTCTTTGGTAAAAACATTGCCCTTGGCAATAAGACTAAGGCACAGATAGATAGAAGTGGCATGCAAAAAAAGTATAAAAACCATGGCAACAAACCCTTTCATTTCACAATTGCTGTTCTAAGGAGATCAACTTCATTTTCAGGCTATACAGCTTTCATTTTGTCTCACCAAAGACACTGGACTTTGGACATGAGCTCATTGGCTTCCAGGGAACTTCTGATGTGGTACCTTTCTTGCCTAGACAATATGGCCAGACAAATGGTGTTCTTCATTCTCTTCCTCACTTTTTCTAATTTGCTATATATGTATTTTTATCTTCATCCTTAATTTTTTTTTTCCCCACATACTTCATTTGCAACAGTTTCTTTACACTTTAGGGTAACTAAGACTCTTCTGGTGTGTACATATTGCCACAAGCGAATTATCATACAGGCACATAAGACAGAAAACCTGAAGGACAAACGACTCTCCTATGGCATGTTGTGTCCTGAGTCATGTGCAGCAAAGAGTGAGAAGAGTCATGAATTTTGAAACAAATAGTTGCTAATCTGGCTTTGGCATGAATTAACTTGTTTACCCTCAGTAAGCTGGCAGACAACACCAAGTTGGATGGCAGTACTGATCTCCTTAAGGGTAGGCTCTTCAGAGGGACCTCGACAGGCTGGATCAATGGGCTGAGGCCAATTGTATGAGGTTCAACAAGGCCAAGTACCGGGTCCTGCACTTAGGTCACAACAACCCCAGGCAATGATACAGGCTTGGGGCAGAGAGGCTAGAAAGCTGTCTGGTGGAAAAGGACCTGGATATTAGGGAAAACTTCTTCACTGAATGGATTGTCCACCACAGGAACAGGCTTCCTAGGAGGTGTTAAGTCACTGTTCACTGGAGGCATTTATAAGACACGTTGATGCAGTGCCTGGGGACACAGTTTACTGGTGGACATGGCAGTGCTGGGTTAATGGTTGCCTTTGATGTTTTTAAAGGTCTCTTCCAACCTAAACAATTCTGTGATTCTACTCTGATTTAAGAAAACAAATAGAAATTTTACTTGGCATTTTAGAGGAAAGGGGTGAAAAACCCAACAAACTACTCACCAGAAAGAGGATCTTTACCAATCATTAAAACATTCGGCAAATTCATTACAATCAGCTGCTGGAGGACCTCCTAAACAAAAGAAAACAACAGGCAAAATTGAGTGTGAAAGAATCCAAATCAATCATGCCACAAAGAATACAGAGCTCCATCGATTACAAAGCTTTTAACATACTGGCAGGCCAGAGGTCACAAGAGGAAGCCCTACTTGTGAGAGAAATCAATATCTGAAGATGGCATCAAGTTGCACAACTAACATACACTAATCACCTCTTTTAACAATGGCTAATATAGAACTTAAAGGGTCCCATGGCACTAATCAGGATTAACGTACAGCCATGCCAGGCACACCAATCAGTCATGCCTTTACCCCAGGCATGACCTGTATTCATTTGATGTTCAAAATACAGCTGCTGTCATGTTTCACAGCATATAAATGCAGCTGGTTCAAAGGTACCCAAGCCATTTTGTGAAGTCTGAGTAATTCAAATAATTGGTCAAATTATTCTGTGTGTCTCAGATTTTAACAATGGGCTGGGATGTGAGTGTGATGGAAAGCTATTGAACAGGCATTTGGCAGAGTTCAGAGAAACTGGATTTAAAGTTTTAGATTGTTTTCAGTGGGGTCTAAAACAGATTTAAGTATGTTATGACCTTCATTTAAAGGTCACTGTATTTTGGGGGAGACAAGGGTGTTGCTTGGTCGGGTTCAACATTTAAATGTCAGCTGCCTGAAGTGACTCTGAATGACAGAATGAGCGTAAGGGTGAGCAAAGGCTACCGGGCCTAGGGCTGGCAAAATGCTTAAAGATGGACAAATTCATTGCAAAGGGTACTATCCATAGCACTATGATCAGCCAGGCACACCAGTAACATACAGAGCACAGTACAGTTGTTAGCTTCAACCTGCAGTTACCAGCACTCACTTGCTATCACCTGTATAAAACATTGTGTAGGCAAGTATTTAGCTCACATGAAAAGCCTGGGAGGAAAATGGCTGTGATTAAAAAACCTCGTTGGGATTCAGGAAGCAAAGCTTCACACATACAACTCTACCAAATGTTTGGCAGGTGTCTTTTCCCAGCTTGTCTACATTTTCAGCCAACCTCTAGGCCAAAAGGAGGGCACATGCATTGATGGAGGAAAAAGGTGCTGCAGCTGAGCATAGAAACATTTCCTGAAACAATCACCCATTCGCCCAAACACTTCCCCTCCAAGTTAGCCCATTGTTATTTCTCTGCTTTCAAGCTACCATAGGACGAAAATTAAGTCTGATTAAAGAGGAAATATTTCAGCAAACCTGCAAAATATGACAAGTAAATCAGGCTGGACAGTCCAAAAAATGGTTTGGAGACAATACGTTTCCATTTTTTTCCATAACCAAAGCATACTCTTCAGCAGCCTCTCTTTTGGATAAAGTATAAATACCTGTGTCGTAATGGGCTCTACAGACCTCTATGCAACATTTGGCTAAAGCGGGTCAAGCATCCACTGAGTCATTAGTCAAACACATTTTATAGTTTTTGCATTTGAGACATATTGAACAAACTTTGTTTACACTTGCCACAAAAACAGGTGCAAAGCCCTATTTAACAGCACACAGCTGAATTGCAGTATCTGCTATGACAAAACAGCATGGAACTACAGCTCTAAACAAAATTTAAAAAAAGATAATTTGCATATACCAAAGTACTGAGCTTTAACTAGCAATTTCCATGGCAAAACGAGAAAGAGCTGTGCCTCCAGTCACCCAGCATGTGGAGCGGCACTGAGGCAAGAATGCATAAGGAATTTTCGTTGTCTTTGTGTAATCATCGGATCTCTAGCTATTTAACTGGCAGACACAAAAGACATTACAGCTAACTTTTATGCTGTCAACATTCCCATGAACTCTTTCTGGAAAATTATTTGAGTATACCATCCAACATAATCATGATTGAATGTCCTCATAGCTGTGAGCTTAGTATTTTCTGGCAAGAATCTGACAGTCAGCAAACACAAGCAGAAACAGCCCAGAGTCTGTGAAGAGTGAATTCTTACTTCAGAGTGAAAGATTCAAATTATTCTAAGAGGTGATAGCCTGACCTGTTTATTTTTAAAATAAATTACTTAAACAGATAACTATCTTTTTATTGTTCTAAATGTCTTCACCTTCAGATTAGTGCTTGCAATGGTAATACTTAGCTGTTATACAGTGCAACTCATCAGTAGATCTTTATAAAGAAACATCAATGTCACTGCCCTCCTTTTTCAAGATAAGGCAAGTCAAACAACAAAGTTACTACAGTTTATTAAAGTATCCTCTGTTAACAGAGACGTACCAATGAACCATCCATTCACATAGCTACAAGTGTAAGATAATAGTGTGTTAGCTGAAAGCTCTTACACTGACACTGATGAATTTAGCTTAGACTTTGTCTGGGCTAAAACCAGAGAAAGTAAGACTCAGCTGACATCCGGTGACTGACTCTAGTTGAAATAATGTGACCAAGTTTCAGGTGCATTGCTTAAAAATCCCACATCTGGAAATACAACTTAAGTTCCCCTCCAATGACAAATCAGAAATTCCTCAGCTTCTATCCACTTAGCAATATTTTCTTCTTTTCCTTGCCAGAAGCAGGAATAACACAGTTTGACAAGTAAAATGTTGTGCTTCAGTCTCACCACTCTACTCCTCTCATTCTACCATCTCATCCCAAAGACCCTGCTAAGTCAAACTTGGGCTTCAAGCAGGGAGCTCTGTTGTTACAGTTTGTGAACTGGCACCAGGGACCCAGCCATCTCCCTGGGTACAGTGACATCAGACTTCAGGGTAACCTGAACACATCCCTGAAGCCCAGAAAGCAAAGGAAATGGTAGGTAAAATGCAATGTTTCTCCACAAAGGCAGCAAGTTATTGTATTATATAAAAGGATGCTGTTATGCTTGAAATGAAACATAGCTTTGAGACACTGCAAGAGGCGAAGACAGCATGTATATGTCCTCTTGCCTCAGGCAACCCACATAGCTAGAGGCAGCGCACCGAGGCAGGAGCTGCTAGAGAGAGCAAAGCAGGGTCTTCAAACACTTTAAATAGCCCACAAAATCCCACAATACTCCAGAGAGTAACTGTACAAGCAAAGAATCTAATTCCTTCTGTGAGAAACCTTTTAATCATTTTTACAGCACAACTACAGCTTAGTTAAAATGGTAAAGGTTACGACAACAACATATGGTAACAATTTCCCTGATAATTAGAACAATTAGGGTCTGATCTGCCTAGACCATTAAATAACTTGGAGGCTAGCTACTGCAAGCCAGGAATAACCTCCCTCACACTATCTTCTTTTTTTTGTTGGTTTTTTCAGTTGTTGCTAATGAGATTTCCATGAAAAAATATGTTGCATTGGAAGTGTTACTTAAGGAATCCAATTCAAAACAAATTTGTTAGTGCAGCCTTTGTAGGTTCCAGAAACACTCTTCTGCCAAAGATGAGGGTATTTTAAGCTTGAAAAGATTAGGCCAAAGCCTCAGCTCTTTTGACAGCAGCAATGGTTGCAAGAATGGATGTTTCTAGTTAACATGTCAACACCAGTACCACAAAATATAAAGATCACCAGCCAAGTATTACACTGCCTGAGCCAGACCCCCAAACTCAGCAGATAAAGTCCAAGAAGGTTTCTGCATGCAGTTACATAATCCCATATCAACAGGGAGGGCTTTCTAAATGAAGCTCAAACTAGGTGCTCAGTCCTTGATCATCCATCCCATCTGTTGTGCTTGCCTGCAGAGGTACAGTGCACAAAGTAGGCAGAGACAACCAGCAGATCTGATCAACAAGAAGGATACTGCTTAAGCCAGAGATAAGTTTTGCTGACACCAGCTAGACACTTCAGGACTGGTACCACAAAGACTCAAAAACATTAAGTTACCTAGAAATCACGAGGTTAAACAAAATAAATTCTGTGTTCTCAATAGCAAACTTCTGGCATTTAAACTCTTGCTGTGTGCTCATTTCACATTTGCAAGGAAGGAGATTAAAAAAAGCGCCAAAATTTACCTCATTGATTCTAGCAGTCAAGGGCTTTAGGAAAAATCAAGACACATACAAAACATGATAAAATTCTAAGCACTGAGTTAAGCACTTAGGCATAAACAAACACTCAACTTCCCTCATGTAAAAATTTCTAGTTAGTTTCTGGAGTGCTGAAGCATATTTTTCCTACTCTTTATCCTTCTGAGATCACACACACAGGATGTTTGCTCTCTGCCTCAGATCATCAGAACAGCTGCAGTGGCAGCTCTTGCTCTCAAGTCACCATGGTCACATATTAACTTTTTCTTTTTTTTTTTACCTGGAACAGGGTAAATGGCCCCTTGTAGTTTTGTGGGAACAAAGTCTCCTTGGTCCACACTACAATACATATCTGCTTCTCAAAAATACATATGCAAAAGCATGGAATAAAATAATCTTAGAGGTGTTATACTGAGCTGCATTTTTAAGAACCAACGGCTCTTGCAAAGAATGCATTGCTAGGAAAGGTAAAATCATCCTTTCCCTGGCTGGGAGGTCAGGCAAATACAAGCTCTACACAAACACTTCTGCCTGCACTGCAGTACAGCACAGTATTAATGTAACTACTAGCTTTTCGTGAAGCTAGTAAATTAACCTCTGCCTGAATCCTAAACAAGAAGCCAGTGCTAAATAAATCATGTAAAAGAATGATAGTCTACTGTAAGTCAAAGCTCAAGCCAAGCAATTCCATTTAAGTATACTGCTTGGCTATGAAAACTAATTGCCCAGCTGACTGGAAGACAAACGGTGCTCTCCTACTTAAAACGCCTATGAAGGAAAACCATCACCAGTTTTATTTATACCATCAAAAGCAAACACTACCTAGCCAGGGCATCTAGCTTACATTCCAGCTGAAACTCAGGTCAACGTAACACGAAAGTTCAGCAGAGTCCTATCTGTGCAGCACTGGCAACATCTTTCTTAAGTAACCTTAACATGGATCTGATCTCACAAACATCCTAAGAGTGGGAAACATTTGGTGAAGAGATACTACATGCTTAAGATAAGGTCTCAGCAGGAGTTAGTGGCCATTTGCAGCAGCTCTGAGCCTCCCAGTAGCAGGACTAGATGGTAGAATTGTCCACAACACATCTCAAAGTACCTTTGGATGCTACTACAGACAGGCTGGGAGCTGTCTTTCCCAGGCAAAGTGCACTCTTAAGTCCAAGGGACAATTAAACACAATTTTTTCTGGAACCAGAACTTGAAGGAAGGGTGAACACTAAGGCTCATGAACAAGTTTTAACTTTAAAACATATTCTAAACAGGAAATTGGGACACAAGGGTTGTTTTTAAGCATGTGTTTTTCAAAGTTTCCAGTTTTGTTTTAATACAATAATGAAAATAGGTTATTCAGCAGCCTACAAAAAGGTTTTAAAAGGAAAAAAAAAAGTCTTCCAATATAGAAAAAAAAACTATTTCCAAAGTTTTTAATTAGTTATTAATGGTGTTAGGGGAATAATTTAAAGGAAGGTTCTGTAAACTGTAAACTGTACAATAAGGTCCTGCAGAAGATTAGACAAGATGAAACAAGTTGTTGCAGAGAAATGACAAGGAAGTGAAACACAAACAGATCTTTTATTGAGATCTTTTCCATGTACATCTTAACATGCAAACACGTCTGATGACAGTATGCATGTGACTCAGACTTTAAAGATATATTTTTTTTTAATTTTGAGAAAACCAACAAATTGCAAAGCAGACTTCTAAAGACTCTTCAAGTGGAAGCCCAAAAGCCACTAAAATAACTGTTGTGTCATCAGCTGAAAATATTAATTTCTGACAATCGTAGACTGGAGTCTCAGTGAGTGAGGATGTGAAGGAATCATATGTAGTTTTAGCCATTCTCAAGCCCGTGCAGGGTGCAGATAATTCACCATATGACAGAAATTCACTCAGTGTCGAAGATCAGGTATACAAGATTAAGGTTTCATTAAGTATTTAAAATGTGTTTCCAACCACACATATGCTATTTGGATGGCACATAATAGAGTACAATGTAAAAAACCTATAAAGGACCCAGGTACGATCATTCACCCAATTCATTGTCATGGCTCAGGTTTTATCTATATTAAGAGCAGTGCAGAGACCCCAGCCAGGAGCAAAACCTCATCTGCTGCAAGCTGTATAAATACATAGCAAGACATCCTTGGAACAAAGAGCTTGTCATATATATGCAAGGCATCAGTGGACTAATGAGAAAATACTAATAAGCAATGGAGGAAGGAAATGAAAATAAGATTCTGAGGTTATAATGTGATCCATTGTGCACACTCTCACTGCTTTTGCTCCAGGCTGGCACAGGACTAAATCACTCCAGACATCAGAGGGCAAAGCAAGCAAGACATGTCTTGGTGAAAACATTTGCTTTAAAGATCAACTCAAATTGTTTACAGTGCACACTGTTTATGTTGCATAACAATTCTATGTATATTTAAGTAAAGGTACTTCCACATATGTAAAATTATTTTAGAACACAATTCATTTTACTTCTACACTAGTGAAATAAATAATGGAAAAGCTGCTACCCCCACACACATCAGTTGCAGAGAAAATAGTTTAAAAAAATTAAATGAAATACAAAAACGTATGCTTCTAAAATAAGAAATGAAATGCTCAATGGTTGTGTAGCTGCAGAGTTTCACTAACTCGAAGATGAACCACTTGGGTTAACGCAAGGCTCTATGGTTGCACCTAGTGTCAATATTGATTTGACCTAGAGAGAAAATCCAGTTGTGGAGCACTATGTTCTCCTGCTTTTATTGCCAGCAGCACCTTTGACTAATTTACCTACTTTGCTGAAAATAAAACATCTATTGATCGATCCTCAACTTCTCTGTTCAGATGTTTATAGTAGTATCCAGACAAATTCCTCTCGACTTTTACTTAATTTCACCTTAAATTTGTCCTGGGGTGGTTTATGCAGTAGCAGGGAATATGAAATGTGCTGTGTTAAAGGCCTGTCAGTTGACATTACAAACGTAACTAGCTAAAATACAGTCCATCTGTTGTGAACACACTTCCAGTTAATCTATGGTGGTCTCCAAGGACGGTAATAATTTAGCCCAACACATGTTAAAAAGAACCCCACAGGCCACCAGAACAGACTTGAAGCACTTCTGAGTTCTCTGAAATTCACCATCAATTCAGCACACTCACTTGTTTTAAAAGCAAGTCAGTTTTCCCATACAGTTTGAGCATATTTTCCTGGGATAATAAAGACAAAAGTTTTCACATAGAACTCTGAAACTGAGAAAGCATATTTCACCTTTTAACACTGAAACCTGCTACCAAAGTACAGAGCTCTGTATGCAGCGCTCCAGGGCTACAAATTATTCCACTGCCTTTGTTTACTGGAGTGAAAAAAAATAGGCTATCAAAATACAGCTTCCCATCAAGAAACCAACACCAACCTCCTGAAAAATCATTTCTTGGAAAACTACAAGTAAGATGTTTGCTAACATTTATCTTACTACAAGTATTTCTAAAACTTTGGTATGTTTATATGGAACAAATACAGTAAACACCTAACTGGACACAGGATAAATATTCTTCATACAAAATTAATTTTATTTGTTAACAGAGTTCCTATACTGCCATGGAGAAGTGCAAAAACAAGTAACCCAAGGCAGGTGCACAGTGAGTTGTGGGACTTATCTAGGAAGTTCACATCTGCAACTTCAACACACTCAAAATGAGCCCCAGGCTCTGAAAAAGCACACAGAACTCCAAAGAAGTAGCAGACCACTGGAGTGGGTCATAATGCAATGCCTGAAAAAGCAGCAGACAAAAGTACAAGAGTTAGAGATAGGAAGATGTAGGAACACCAATTACACATCACAGCAACACTCCTTTCTGAAAGATTACTATAATCTACATATAAATGTGCACACATTTTGCACTTTTGCCAGTATCATTAAGCCATTTGTTAGTATGTTGATTGAAAGAGAACAAGGCATCTTGGGGAAAACCCTAACACAAACTGTTAATCCCAGAAAGGCAGAGGCATGTGTGACATGAACCATTTTGAGGTTCTCTATTACAAATATTGAAAAAAATCAAATCAAAGCTATCAAAGTTTAAATAAGAAAACAAAGCTGTAAAACTAGAAAAATATGCATAAAACAAGGAGACACACAAGAATTGAATACTTTCAGCTTTTCTAATTAATTCCGTGTTATGAACCATATTTTAGTAGCAAACAGAAGGCCTAACAGATGCAATCAAATTTCATGTGAATAAATGAGTCAAATTCCATCAGTAGCCAAGGGTAATAGAAGTAAAACAAACATCCAGCTTGGCTCTTGGTAATCTGATACTCCCGTGTCCTGTTAAAAGCAGGAACTCATTACTAAGTTTCAATCTACCCCTTGGTCCCCACCAGAAACAAGTTGATTTACCTTGCCACTCCTATTACTGCTGAATAAGATACTACTGTCTCAGGAGCCCTCTTGATCACCATGGGATCAGCTCACAGAGAAAGGTATTTCTCCCTTGTTAACAAGAAGTGCCATGCCTTGCCTTCACTGCAAACAAACATAGGAGTTGCTCAAACATATGGTAGTTAAATACTTAAAAATAAGCACAAACGTGCTCAGTCTTTCGAGGATAAACCTGAATAAATAAGATTCCATTCGCATTAAATGGTTAACATTGGTAAGCCATTTTGAGAAATCTGAATGGATGGTACTGGAGAAATGCAGAAAACAACACATAGAAACTGAGGAAAAAGCATGAAGACCATTCAGGCCATGATGACCAACAGGGATTTTATAGGATAAAACATGTAGGTTACTGGTTAACATTGCTCACTTTGAAACACATGAGAATCTTTAATTTGGAAAAAATGGTAATCCCAAGGCAATTTTTTTTTTCTGCAGCAACAACAAGAGCTGTGACAGCATTTGAGGAGTACCTGAGAGCTGAACACAATCTGTCTGCTGGCACTTCTTGTCCTCTCTGCCCCTGTCCCCCTAACACGTGTATAAATGTAAAGAAAAACAATGAAGTTTAAATTCATTTTCAAAAGCTTATTTTAAAAAAAAATTAACTCTAAGTTACCAACAAGTTTAAGCTTTTCTTGTGCTTGGGCAGCTTATGGGCAACTTAGTATGGAACAACAAATTAATGTTTCAGAAAGCAGGCAAACAGTCACTACGCCATTGGTTGATTACCTAACTTCAATAGAGGACTGCAGCACGGGCAAGTTAGAGGTCCTTGCAGCACTGGAAGACAACTGTGAGAAAATCCATGATAGATTTACAGAGGAGGGAAACTTCCAGCTGGTCTGAAGGGAAGACAGAGAGGGTACAGGGGCAAGCTATCCCCCCCCTCAAGAATGCCAGACCAGGCAGTAAGACAATTATAGACAAACAAGGTGGTTGAGGAAGTACAGGGAGGGAAGGGTTTTATTGATAAAGCCTGTAGGTTAAAATAAAACCAAGGGAGCTCATACACACTACTCATCTGATTACATTAGCTGCACTCTCATTCATCTCCTGCCACAACCTGACCTTCTCATCACTGAGAGCTCTCTCTTGCAGGCAAACTCCTGTTACCAATCAGTTACCAGGGGCACTAAAATCTCAAATCACAGTAATAGAGAGAGATACCTCACAGTTCAGGCATGCCCTGTCAAATACCACTAGAAAAATTTAAATACTACCAGTACAGGTTAATGTTATAAACAATAACTTCTCCAAAAGCAAAATTTATATCCAACTTCATTAGCTCATCATATCACTGTTATCACCTCATTTACTCAGTATCAATAAGTTCAACAAACACCCAAGCAGTCCCTGATTTGCCACTGTACCAACAGTCTGTAATTTTTTTTCTTAAGGTAAAGGAGGAGGCTTCCAGATAGACCAGATGGTTCTTTCACACACAAATGTACAGTGGTGTTTCTCTTTAGAGCCAGTAGATTGCTCAAGGCAGGTAATACACAAGGGACTTCAAAGGCCACCAACATTTCTTGCACCTCACAGATGGAGAAGCTGCATTAAGTTGTGTGACTTTCCCGAAGAAACCTAAGCATTCGTGTGAAAGAAAACATTCCCAGCATTTACTGTGTCAGTCACCAGTTTTATCATTACTATTGTGGTACAATTTTAGTATTAAAAACAAAACCAAACCCAAAATACAAAGAAAAGACCATGGAAACTAGCAGAGGCAAAAACTAATAATGAATACAATAGGAGAGAGTAGGGAGAGGAAATGGGGGCCATGTCTTGAAAAGAGCCTCTGGGCCTCTCAGCATTCCCTTTCTGTGTTCACTTGTTTTCAATAGCAAACAACTTTTTTTATCTGCAGAGTTACTGCATCCCCCTTGGAGGAACTACAGGGAGGAGACACAATCGTTTGCCGTTGACACTCGGCTATTGAGAGTTTACTGCCCATAATTTGCACCTCGGCAAAGCCCAATCAAGCATAAACCACAAGCAATTACCAGGTCAGGCTGGTAATTTCCCCTCCCCCTCCCCACTTCCCAAGTTGTCACCATCAAGGAGGTGATAGAGCAGCCTGGCCCCAACCCCAAGGAGACCTTTCACTCCCTTCTGCTGCCTTTGTGAACTGCCAGCCTTGAAGTATCACGATGAAAAGGGAGAGTGCTGCTGTTAGCAGCCACTCAAGGCAAGCAGGTCCAAGTGAGTACCTGAAGGGGTCCCAGAACATTCCAATTTGGGTCCAATCCTGTGCCATCCCCATCTCGGGCAAGTTCACTTGTTGCCCCAGCCTTTAAAGTATCACATAGTAACAGAAATATTATGTTCTGGAAGAAACTGATGTACACATGTCTATATATATTTTCAATTTACAATCCTTAAATCTTCCCTTTTGACAGATTCATCCTCTACACACTTAGAAAACCCAGCTACCTTCCATGTTCTAGTTCACATGAGCAAGAGAGAAAGCCATTAAAAATTAATGGTGAAAATGCAACAAGCCACAAGTCCACAATTCCAGTAGCAGTTGATATCACAGAGTATCAAAGATGTCCTTACTGTTGCAATTGCACAGAAGGAGAAATATTTCGTATCCAAGAAGAAAGTAAGTTATGGAAAACAAAACATGTAAAAGAATGGAAAAAGTCGCTTGAAACAGTTGCCACAATTTCACCTACTAACAGAACAGGAAACAGCCAATGTCCCTGAGTGGTAGCTGCTAGGAAAATTTACTTAGCAAAGGTAAGCCTGGCTATGCATTCACACACATAGGCTACTGGAACATGCAAGCACACTATCAAGAAGATTTTTCAGTCATGCCAGTTCTTAACAGTTCTTTAAGTATCTGAAAGAGCTGATTAATCCATTTTAATACAATCTGAGTGATCTACTGTGAATCTTGCAGGTAACTCATAACTGTTAACATTCATTAACTCAGCAGAGCTTTACCCTTCTTGCTCCCCCACAGGCCTCATACCTCAGACCTGAATTTAAGAGTTCTCTTTTGCAACAGCCTTAGCAGACAGCTTAGGCAGAGTTAAGCAGCAATGGCGAGATTCTGATGCAGAAAACCAAGTTAAATAATTGATATGTCTTTTTTAAAGACAACTTTTCCCATTTTATACCTTGCAATGCCAGTACTTGCTGGTAGTCATGGCCCACTTAATGCATACAACACAACACATGGGAACGCCCCTGATATCACAAGAAAAAAAAGTGAAGGGTGCAGTTGCATCCTAGAAGATTCTTCCTTCATGCCATCTATCACAGAAACTGAGGTAAGCTGTGGCACTATGTTATTATTAACATTCAGGAAAGATTAACTTCTAATTCTCCTGCTATGCTAGTTGTAAGGCTTCTGACCACTGGATTTTTTATGTCAAGAAAATACAATTTCCTCTTAAGCTGTGATGGTTACCATTTCCCTGAAAGCATCTCTCATCTATCGTGTGCTCATACAAAAAAGTCTCCCCTATAAGAACAGTGACTTTTAAGACCTTGTATTTACTGAGGAAAGCTTTAAAAACGGTCATAAAAGTTTCAAAAATCAGTAAGAATCCCCAAATACAAGTTGCTGCTCTGGCTACAGGCAGAAAAAGCAGAACTATGCATACTAACAGAAATCTTTTGTATTACTAGTGTAATTTTTCAATTGTACTACTTAATCTCCAGTGCTCTTTAATGACACATGAAGGTTACAGGCACGTACATTTCTAGGCAATTTCCAAGCTGCCTCACATGTGGATCCTATCCCTTACCTGCATCAGCACAGCTCAGGTTTACTATTTAAGCAACATAATCAAGGGTAACTTAATATGACATATCAAGTGCCTTGTGCTTCCCATGAACCAGATCCCAAAACAACAGCAGTGCAGGTTGGCCTCTCAGCTAGCTGAAAGGAGAGGAAGGCAAATCCCCAGAAAGATTACTCGAGGGAAGAGCGATTCAAGCCTCAGGCTGCAGAGAGCAGCAACATCTCTAGTCAGGTACATTTGAGTTGCACTGCTTTGTAAAAATAAAAATTAACAGAACTCTATAAGATAAAGGTTTATACAGAAGTTTATATTGTTGTTGCTCCGAGCAGCGGAGCTAAGCCTAGCAATGTTCAAAGCACACTAATAGTCCTCGGTGGTTTTGAAGTCTGACTCCTAGAAGCAATCTCTAATGAAATTTTAAGGGGCTGTAGGATCAGGGAAAGGCAGCACAAGCAACCTTGTATCAGCAGCAAGAGTGCTTATATCCTTCACCTCAGTGAACACAAAATCTTGGCAAAAGATCCAGCTTTGTAACAGGGAAAGGAGTAACACTAGGTCGACCACAAACTGCAATGTTGACCAAGTGCTAGAGTAAGGACTCTTTTCTTCTGTTTTACATGCAGCTTTTCACATAACTTACAAAAATGGCTCTGCATCATTGTTTAAACATACTTCGGCAGAGGCATTGAGTTACTTCGAAAAACCTGTTTTTTGCTGAGAGCATCATGAATTGGTTGAGTGATGAATGGCTGACAGAAACTGGAGCTCTATGGGAATTAGCACAGCCACTCACCAGAAGAAATGCTTCAGTAAAACAATTTGTGCTCTTCAAACCTACAGGAATAGTTTGCCTTTTCAAGCTGGGCATCTGAACTAATGGTCTTCTCAGTGCTCAGAAAACATGCAACCTCCACTAATTTTAAGAGGAAGGAAACAGCTGCTTAGTACCTGGAGAAAATAATCAAAGAACACTCAGCAGTTATAACACAGCACCTTTAATGCAATTCTAGGAGCTCTGGCACCTCAGTGGCACAACTTGAATCCTCTATTACTCTAAATCTCTGCATAAGCCAATGTTTGTATTTCCACAACATTAAGACTCATGGTAAATACAGAGTGCTAAAATCAAGTATTTAAATTTGCATCTCCAAGCTAAGCAATTTCTATTGACAGTGTAAATAAGCAGATGATCTGCTCTATCTCCAAAATTTACTACTGAATATTAACACACAATAGTAAAAAACAGAGAATTTCCCTGGAGCTGCTTTGTAATCACTGATGTTACTTTCTAAGCAGCAATACAGGCACAACCAAAACTGAAAATAAAAAGAATGTTTGCAGCATTTCAGATCAGTAGATACATGACTCCTTGTGAAATTTGACTGAAAGTCATTCTCACAAGGTAGAGGCAATAGCCCCTTTGAAATCGATTCAGCACAATGCAGGCAGGAACTAAGCAAACTTCTTCAAACAGCTCTGCCAACACCATTCAGCTACAAGCTGCAAAACTCCTGCTGTTTCAAACTCAAGGCCTCCTGTGAGCAGACTGCTGATTACACTAGGTTGTATGGCAGGTTTTTGGTACAAGCACAGGGCAGAAGAATGAGAATTAAAACCTGCCTACCAGCCACATTAAATAAAAGATTTCACATCACACTCAAAGAAAATGACATTTTGTCATCAATTCATTCCATTACCCCCTATTAAAGATAAAATATATATTGTAGTAGGCTATGCAAACGCTCCACTCAGCATGTACAACTCATGCAAGTATTACAGGACATGCTGCTATCGTGAAAGGAAAAATGGGAGACAGCACAATGCAAACATCCTTTCTCCAAAGCAGAGGAGACAGGCACAGTGAAAAAAGACAGAGTGCTGAAACACAGCACTACAGTACATGTAGTTGGGCTCTTTCAGTTCTATATTGGAGATTTGAAGCAGTCAAGGAAAAGGCATGAATGCAACTCAACAGGCATTTTACATCCTGATTTTTATGAGGGAGGCAGAAAAGTCACACTTCTACAAGTCTCTCTGAAATTCTGACAAGGTAGACCCTTGGGCATGTCCACCAGCAAGGAAAGGGCTACCCTTTTCTGGCAGTAGGAAAGTCTGCTTGTGCCTGTCAGGTACAAGCCATGGTAAAAAAAATGTAAGGTTTTTGGAGGCCACAAGATCTGCACAAAGCTCTCTCCTGTTTCCATAACAGTTGTTTTTATTAATGAATTTCAGCAAAGAGATCTTTGCTGCCCAATCAAGTGCAGTCCTGTTGTTGTCATCTTGTAGCATCACAGCTGTGAGTCTCCTAATTGCATCTTTAATATGCAGAAGGTAAAAAGTCTTTATGAAAGGATGACACGAAAGGCTTCACTGGTTGGTCACAAACACAGACATTAGCATCTTTCCTTAGGGAATGGCCAGTACAGAAATCAGATGTTCAGAATATATCTCTGCCCATATGGTTCAAAGTGATGAACAATGCACTTCGGAAAAGAAGGATGACAAAAATAGACCAACAGTGCAGTAAAGCATCCATCACAGTAAACAAATAACAGGTGGTGACTAAAAATGCATTTTTAATGAGCATCTCTTTATGAATGCATACAATGCAAAGGGGTTTCCACTGCTTTGTAACACACCACTCCTCATTATGGATTAAAAGTATCTGTTACATAGAGCGAGGTGTGTAAGCTCTTTATTTCCTCTTTAGACATCTCATGGAATTTTTATTTTAATTTTTTTTTTTTTTTTTTTAGGATTTAGCAGCCAAACAATTTGAACTTGAAATTCGGAACTCTTCATGCTCACAGCTTCTTTAATTTACACAAAAAAAACCCTCATCTAGTGAAAAAAGTTAAATTAAATGTTAAAACACATACTTTGATGTGTGTTTTCAATGCATCTGCCTCATCAAATGTGCAGTTCTTCACATGTATGCAATTAACTAGGAAGAAGGTAGTCCAGTGGTTAATGCAGAAAATAGTTTGAATTCCTGGGTTCAGACAGGTATGAAACACAGATCCACAATACTTCTTCAAAGGGAATTACTGCATTCCCAAACCAATCTGCACGAAATCCAATGGTCACGAATGAGACACTGCTCCACAGTAGGAAGTGCTCCTATACCACAGAGTATTAAAACATAAGAACCATTTCAACAGAGTTACTTATCCAACTGAGAGAAAGCTAAAGAAACTATTATAGAGAACAGTTATATCTTTAGAAAGCAATACTGGTTTAAATTGACCGTTTCTGCAATGGAAGAAGTCTCAGAAAGAAACATCATGCAGTTAATACAGTTGGGAAAGGAGATTTTATTAGAGCTACAGCATAATAAAGTATGTTCAGCTAAACCTGTACTGTACCCTGTCTTAGCAGAAGAGCCATATTTTCTCAAGGACTTCAGAAACAGTTTAAGCAGTTACTCAAGCCTGAATCTTCTTGCATGAAGATCTGTATTACAGAACATGAAATGTATTCCTTCTCTGTCAAGTGCAGCTGTCTCGTTAATCTCAAAGATGACATATTCCTCATATATCAGTCACCACTTTAGAGGCCTGATTCATACAGACAGACTTAGGAGCACACAGCAGGTTATTACTTCAGCAGGTTGCTTATTTCTACAAAGCATAATACTCTTTTTAATTCTTAACTGCTTCTCCCCTTGAGGGCATACAGCATATGTCTTGGAAACTGGAATATACTTGCTCTGAATATCAGTGCAAAATTAATGACTTGTCATTAAAAAGGGTGAGAGGTAGTAGTTAAATCCTACCCTTTCTTAGCTGGTTCCTTAGAATAGCAATATATATATATTTTAATGGTATTTTTTCTCTGTTTAGTAGTTATTTAGCAGATAAGCTAAAAATAAACAAAAATACTTTACCCTGCAAACTGAAACTACATTCAGTTACTGTGTATTTAATGTTGTACTATGTTGGTCAGCCTTGTTCTGTTACACGCAAGCTTCGATGGTTTACTAAGTGCCAGAAATTAGTTCACTCCATTCATAACTTCTCTTGGTGCACACAGCAGTATGCACCAGAGATGTGGAAGTCAAAAGGGTCTGTATCACAAGCAGCAGATGATGATTAAACAAACTGAGAGTGCTTAAACTGACAGAAAAAAAAAACCCCTCTCTCCCCATCCTTGCAACAGCACGTACGGTGAGCAATCTGACCTACTGTTAAGAGCCAAATTCTGCCTTGTTAAGAACACACAGCTTCTCTGAGGCCTTCAGATTTGCATCACAGAATACAAAAATCTTTCACATCCTTTCCAAATTTTAAGACTAGTAAGAAGTGCAGAGAATAGTTGTAGTAGACTATTCAGAGTACCCAGCAAAAAGCACTGCACTGTAATTTCAGCATAGCATTTCAACACTGCTTTGCATATACAGAGTAATTAAATGACATGCCTTATGTCAGCCAGCTAGATAAACTCTGAGGCTTATTACACCAGTTTATGCCTTTTTGAAGCAGTTGACCATGACTGTGGTCCCCAGCTACCATACCTGGGGAAAGAATAGCTTCTGTCACTGTAGATGGCCCTACTAACCATAGAAATTCAAGTCATTAAGTGCAAGAGTAAAGTCTATTCAATAGGAGCTCCTTTTTCTATTGCGAAACAGAGAGTCTAGAATAGCTAGCAGGCACCCCTCTGCAAAGCTCTGGTCTCTCGCAGCAGTATGGCTGTAAGCACTCACAAGGGAACATTCAAACTAAGCTTGCTGTATCTGATGAGGGGATGATGAGGGGGTCACCAGTCCAGAAGGCAGATTCTCTGTTGCTTCTTGTCATATGCCCTACATAGGGTGAACTGACTTGGAAATGCTTACACTCACCACAGTCACAACACATCTGACAGAGAGAATCAGTTCTTAGAATCCAGCACCCACCCGACTAAAGACTTGTGCTGCATGTTTTGGAATTTGCAGGAGCTTTACGTTTCAGTTCATATGCATTATGAATGCATATGATATGCATTCATGCTTTAAGCAAGTCAGAGTCACTATCAGTATCAACAAATCTAGCTGGCGGTAAAGCAGAAATTTCAAAGGTGTAGGTGTAATAGCTTGCTATGAACCCAGCAAATGAGATCATATCACAGATTTTATACTTTGCCCAAGTAAATCTATTAACATCTAGAGTGCAGGTATTCTAGGGTCAGGGCATTTAGTCTTTTCCTCTGACAACTGTTCAAAACTGTTCCATTCAATTGGTTTCATATTCTTAACCTATTTCATAAAGACACACATATATTCTTTGATAACAATTTTCTCATTTTGTAAAACTAGCCTTTCAGCTTTTCTTACAAATGCCCCAAACAAAATATTTCAGGTTAAATTAAACATTTCATCTGCCTAAGAAAGAGGATTTAAAAAGAAGAATCCTAATTCTAATTAAAAGTAGAATTAAACAACAGTTAAAATTATCACAGTGCACGAAAAACAGTTAAAAACTATTCACATCTGTTTTTTATTACTGTGAAATCAGACTTATATTTGAAATAAACAACTGTTGCATTAAACACCTTGGAAACACCTTATATGTGAACTGACTCGTATGAAATACTTAGTATTTTTTTTTCCAGTTTCAGCTATCCTCCTTTACACTCAAGTACACTTCATTATAACTAAGACTAATTCACAGTACAACAAATCTCCATAGTGAAAAAGGATTTCCATGTACCTCCAAGATTCGTATACTTGTCCCTTTCAAAATTTGTTGGTACCATATTAGGCAGGAGCCTGCCTATCATCCTCCTTGTCATCCTAGCAAAGAAAAATCCATGGTTGTACATACATGCTGGGGTACTACTGTGGTAGTCAACCACTCTCCATCATTGGCATCAGTAGACAAACAAGACAGACGGGGAAGCAATTGTAAGGTTACGGCATATACCTGCACAGTGTATTTACTCTTACTTAAAAAAATCAAACCAAAACCAACAAAAAAAACCCAAACTACCCAACCTCAAATGTAATGAAACCTACAGTTCAAAAAAGTAGTCTTTGATGCAAACATTTTACACAGGGAGGTATATCCTTTCTGAGGAATTTTATGCTACTTGTTACAGAAAAAACAACAAATCAGGAACTTGACTGCATTTCAAGAACCATTCCACAGTGTTTAGACAACTAAAAATAAATTGCCCTTCATTATTAACTTTCTTGACTTAAAAGACTTTGAGGAATTAAGATTAATGCAACCTGATGGGAGAGACTTGCATAATCAGTTATCAGTAAGATCAAGGTGGTTTGATTTTTGTGGGCTTTTAAAAAATGTATTTGATAATTAAGGTAACCTCTTGAGACTCTGAAGTCATTGGTTATAAAAGCATTTCTGCTTGTTTATAAGCAAACTGAAAAAAAAAAAACCCAAACAAAAAACAACCAAAAAACCAACCTTCAAATGATTTGTCCTTCAAGTGACAGCATACAGGCCTGACTGCAAAATCTGCATGCTGGAAGAGCAGAGCAGTTCAGACTGTTACAAAAACCACTGCCACACCAACTCAGCTCTCTCAACTGAGTGCATGTCTCTTACCAGCAGGTCTGGCAGAGCACTCAAAGCCTCCAAAACTAGGTGTCCTGCTAAGCTCAAGAATCCAGAAGCAAGTCAGCATGGGCCCTGCTGCAGAAATTCAAGTGGTTGCCATAAACACTGCAAAATCTCTAAATACTGCTGAAACGTGATAAATACCTTGACACTGGTAAAAGCTATTATACACTGTCAAGGAGAGGAGCCAAAACAAACCATGATCTGGCAGACAGCTCTGGTTTTACAATATGCAAGGGTACCAAGCAAAACTGCTTAAAGACCCCACCATGCAAGATGTTCAGCACCTAAATTTCCAATGAATCAATCCAAGAAAGTCAGTGTCACAAAAAAACAGGTCCTGTGTCATACAAAAAAAGCACAGTTGCAAGTGAATTGAGATGCTATAAGAAACAAGAGGCTGAACTGCAACTGCATCTTACACAGACAAGTCTTCAAGCAATAATGAATTATTTGAAATTTGAATCCTTCAATTGCACTTCAATTTGGACCTAGCAATTTATAAAAAGAGAAGGCTAAACGAAAAAAGGAGATCAAATCACCTTTCCAATCAAGATTTTGGCTCAGGCTACAAAGGAAACACATACTAGAAGAAATGCAGGACAGCTCAAACAAGTTTGAGAATCAAAACAGAGCACTTTGGTTTAGTTTCTTCTGCATGACTGGAAGCTGGGAGCTAGATTAAGCACCAGAGCAATGAAGTGTAAGCAAGGCTTCTAATAATGGTAGCTTTTGTGATCCTCTACTACAGACTCATTCCTTCTCAATGTAAAACTGTAAAGATACAGTATCTGAGCTCTGCTCAGATAAGCTTTTGCCACAAACCTTGAAAACAAAGACAAAGCCTTCAATACTGACACACAGCTTTTTCATTTGCGGGGCGGGGGGACCCCAAACACAGAACACACAGAGTGCAGTTTTCTGGTTTGGGGTTTTTTTTCCCCCCCTCTTTTGAAAAGTCACTTCAATTTTGATCTTAAGACATTTATTACACTGAAGGCCAACTCTGTGTAGTTAAATTGTAATTCTGCTTTGAAGTAACTGAACAGGCTTGAGAGCCTCAAAGTAACTTGCCAAATTAGAAGGGTTTTGTTTGGTTGTTTAGAAAAAGTCAAGTATGCTTTACTTTTAAAGACAACTAATTCTCAGGACTGATTCATATTCTTTGGAACCTCCATCCTGAAAAGTGAGCTTTTTAACATACGTAATAATTCTGCATTTAATATCAAAACTTAAGAAGAAATTCACCTCCTTCTAGTTTCTACCAGTAAATGCTTATGCCTCCCACAGGACTCCAGTCACTTAAGCTTTACTGTAACACATCTGTTCCAAAATAAACCAGGCATTAACCACAGTACCACCACCTTTTCTTCTAACACACACTGCACACCAAACTGGTCTTTCTGTGATACAAATTTGATGCGGCACTCCCCTACAGATATCTTTCCATTGGTTTTATCAGAGACAGGATCGGTATTTAAAACAAAACTAATCTCTTTAAAGAGCCATATGGACTTCGTATTTCTCCTATTGATTCTCAACCTTACACCAAACAACTTAGATGTTTTGAAATCAGTTCTTTATCAAAGGTGATTTTTCTAGAGGAAAAGCACTACCTATTAGTTTAAAAATATTAGTAAACCACTGAATCATAGGTAGAGGACAGAAATATATTCAAATGGAATTCATACAAAATTTTCCCTTTGTGCAAAGGCCACAAGTCTTTCCTACCATCCCCTAAGGGAGCTGTTGTCTATCACTGTTATCTTGATCACCTAACGGGCACTCACAATGTCATTCTAAGTCTAAAAACCAAGTTAAATATCTAGAGTCTTTTAATAATGCTAATTATGAAAAAGAACAGACAGTGACAGCTCCACAGGGGCCAATTCAGTCTGATGAGCTGATTTTTTAAGCACCTTTACTGAACATGTGAGGATCCAGCAGAATTTAAACACTTTGTTTCCCTTCAGCTCCAACTCTTAATTATAATGGAAAACGGGAGAGAACAGCTCACACAGAGCTTATACTCAAAAATCTCAACAACTACAAAAACCCCTAATTCTGCCTAAAGTGTAATGTAAGCACACATTCATTTGCTGCTTTTTTCAATCCTTCATTTGAAAAACCTACATACCAACAACTGGGAGATAATGGAATCACAGAATGGTCAGAGTTGGAAGAGTTCGAGAGAGGTTCTCCTCCCCCTCTACTCAGCCCTCAAGAGACTACATCTGGAATATTGTGTCCAGTTCTGGGTCCCTCAGTTTAAGAAGGACAGGGAGCTGCTGGAGAGAGTTCAGTGCAGGGCCACACAGATGATGGAGTGTTGCATCTCCCTTATGATGAAAGGCTGAGGGAGCTGGGGCTCTTCAGCTTGGAGGAGACTTAGGGGTGACCTCAATGTTTACAAATATGTAAAGGGTGGGTGTCAGGAGAATAGAGTCAGGGTGTTCTCAATGATAGGACAAGGGGCAATGGATATAAGCTGGAAGACAAGAGGTTCCAAAGAAATACAAGGAAGAACTTCTTCACTGTGAGGGTGAGGGAGCGCTGGCACAGGCTGCCCAGATGGGTTGTTGAGTTTCCTTCTCTGGGGACATTCAAAACCCACCTGGATGAGTTCCTGTTCCACTCTAGGTGGTCCTGCTCTGGCAGGGGGGTCGGACTAGATGATCTTTCAAGGTCCCTTCCAACCCTTAAGATTCTATGGAAGAGACCTCTAGAGATCATCCAGTCCAACCCCCTACTAAAGCAAGTTCACCTAGATCAGGTCACACAGGAACATGTCTAGGCAGGTTTGGAAACCTTCAGGGAAAAAGACTCCACTGCCTCTCCGGGAGCTTGTGCCAGGGCTTCCTCACCTGAACACCAAAGAACTTTATCTCATTCTCAAGTGGAACTTCTGTGTTTCAGCCTGTGTCTCTTACTCCTTGTCCTGTCACTGGCACAGAAAAGAAACTGCCCCCATCTTCTTCTCAACACCTACCCTTTAGGTATTTCTAGGTGTTGATAAGGTCTTCCCTCAGTCTTCCCTTCTCCAGACTAAACAGCCCCAAGTCTCACAAGGCTTTCCCAGTCACCCCCAGCCTGTACTGGTGCATGGGGTTGTTCCTCCCCATGTGCAGGGCTCTGTATTTGCCCTTGTTGAACCTCATGGGCTTTCTCTCTGTCCAATTCTCAAGCTGGCTGCACGTATGCATCAGAGAGTAATAGCACCTCACTTTCAGTGGGTTCATGAGCAGGTGCCTTCCCTGATCTGTGCCAGCATAAGGTCCTAACGTAAAGGTTTCTAACGTAAAGTTAGAAATATACCCTTTTCCTGTAGTTTGTCTTCAGTAAAGAAACTATCACACAAATTTCCTTCTTTCCCCAGGTTTGCTGCTTCTTCAAGTCCAGAGGAAGGTAAATACCATCATTTTTAAGCAGAGTAGATGACTCCACAACCTCCACACCCATCCCTTGGCCCAAGTGCATTCACATTTGCCAACAGTGCTGGAGGTCAAACTCAGGCAGATCTTTACAATGTTAACCACATTTTGTTTTCAGAAGTAAATACAACTCTGCACTTGGATGCCATGCTCTTTCCAAGATCTCCCACACATTTCTGAATCTGAGAATCACTCCTTCAAAACATCTGCTAAGCACTGCTTTAAAAGACATCTCAAACATCCATCTCAGGTGAAACCATGTTGTGGAAGAATTGCTTACAGGTCTGATATGTCATTTAAAAAAGCACGTACAAAAAGTTGAAAGCTCGTTACAGACCTCTGTAACAAAAGCCAGTTACAATACTGCAGGAATGGAAAGCCTAGGCCAGGCAAGTTAGAGACACAAAGAAAAACCTTTGCTCACTCTGCATCACAGGGTCACAGAAGCCACTGGAACAAACCTTGACACCAAATCTTAATCCAGAGTGAGAGTTGTGCAAGAGCAAGACAGCAGACTGAATCCATCCAGTGCCACAATACAGCATGTGATAATATCCTCAAGTAGAAGTCACACTGGATTAAACAACATATTTCACAGAGAGAACATGCAAATAAAATGAGAACATAAATCACTGTCATTTTCTACCTGCCAGTAAAAGCAGAAATAATTTGCTTTGGGAACTGGTATGCAGTTAGAGGGTTTGTTTTGCAATCATACTTTATACCTTTGTGGAATTAATCTTCTTGTCTTTTCAAAGACTTTTGAATGAAAAGGACTAAATCATGTGGAATTCCTTACAGAAACATGAGCAATAAAGCAAACTGTAACACTCTTTTTGTATCATCTTTTAGCTAACATATAGCTGAAAACAGCATTGAGTATTAAGTGGCATGCAAGCTATTTTCTAACTTACCCAAAACTGGTAGGCTCTACAAAACTTGGTTCCCTCCTTTGCAAAATTTCAGCTCACAAAGATGAGATATTTGCCTCAAATTTAGACAGCAGGACTGAACATGGCTGTCTGGCAAGACTGTCTTAACAGTGACATGTCTTAAACCTAATATCCAAAAACATATATGTAGCAGAGGACTGAAATACCCTGTGGTTTTTGCATTGGTAATCATAGCAATAGTCTAAGAGATTAACATTAGGCTTTGGCTCTCATTAAGACACACACACACATTACCTTTTTTTAAGCCACAGAAAGAACACAGTGGATGCATTCTGTAATTTACACATCCCAAGAACAGTTTTCAATTAACACATCACAGGTTAAGTAAATTTCATCTTGTGGGAACCAAACAGCTATTCCACACTGTAAAATTTTTACAGGTCACCTCCATTTACCTCCCTGCTTTAGGAGGCTGCTCCTCTCTTTTCTTGGCTCAGTTTCTTCCTTTATCTGCACAATGAATCCACACTCCTCTAGCTTATTAAGCAAAACAAAGACAAGACTATATATACACATGCGAGCCTACTCTGCCCTTTCCCATATTCTAGCTCCAGGAAATCACAGGCAATAGAGAAGTTTAAAAGCCAACCTATTTTCTTCCATCTGATTCAGATCACTACTTCATTCTATATTAAAAAGCATATGGAGCCTCAGGGAAAAAAAAATACATCTCTCTTAGGTCAATTCTCCATTAGACTTCCAGACATAATTCAATATATCAACTGAAATGCATTCAGTAATCTCAATGCCAGTAATCTCAATCAGGTGTCCAACACCATGCTACTAGCTGCTTGAAATGGTAGCTCTCACCAACCTCAGAAAACTTTTAAAACTAACCTCTGCAGAAACTTATTTCAGCTCTGGGGCAAAAATGCTTGTCTAGTTCTTCTGGAAATGAGCAAAACAATTCTCACCAAAAAGGCATCAGACAGTCTGACTGGTAGTTGATGAGACATCTGTCTCAAACTCTTTCTCACTGAGATAGTTGATAACAGGACCTATAAAAACCAATCATGATCTTTGCGATTCTTACATTCATTCTACTTGCACCAGAGCAGTACCGTTATTTTCAGGTGAAGGGCTAAATCAAAAGCTAACATCACTGGCTGTTTCCTAGAATCCCTGTGCCATGGTCAGTCTTTCCCTTGTCTTGCAGCCACACTGCAATATGAACATCTTCACAATACCTGTCTTACATGCAACCTTCATATTTCATGATCATGCTACTGCAGAACAGAAAACCTAACTTGAAACACTTTTGTCGCTGCAGATCCAAGAAGGCCTTGTTAAGCTAAGCAATGGATAAATACATATAGACAGTCTGTGCCTGTAGCAAGTTTGTACTAACTAGAAAAGTAAAATGAAGAACAGAAGTGGAAACAAATACAGAGCAGAAAAGGAAGAGAATATACACTACAGTGCATGAGATCAGCTAAGTATTTGAATTAGAAAGAGCTTATCTATGGAAGCTTCTGGTATCTTGCTCTTGTGAAAGATGACATTCTCGGTTAATCTTGGAATTTAAAGCTCAAGATGAGTAAATGTTCCCCCTAAGCCAAGTTGCTAAATTAAGATCTCTAAGAAGATGGAACCAAAGGAGTCTCCCAGGCATATTGTACTTTAACACACAAAATGGACAAGGCTAGCAAAAAAAAGTTTAATCTAATACAGTAGGTCAATAGGGGTACAAATGCTCTCCCTCAGAACAGACAGACAAATGCTTTTTGGCTTAAGAGTGTGCTCATTTATGTGCATTTCTCGTGTTTACTTTGCTAAGGACTCGATTACTAGCCTACTAGAACCAGTTTGCCTAGCAGTGAAAGAATTCAACTCACATAAGACATTGCTACTTCCAGAACTTTATTTATAGCTTGTGCGCAAGCCTGCCGCTCCAACTTTGAATTCTTCTTTGTAGTCCAGTCAAGAGCTCTAAAACTGCTTCAACTACAGGAGTTCAGAAGGAATTGTTTGTTGTTCTGGAAGTTACTGGTATTGCGAGACCTTTGCTGCTTCACCAGCAGAACCAGCTTTTGCCCCAGCATGAAGATGAAACAATCTCTCTTCCACAGGTTTAAGACACATTCCCAGCACCAAACCACTCACAGCTACAGTCAAACCAGCAGCCAACTCCTTTTAACATGCCTGATAAAAACTCTGCTTTTTGTACGTATCTTAGTCAAAACTACAGCAGCCCAGGAAAATGAGAAGGACATGGGTATGAAGAAACACATCTTTAAGAGTAAGCCATCCTTGATTACCATTATCTGAGACCACCAACGTGAGTTTAGATGTGGAGGGTAACATTTGTAGTGATATAGTCTCTAAAAATATAGTGAATGGTTTCATCTTTACTCCCCCCATCCTCATTTTAATAGAAATGCTAAGGGTCATGAGTTTCTAATTGGAGCTGCATGGTCCACAGAGTCACAAATGTCCTCAGAACTGTCTCTAAATGTATTTTTTTTTAAATGAAGATATATTTCCAACAGATTTAGAAACATAAAGCAATCTGCTAGGTATTTAGTGGTCACAACTGCAGTGAATACAGGCAACAAAAATACAGCCATGACCACACTGCAGAATTTCTTCCAAAAGCATTTTTCATCCACATGGTGCAGATGTAGCCATACTACCCATGCAGGGGCTAGACAAGGGATGATCCCATTCTTTTATTCTCTCCCTCAGCCTCAAGTTCATCATGTAAATTGCAGGATCTGGCAGGGGGATTAGGCTAGATGATCTTTTGAGGTTCTTTCCAACTCTTAAGATTCTGTGATTCTGTGTTTTTGCTTGAGAGTACAGGCATTTTTGAAGGTTAGAAAACTGACATCAAAACAGATTCTTTCATGATGTTTTTATTTCTTTAATAAACTGGTACTGAAAACATTTTTAGTTTGTTAGAAAAACACTAAACCCAGGGATGGACATGTGAGCAGAGGAAGCACAGCAAAACCACTTCAAGTTTCCCCTGCCAGCATGCCTTAGGCTCCTCTGAAATTTTATACGTATAGTGTTCTCCGAGTGTTGCAGACATCAGGGAAGCTGCTCTTACATGGACACTTCAAGAACCAACACTTACAGTATTCAAATATTCTCTACAGCATGGCAAATGTATAATACCAATACCCTTCAGATTTTCTGTCTTTCTACTTCCATCATCAGCAGTGACAGCACCAGCAACAATAATAGCTCTTGTACAAAAAGTTGCAGCTTTATGGGGTTTTTGTTCATTTTTCATTTCTGGCCAGCTGTGCCAGAAACAGGGGTAGTGCCACATCACTATTAAGATAGTTGCCATACCTGACATGAATCACATTTGGAAAAAGAAGCACAAGACTCCGGGGAATTAAGGCCATAACAACTGTCAACAAGGCTCACCAGTGCTTCAGGGAAGCCAATCATCATTCAGTCTTGCAGAACTCACACCTGAACTGTTCTCAAGCCAATTTAATTGGAGCTGTAGATAATCCTTAGTGGAGATCACAACAGAAGCATTTAAAAGTGAAGGCAGAGCTCAGGAATAGCAAGGTAATTTCATCTGTGTTGCACGTGGCTAACCAGTTTAAGGACTAACATTCTAAACTATGTTACCAACACCATGGCAGCAGATGACAGCTGAAGACCCGTCTGTTCCATACACACTGGTTAGCTGTAGTATGTGGTAAACTTCACCCTTTGACCAGGATGTACAACACCCGCAACTCCGAGAAGTGGACGAGCATTTCTTCTCCAATGCACTCAGTTCTCTGCTGACTCTTTTAATCAACATCCTCACTGCAGTTACAGACAGTAGTCTGCAATTCTCTGTACTCAATTATTCCCTACAAAACCATTTAGAATTCCAGTTCTTAATTCAGCCTGAGCAAGAAGAGACACATAAAACTCACACTATGAGCAATGAACACATTCTGCCACGCTCAGCCCTTTTCCAAGATATGTCTCCAAATCCAGAAGTTTTATGACCGGCCGTTTCTCCAGGGAATCAATGCTTCAACAGTTATTAAACGTAATTAATGACAGATTCTCTTGAATGCTCCCACAGCAAAATGACTCATTTGCCTGGTTTCAAAAGAGGGGCCTCTCAAGCCAGTAACAGACCTGTAAAGGTGCAACCGCTGAGAGAGCAGGAAACGCAGAGATGTTGGCTGTCACCACCAATAACAAACATGTACCCAATAAAAAAAACAACGCACCACCAAAGCCTACAGCAACCAAGGTTGTTCCCCATTTTAAGTGCCTGGACACTATGTTTTTCATAGTAGTCATGAGCAATCCAGTAGAAAGTTGTGAGAAGGCAACTCTTCAAAAACTTGTTAATGAACAAATTCAGTTAGCAAACTCCTATAAATGAGAAGTTATTTGAACTGGATAAAGGCTTCTTCATTGCATTTACCACTCACAAGCTACACCTGTTGAAGCATATCTAGAAATTGATCTTTATGGCTCAGAAAAGCCAAATCCCACCCATAACCTAGTTTGTTCCTTGCTACCACAGACCCTCAGCCTAAGAGCACAGAAAAGCCACAATACTGTGAAGAATGCCTAGAGTCACTCTTTTGGATTAGACCAGTCCTTGTTTTCTGATGTACTATTACATGTATTAACAAGAACTTTGCTTTAACAAAGAGATTAGCTATACAGATATACAAGAAATCTGATAGTAAATACAGTTACATGAGACAATTATAATGATCTGAAATGTCAACTAGCTCCTGAATATCAGAGTTAATTTTAGTAGCCATTTACATCACCTTCCTCGAATACTGTTTACAGTACCATGAATTTAGATCATATTGATGGCTCCTGCCCAGTGCAGAGAAGGACAAGTATTCTTTTACACCTACTAATGTCCTTCAATGAAGCATGAGGTGACATTTTCCTCATTCTAAGAGACCTGGTCTACCAAATTCAGCAATAGCCGTAAAATTTACGTGGATCCACTAAGTGAAAGAGAATGTACAAGATCAAGGCCGACACTGTATTTTTAGAGCTTTTGTTTCTCTTGAGGAAACAGCAAATTCATGTTCCTATTGTTTGTCAGAAACTTCTCCCTCCCACTTCCAGTGTGCAAGCAAGTTTTACCATGTTTTCAGTCAGTAAGACACTACCCTCATTTTAACTTATGTTAATGCATTTAATACTATGTCAAGCAATGCCCACAACTTCAACCTATTCAAAAACATCTCAAATGTTTGGGAGAGAAGAGGCTTAACAATATTTAACATATTCCAAAGCACATCCAGTTGGTTCCATTTTTGGAAAAAAAAAAATCTAGTAAAAACTACTAGCATCAGACAAGTAAATGCAAGAAACTCTCCAAGTATCTCATGGAGACATTAGCACAGAAGTGCTGTTATATTTGGCACTAGTGACACACAGAGTACAGCTACAGCATAGACGGCCTTCTCTTCTCCCAGAATACGGACAGCTGAAGACTGCACACCACCACACGAAAGGGAAACTCAGACTAGCATCAAGACCTTGTATTTACTCTGAAGACGTGATTGTGACAAGAGCAAATAAGATTTATATAAATGCAAGAAAACGTGATTTTATTTTAAACTTTGTTGTAATTAATATTTTCAGGACCAAATGCAAAGAATTATCTGCTCTCATAAGTGTGGTTTTTTTTTTCCCCCCCCACACAGTATATATAGTCCTCAGGCTGCAAGATTCATATAACTTGATTTCTGGAGTACATCAAGAATATCACTGTCATGCCTGCTACTGCAAGCCTCAACTGCTGTTTTTCAATGAAAACACTGTGTCTTAACCTATTTTAGTTGTTGCCAGCTTTATTGGATTATCTTTAGCTCAAACAGCTAGGTCAACAAAACATCATGCAACGTGTCACTTGATTGTGAATCACTTTTCCTTTCTCAAGAGCACCTGAAGAGGGATCAGATTCATAGGTCAAATTATCAGCTCCAAGACAAAGAAGTGACATGAATAAAAGCTTCAGATGGATCAGACTCTAAGATCGTAAATGTTGTGGGGGTGATAAGAGAAAGACTAGTCCTGTCCTTGTCCTTAAACGTCGCTCTTTTTCCTTGTAGACTCCATATACATTTACACTGTTGCATGGGTAACAAACAAGTCCAAACCCTTCATCCTTTAGTTATGATCCAATGGAATTCTCCCTTTAGAAATCACAAGTCTCAGGAATGATATTACATCGCATCAGCATCTTCAGTTCTCAACAATCGGGAAACAGGTCAGTTGGCTTCAGAAACACGATATCCCTCCTACATCATCCCAGACCTGAGCTAAAAACTTCATTTTTCTAACAGGCCAGTGGAACTTGCCCAGATGAGTCATCCACTCCAACAGACTTTTTCAGAAGCCTCTCTCTTTTAGGCTTCCCTAAGCAAGTCCAGAAGCAGAGCAGTGACAGTAACATGGAACAGCAGTGGGCAAGCTCTGGAAGAGAGCAGCATCAAAAGGTACTACACTGCAGGTAACTATTACATCTCTTCTGTATTTTGAAGACAAAGACAATACGGTTTCTTCTGTATGTACAGGAAAGATGAAGTGTGCACGATGGCACTGACATCAACTCCTACAGTTTAGTTGCTTTTCCCATTATATGATTCAGAGACATAGCCAGAAAAGCATTTGAACAGCTCTTAGTGGTTTTAGACTAGTTGATATTGCACAGCATTCAAATTTGGCAAAACATATGCAAAAGAAGACAGCAGAACATTTACCCCTTTCACTAAGGAGTCTTATGATACACAACAGTACATACACAAAAATTCTATTTAGAGTAACTGAATTCACTCCCATGGTTTTCCATCAGCATCCAACACGTATCTAACTCTGCAGAAGCTGTCACCACCCTGGTTTTAGGGGAGCACTGCTACAGCAAAAGAGCACCGATGTCCAGTTCAAGGAGCCTTTTGTGAGAATTTGCAGTCATTCCTGCATTTCATTCTCTTAGGGAAGCTCAGAACAAACAACTGCTTTAAAATCTAAGAGCAGGTACACAGCATAAGAAGTTGAACTTCAAGGTAAGCAGAAAATCATTTTTCCTAATTAATAATACATCAATTTGAGGTTTATGTTCTAGCATCAAAGACATTTCTTCATAATGATTTATTTGCTGGCAGTCTCTTTAAGAGAAGGTTACTTGTTTCAAACAAGTTTTATACCCAAACCCATTATTCCAACTTCAGCAAATCCCTTCACATACCCGTCCCAACACTCCACCATAAAAGAGCCTTTTCACTACATATATCTCCAAGTACTATCACAACCTTTGAGTACAATTTCTCCTTTAAAAAGAGGTGGAGGCAGGGAAGCATGGATTCTGGCCATGAGGAGCAGAAGAGGTAGCTGTATTGTCATTTAATAATGGAAGCATGGCTGAAAGTTCATTTTACATAAACACAATTTCCTCTCCATTTCCTGCAGCAAGCCTCTTTATGAGCCACCCACCCGTGTACTAGCTGAAACATTACAGCAGCCACCACAGATCAATGAGCAGAGAGCAGAAATCTCACCTGATAGTAAGTCTTAATGTTTCTGACTAAGATGGTCAGGTTTTGAACCCGAAGATAGGTGTCGTTATTTACATGCTTGTTGACACGTTGGTTGGTTGGTCGAGGATCTCTGTTAAAAGATGAAAAACAACAACAAAATAAGTATTACTAGTTATTCAATACTAAGGCTTAGTATCTCAGTAACACACCATTAGGAAACCCCTTAAAAGCACACCAGTTCAATGTGCTGATATAATTACACATTAATTCGTGATAGAATAAACTCATTGCCTTTGCATCTATGTGTAAGTTGGAAATCGTCCTGTGTGCCATAAAGTAACCCGCTTTAGGCTAACCCACCCAGCATCGCAGGGCAGCTCCCCTCCTTATTTACATTTCCCCCCAAGAAAGTGTATTTAGTTTGTGCACACTAGATGAAAGCAGTCTCTGATAAAGGATTTATCTTGCTCAAATAAAGAGAAGTCTGCCTACTATACCTGACTTGGCTTTGGAATTTTAAGTCAAGAGAAGGTGTTAACACTTCATCAATGATCACTGTGCAATCTGCAAAACCCAGATGCACTGAAGTGAAATGAAAAAGGAGCAATGTGCTTTCATTACATCCATACAATCAACCAGGTCTCTTTCATATACGCAGTGTCACAAAAACAAGCTCTGTTGAGCTCAAATTCTACTGGGCTTCAAGCAGAGATATATGCAAGACAGGAAAAAAAGTCAGTGAAAAGACTTTAGGGAAACAAATCTGATGTTTTGTTTGATTTTAAGGAAGCAAATAAAAACAATGTACCTGAAGCAATTTTTTTCCCCTCAAATAAAACAGGAGGAAAACCTGGAAATAAGTTAATAGGCGTGTGCACCTTCAGATTCTCTGTGTACACCCTAACACACGGCAAAAAAAAAGAACCTGAAAACTTTTATCTGCCAATAGCACAGATCAAAGCCTTGTGCTTCCCCTCTAAAAGAATCCTATCAGCAAACTGCTACACAGGCCAAACACCTGCCTCCCTGGGCACTCCTTTGGCTGGTAATTAAGCCATTCACAGTTCTTCCAGAGCCAAATATTGAACTCCAGCGTTGACAAGGAAATAAAAGAGGGACTGATCCAATTTCTTTTCTAAATATATCTGTCAAAGTTTACGTAAGTATGTAAAGAGCTTTTTTTTTTTTTTTTTGAATGCACAATCATCCCAAAGTATTCCTCTAGTGAAAACAATGCTACATCTATGAATGTGACAGAATACATGGATTCCTGAGAAGAGAGAAAACTGCCTTGCCAGGAGATAACATCAGATACGCTATTTACCTACTTCAAGCAAACTGAAGCACAGATGAGCAAAATTGCCAATGGTATAAATTAGCATGACCCTACACAGCCTTTACAGCAGCTAAGGATTTTGTATACTGATTGGCATTGTAAGTTATTAATAAATAATTAAAAAAAAAGAGCTACACAGCTGTAGGAAGCTTTTAAAATAAAATCTGTGGGAAATGTTATATTTTACTGATGCTCTGACACAAGAGACCGGAAGCCATATCCACACAGTTTGACAGTATGTGTCTTTGGCAACACAGCAAGTTGGAGAAGCATAAATGGCACCTAGGCCTTCAGCACACTCCGAGCAGACACTGGACTCTGAAGGAAGCTGGATGCTTAGCATTTTTAGGCAAGGTCACAGCAACAAACCATGAAGCTAAAAGGAAAGAAACAAAGTAAAGAGAAGTTGGCCAAACACAAGGGTCAGCCTACAGTTCTTGTTTCCACATGAAAGCTCCTGTAGGCAGCATGCTGCCATGCCCCTGCCTGGCAGTGACCCAGACCTACAGCCAGGAAGAGAAAGCTGACTGAAAGCAGAGAAATACTGCACATCCTGTACCAAAACTACACTAAATGGGGCAAAAATACAAAAAAAAAGCAACCACCAGCCACAGCAAAGGAGAGGAAATTTCTTCCAACAGCTGTAGGCAGTGTAACTTCAGGACCTGAATGAAGTTTTCAAAAATACCATCAGACGCACAAACTCCTCTTCCAAGACAAGGCCTGTTCACCTTTTGGCACAATGGAGCTAGCTACATGTTACAAGGACATAAGCACTTGCAGGATCAGGCTCTAAGAAGCAATTCTGGAGCTTTCATCCCATCATCTTCATTGAGGGTACTTGGTTGCCCCAAGAGCCACTGACCTCTGCATGCTCTTAACCTGGAGCCCAACCACAGCCACTCTGGTAGTCCTGCCTCCTCCCCACAGATAGGAATTGAAAAGTTTTTCTGAAAACAGAATACAGCTCAAGATAGTAACAGTTTGGACTTCTGAATGTGTTGCACAACCAACTTCATCTCAGTTCACTTCAGAGAGGATCCTTTGCACAAGATGTGAAAGGCCAGTACAGCTTTCAAACTACAGTGGGGCTTATTGTTTCCACAGGAAAAACTAAAGAATTCCTTCTCAACAAGCAATACACCATTTCTTTGTTACCATTTTTTTCTTAATCCTGGATCATAGAAGCTTGAGTACTAACCACAGCTATCCTAGCTCCACAGTGAAGAACTTAGAGGAACCACAGAAAGTTGCTCTTGAAGGCAGTGGGAGGTTCTCCAAAAAAGACAGATTTATTCTTCTCTATTTACCAGATAAATTCAGTTTTTGTTCAGCTGAATTGGCAGAACATCTTTTGACCTAGTAAGCACGGAGATGAACACTTATAAGAATCAAGGGATCAAGGCAAGTGTTTATTCAGAAAGAATACGTTAGTTGCATTTTTCAAGCACTTTGTGTGTCAGACCTCCTGCCTAAAACAACCATGTTGCATTCTGCGAGGTCAGCTGGGTTTCTCCTGCTGATGCTGTCACCTGGCTCCTGAGACACCTTCGGGGACACGGAATGGAGAGACTCAGAAGCCAGGAAAGGCAGTGAAAGACCCAGACCCACCTGCTGCCTGCTCTCCGAAGAGATGAGGCCTCACTGCAGAGGAGCAGCGCAAGCACTTGGGCTTGAGGGTACCTGCGCCAGGGAGGAGGCCTGCCCCAGAGAACCTTCAGCCAAACTCACCTACCGATGCCAAGAGAAGTGAAAGACAACGGCTTTAGAAACCTAGAGAGATCAAGGGACTAAAAACACTACAACCTATAGTGTCATCTATAGCAGGGAAAAGCAGGAAAAGGAAGCAAGGTCTTCAAGTGAAAAACAAACAAACAAACAAACCAACCAAACAAAAAAAGCACCCAAGTAAAATAACACCCTGAGAGGAAAACTCTACATAGAAAGACATTTCTGCCTTAAAAAACACCCAGCTGTTGGTACTACATTCTGCAAACTATATTATCCTGTTTGGCTGGTGAAACTTGTTTATGAAGAACTTTACAGAAAGAAACTCTTTCCAAGGATCATATTGATCATTAAAGATATTTTTTTTGCAACACTAACCTGACAACCCAAACAAATGCCTGTCTGAATATATCTGAAAATCCCCTGAAGACAACCTCAGATGAGAAGCTTTTTCAGTCCTTTGATGACTGGTCTTTCCTTCATACACAAATTACACGAAAACTACAGTTCTCTTTTTATTTTTAACAAAAAAACCCCAAACCATCTACTTCTCAAGATTAAAAAAAGTTTCTTGGCTAAGACTGAGGCAGAATGACAAACGTGATTAATGAAAGTACTTCAGAAACCAGCAAAAAATACCCAAGCCAAACAAACAGAAGGGAAATCTGAACCACTATACATCCAAATATTTTAAAGAAGTCCTCTGCTCACCTTCATGACTTTTACAGGAACACAGAGGAAAGGAAGGGCTATGAGACAGAGGAGAAGTGATGAGTTCTGCAGAATTGGGGCCTGCAGCATAAGTGCTTGAAGATGCAACTCCTTAAGCCATCAATTAATAACACAGAAGTAACAAAATTATCCTCTTTTAAATTCAAAACAACGATCCCATTTAAGCAATTTCTGTCAAGTACTTTTGATGACGAAGAGGGAAGCCCAAAAACCAGGCCCAAGGGTTATGAGATGCCAGGAGTCGGGTGTGCCTGGCACGCCCAGCATCCCACAGCACTTCACTCTGCAGATCACTAACTGAAAATAGACCACTCTTGGACCAGTCTAACTCTCCTATCATCTGACTTCTTCCTCTGTCATTAAGCAGGATGATGTACTAATGCCAGCAGGGTTTCTAAATTGCCTGGAAAATGGTAGAAAAAAAAAATACACTTCTAAATGAGATTTTAAATCAAACTGACACATGTCTTTAACCTTCTGGTATTCATGCTACATTTGCTACAAACCACAAGAAGTAGGCACTCACAACATGGCTGTTCCTGTCACATGGTCCAACTTAAAAAAAACACCCCACAGATTGACAGTACCACCAAACATGACAGCTGCAAATTGAAATGGGGAAAAAAAAAAAAAAACCCAAACTTTTGTGCACTTTTATTAAGCCGTTTTGATACCAGTAGTTTTATCAGCTGTATTCCTAATCACATTCCTGTTTGTTAAATGTTTTAACAGACAAGCAGAGCCTACTATCAATCACAAGAATAAGAACAAGTCAATACGAAAACATTTACGTGCCTTGCAAGTGTAAATTCCCACATCATTTCCCAAATAAAACTTTTTATAGAAAGTTAAACAGGACAAATATTTGCTTATGCTTGTAGGTATTCTGCTACAGCTGCAACTGTAACAGTGAAGGCAGTCTACTCAGTGTCACCGCGTTCTAGTTTTATACCAGGAAGTGACAAACAACCATCTGAAAAAAGTTCTTCAAAATTTGCCCACAGAGAAGCTCATTAATCTGACATACACAAATCCACCAGAAACAGAAGCAGCAGTTCCACTTTGAAGACTAACATTTTTATATGCAGAGTATTCAGCCAGTACTGCAAGTCTGCAAAAATCAACATGTTTTCCATGCATGATCAGGTTGGGGTACACACTAGAACGTAGGGAAAGGAAACCACTCATTTACAGCAAAACTACTTGAAAAACACATTTATCTTCTCTTAAAATACCAGTAGAGAAACCAAACACTGCTGCCTGTCTCTTCCTATTAGTAGTGGTGTCTTAGCTGCTTAACGAGCTAAATCTGAGAACTAAGCAATCCCCAACTTTTTTAAAAAGGGTCTTGCTCTGTTAGGGATCATCAACAAGCAA
Organism: Urocolius indicus; assembly: GCA_013401255.1. NCBI lineage: Eukaryota > Metazoa > Chordata > Aves > Coliiformes > Coliidae > Urocolius > Urocolius indicus. Next base: position 345,274 of record WBNH01002357.1, on the reverse strand, counting down.
GCAAAAGGATCACTGGCAAAGCCCAGCAGCTGGTCACCTACTAATGACATTGTGGCCAGAATCTGCCTAAATCCAGGACATATTCCCTTCCTCCTCTCTCGTGCCATGGCTGCATTTGGTATGCCTGAGCAAACTACATTTTATTCAGGGCTAGTATTCCTGGGGGCAGGCAATTTCTGAAGAAGATGGAGCAAAGGCACAGCCCTGTTTTCACCCCGTCATGCAGCCAGCAGAGACCTGGCAGGCAGGCAAAATGACAGGATGTCATGCATCCTCCTGGTGAGACAACTGCCTTGCTGATATGAACCCCTCATCTAAACAACATTGAACACCACAACATCAGGCAGTTAGAATGTTCTCCACTCCAAGCTGCTAGATAGTATTTGGGCAAAATCCAACCTATTAGGACAGAAACTAACAGCTGATGAACTCGTACAGCCCACTTGCACTCAGCAATCTCCACTCAACAGGTATATCTCAATTTCTTCACAGATCCGCCTGCCTTTTTGGCCATGGAATGAATCTAAAATCTCCTCAGCCACAGGATAAAAATGTTTTATTTCTAACAAATTCCCAAGAATTTGGCTTTCAAAATCTTCAGCAAAAGAAACCTGTTGATCTGCAGCAAAGTACTGCATCACACCTGGTGTTTCAATGCAAGCTTATGGGCTTGTGCTACTTCTGTCCCAGCAAGCAGGCAACGAAGGTATTTAACCTAAAAAACTAAAAACGCAATAACACACGACTGAGTAGACAGCTATCCACATCAGGAGCCCAGCTCCTTCACTCTGCTACCCTCTGCTCTCTGCATGTTGTGCATGCATGCATGCATCTGTGCTCTCAGGCAATCAACACTGTCATGGCATGGCATATCAGATTCTACCAGATTTATCAAAGGCCCTCATTAATACAATTTCAACAGGGAGAAATCTCAAGCCAAGCACTGAAAGTAATCTTCGAGGACCAGGACTTGAAAAACTGATGAGCAAGTATTTAAAAAAAAGGAGAAAAAAAAGAAAAGTATTTTTTCTATTCTGAAAGCTTTGTGGGGCAGAAACATGCCTTGCAAGGCTTTCCTGATTTTCAGGCGAGCGGTAATTGCATTGCAATTACTAAAGGTTAAGCCAGGAAAAAGTGAAGGTCACAGTCAGCACCTCTCCCAAGTGCCTTGCTGGGCTGGGATAGTAAGTACAACCACAATCTCTCCAAAGTTAAACAGTCTTGGGCTCTTGGTTTCAAGCTTTTCAGACACCATTAAAAGCACTGCCAAAAGCGCCTAAAAAGGGGGGGGAAAAAAAAAAAAAGCCCTGATCGTGTATAACGGGCCAGTTTCCTACTCCGCACTGCTTGTGCTTTCCCCTCAATATTTTTGGAATAAACAAACGTATTTTCCTGACTGCTTAAGGTCAGTCAACATGCTGAGACATCTCTCACAAACTCAAGATATCTGACAAAACGCCAACAACTGTCACTGCATTTGGTCAGCCTATATGCTTATCTTCCTCATTTGAATGAGATCTTATCTTTCACTCCTTGTGCTCAGAGCACCCTTAAGTTGTTCCACAGACTTAAACAATTTTGTGTCTCCTTATTTCAATGGCTAGCTACCAAATACTTAAGCTTGCAAACACCACCAAAACATCTAAAACATCACTCACAAGAATGGCACAGCCATTCGAAAGCCACATAACTCCAGCTTATTTAACAATGATGCCTCTTGAAATTTCATAATTTTTCTTCTTTGAAACAGTAAGGTTCTTTCACATGTTAATTAACAGCACTGCTTGAGTTAGACAAATCCACAGCAGATTCAACTGTTCCTTGATCGCCTGTTTGGTCATCTCCAAGCCAAACACAATAGTCACGAATCACAATACGTTTCTTACGTCTTGTAAAACTACAAGTCTAAATCTGAACACATACTCAAGGCTCTAATTTGCAAAAGTGCTCTTTTTCAACTCCTTGAGAAATGCTGGAAGTTATGTCTCCTTTTTACAGCAGGTTTCCATCCCAGCTAACTCTTTACACCACTAGTTTATTGTCTCCAAGTGGGCTGATGGATCTGGATTCTGTTTGAATCATGACTCTTCACCAGTTTCACCAACTGAACTCCAGTTCCTGGTTGCCACTGTCAGTAATATCACACCAGAAGAACATTCGATCACCCCTTCAGATGGAGCAGCCAGGATCCTGAGGATACCGAAATTTGCCAAGCTGAGCAGGTAGGACATGGGTTGTCACACTTGAAGTTACTTTTCAAGATTTCATTTAAAGAATCTAATATGAATTCTTCGTTTAAGTGTTTGGACTTGGTCTAACATTACAAATCACTGGTCAAGCTTCAGTTCATTTCATTCTTTTAAAAAGAGTGCAGTGCCAAAATTGAGTCATTTCTGAAATCTCCTCCTCTGAGAGTCAAACAGTTCTCCCTACAAACTCTTCCTCAGATTCAGACTCACTTCAGACTATTTAAAGGCAAATACAGAGATGATAGAAGACATTTAGGATCTGTATGCAGCAGACTAGCGACAGGAAAGGATGTGCTTAACAAGCATACATCACCCGTTCACTCCGAAGTTACAACAGTTTTACTGTTTGCTCTTTCAGCCTATTTATGAATGCCCTCAAGACCTGTCCTTACAGTGCTGCCTGAAGGAGATCACTAAAGTCGAAGTGAGGTTTTTTTTTCTAAATTATGTATTTAACACTGAAGTTTAGATGAAAGCAGACACACTTCAGAAGAAACCCTCCCTGTAAAGCTACATGTGATAAAACACTTTCATTTCCTTATTTGTACTGCCACATACCTTCCCGTAAACCATACACTAGCAACGAAGAAAATCTAACTGCTCAGAAAACAAAAAGGGAAAAAAACCCTATTAAAAAAGTTAAAGCACATTTTATAGAACTGGGTAACTTTTGACGCTTTTTTTTTTTTTTCCCCTCCCCCTTTGCTTTTGATATTTTCAAAGAGCAACCAAACGGACGAAACGAAAAGTACGCCAAAACCGCGCAGCCGGTGCTTTCGCCCTGCCCGCCGCCCGCTCCCAAAGCCTGCCCAAGCGAAACCGGCGCGCCACATGCCGCCCCCCGCCAGCCCCGACCCGCGCGGGTGAGCAGCCGCGACGCTCCGGGCTCTGCCGCCCCCCTTCCCTCTGGGACCCACCCTGCCCCCGTCCTCGAGACCCACTCACATTTGCAGCATGATCTGGTTCAGGACGACGCCATCCGCCAGGTCCATGTAGACGCCGAGGTTGTCCCCGTCCCCGTCCCGCAGAGCGCCGAAGGTCTTCACCTGCCGGGAGGAACGAGCGGGTTGGGAGCTGGCGGAGAGCCCAGCCAGGCACCGCGGGGCCAGCCCCGCCGGCAGCACCCCCCCACCCCCCCGCCGCTCACCCATGTCACCAAGGGGCTCTGCAGAAAGAGCTCCAGGAGCTCGGAGACGGTCACGTCCATGTCGCCGAGGCCGGGCTGGCGGCGGCGGGAGGCTGCGGGCGCGGGGCCGGCTCACTCGGGAGACAAAGGCGCGCAGCCCATGGCCCGCCGCCCCGCTGCCCGCCGGGCGCTGCCTACAGGGCAAACAATGCGCGGCTCATCGCTCCCCCGCCCCCGCGCCGCCAGGGGGGCCGCCGGCCGCTGCGGTCCGTCCCGGCGGCGACGGGCCGGGGTTCCCCGCCGAGCTCGCCCCGCAGCCGCGGGAGTGGCAGCCGGGCACGGACGAGCCGCGCCGGGAGAGAGGGGCGAAGGGGAACGGCCACCCGCGGCAATCTCCCCTCTCGAGGCCGGGAGCAGAGGCGCGAAGCTCCCGCGGGCGGCTTTTTTTAGCGGCTCCGAGCGGCTCCGAGCGGCGGAGCGGCCGCGCGCTGCTCTCAGCCCCGCTCCGGCCGCCGTCGCGGCGGTACCTGCGGCGGGCGCGCCCTCGCCCCNCGGGGGGCCCCCGCCCGGAGCCCTGCGGGCCCGGCGCCAGCCGCGTCTGCCCGGCTCTCTGCGCCCGGAGACAGGAGGTGAGGGCGGCCCCGCGCCCCCTTCCCCCGTTTGAGCCGAGCGGCTTTGGGGACCGCGCCGTGGCTCCGCCGCCGCGCAGCCGGGCGAGTGCAGGACGCCGAGCCGCCGCGGCAAACTTTGTGCTTTGAAAAGCGTGAAACTACCTGTGGAGTGCTACAGCGCGCGCCGCGCCGGGGATGCTTCGGACGTGCAGCGCAAACCCCGCAGGGCGGCACAAGGACCCGAAGACGAAAAGCGGGAGGAGGGCGCGAGGCAGCCGAGCGCTCCCGCGCGGCCCTGGTCCGGACGGACGGCTGCGGGGCGAGCGACCATCGCTCAGCAGCGCTGCCGCCGGGGATGGGAAGCGCTGTCCTGCTGAGCCTAAAAAAACACAAAAGACTAGCAGTGGGAGGTCACCTGGGCGACAGCTGCCGTATTTATCGCAGTTTCAGATCGTGAGGAAATGAAATGTAGTGACAAAGCTGAACCCTTACCTGCACGGCGTTGTGTAGAGAGGTTCGGCTTGCCAGGTTTTCGCTTTTGCTAGTTTGCTGCTTTTTCACAGACTTAGTCTTTTATCTCGGGTGCTTTCTGCCTTTGTATCGGCCGCTTCTTTCTGCGTTTTGCCTCTTTCTTGTTTGGTCGTGCCCAACTCGCAAAATACATTTTGGATCTTTCACAATCGGGCAAAACGCGCGTAAAATTCTGTTTATTATTAACCACTCAATCTTCTGTACGCTTTTGTGGGAAAGGACGTGGGCGTATGAGCGGTTGTGTCTCGGCTGAGAGAGGGACAGCCGCTGTTTCGCCCGAGGGCCGCGGGCAGCGTGCAGCCGCCTCGTACCAAGCGGCACACGGGGGGACTCGCGGGGCCCGGTTTGTCCCACCGAAGGCCGGGTTTAACGGCGTGCTTCTCGAGGAGCCTCTTTTTAGGCAGCCCCCTAGGTATCGGAGACCTCTCGGCGGTATCGGTCACCAATACACTAGCAACGTCACGCTTTGGGTTTGCTCCTTGTCAGGCTTTAACAGAGCAGAAAAAGCAGGCGGCTGCCGTCTGAAGTGCTGCGCTATCCGCGGCCCCGCTCCCGGGGATCAGCGCCGCAGGGGAACCACCTGGGTTCTCGCTGAAGAAGCCAAGAGCCTCCCGAGCCCCCGCCTTGGGATTTGCATTTGGATGGATCCCATTGTTACAGGAGTACTCCCCGACGTTACGAGGCCCAGGTGCCATTCCAGGCATGCGGTTTGGTTTTCATCCTCAAACTTGCAGAGCCAGGAAGGTCAACTCCCGGTAGCCGGACCTGGCCCGTGTGAGCTGGCACTTGGTCACGAGCTAGTAGTGCAGTTTCACTCCAAGTTTCTAAGAGAGGAGGTGCCAGGAGAGTACACGTAAATTAACACGTTATTGTTGGAGTCATGTAGTCCAAGTGTTTCTGAGCCTGGAAAGATGGAAGGTTTGTAAGTGAACTGTCTGATGTAGTTGCAAGGAGAAATAGTGATGCTTTTGAGTGGAACAGCTCCCACGCAGGTGTGGAGGGACGAAGGAAAATAGCTAATCTCTAAAACGCTTCAGAGGGATGGACTGCTAGACTTTAGGATCTGGGAGCCTCATGATCTCGTGTTCTGTGAACAGCTTTCACGAAATAAACTTCTCAAGCTGTTACTGCAGTACTAACAACAGAAGATGGGTGTGTTTCATCAAAAGAACTTAATAATTTCATTGAAAAATATATAATCCCCTTCAGAGAAGGCAGCATGCAAGTGGGAGAACGCTTTCCCCCGGTGCACCACTCGGGTGTGACCCACCCGCAGGAGTGGGACGCTGCAGGCACCTGGAATGAGGCCACGGTTGTCTGGGCTGGTCTCGGTGCTGCCAGAATCGAGAAGGTGCAGCAGAGAGCACGATTCTAAAACCCAAACTTCTTAGCAGGAAGTGTTGGCGGGGATGCTCACGCCTTAGCCAGCCAACGGCACTGCGGAAGCTACAGAAAATGTTTGGCCGCCAGCAGCAGGGCAGCGCGCGCTGGAGATGCGGCTGCGGTAGCAGGACTGGAGGGGGGTCGGAAGTGGGGTGCGGGACAGAGTCGGAGGTGGGATCGGGGAGGGGAGGGGGAGGCGTTGTGGGGTCGGGATCAGAGTCTGGGGGCGGCCGCTGCCGCTTCGTCGCCGCGGGCAGGGCCAGGGCGCCCCCTGGCGGCGCGGGGAAGGGAGCGCGGCTGCCTTTGAAAAGCGCTGCCGCCAGCGTAGTGTGAAACTCTCAGTGCGCATCGAATGGAAGCTCCGCGAGGGGCTACAGCCCGCGGCGGAAGAGCTGAAGCACTGAGGAAAGCACGCTGAGAAACGCTGAGCCACGAGGCCCCGAACCCGCCTGATGTCCTGAGCCGCAAACTTCACGCTGGCAACACAGAAGCTGTGTGTGGGTAAAACCCTGCCGACCTGCAGAGGAACGGGATCCTGCAGCCCTGCCGAGTGCAGTCATGGGTACACAGACTTGAGACGCCAGACTGCCTGCCCTGGGTAAAACCTGTACCCTGACTATTGGACCCCTAAATTCCATGTGTTGGAGTTTTTCTTCTCAGTAATTCTGTGTCACACCTGTCACAGAATCACAGAATCTTAAGGGCTGGAAGTGACCTTGAAAGATCATGTTCAATCCCTCTGTCGGAACAGGACCTCCTAGAGTAGGTCACACAGGAACAGCCCCAGCTAGATGTGTACACCTTCCTTCGTGTTCTCTCCCCACTTGGCATTTATAGAATGAGCACCTTGAGTTATCTGCCTTGTGTTTCACCAAAGACGTAGCTTGTAAAACCTTACTTACCTACTACAGGTCAAGTTATCTCTAATGGTACCTGAAGCTGCCACCTTCCCACAGCAGACAAAATAAAATGCCCATGAATATGTCCAAGAAAGTTCAGATCCAGACATGTATGTGCAATTGCATTTGGAAAACATGCTTCTTACTGTAAAGAAATGACGACAATTTGTAGTACTTAATGTGATTTGCAACAGCTTTCTTTTCATGGCATTTGCATATGGTCAGCTTTTAACTAAAAAAATAACTATCAAAGAAATAAGAAGCACCAGAACATCAATTTGAAACACATACAAAGGTACACACAACTAAGGACACCAGGACATTTAATACTTCTATTACCATCATGTGTATTTCTAAAGCACCCTTTGCAGCCACAAAGTACTCGAATCTCAGCAACACAGACCACAGAAGGAAATTTCTAAGCGCAAGCATTTCCAAATGTTCCTTTAGGCAGACTGGACTGTAAATGGCATGATTCACCTCCCTCAGACTGTCCCCTAGCAACGATTACAACCATCAACAAAGCTCCACCATTCATCTGCTGTCTGAAGTGTAAGTTGCTGAGGGATGGGAATAACAGAATTCACAGGTTACAATACAAGAGTTAAACTCATGGTAATCAGGAAAGAGTGGGTTTTTTTCCCCCCCTTTTGCTTGGGACTTTCATTAAGCAGCTTTCTTGTAAATATGACTCTACTGTTCATCAACCAGCTTCTCAGCTCTGAAGCAAGTCTGCTTTAAACAGACTGGAGCTGTAAACAATGGGTGCCAGGAAAAAAACAGAAGGTGGCCAGAAGACAGCTTTGCTCCTCTCAATATCCAAATCTGAAATGCTGTTTTCAATACACTTCATTTTTTTCTGGACAAAGGTGGTAAAGAAACTGTGTTAGAGAAATCTGAAGGAAAATAAAAGAAGCAAACCTGTATGTACTACCAAAACACAAACAAAACCCCAGGAGTATTTGCTTATGTGCCTCAGATCAGTTTGAATGCATGGGGGAGGACGGTGGTTTACAGAGGCTCTGTGCTAGTATCTGAAAGAAAACATTCAGAGAGAAACTCCCAGAAAACCTAGCATTAACCTTTGATACTGGGCAGCACGTTCATTCAGTGCTGAAATTTAAGGCAGCTGCATAGGCTTCTGATGAGATTAACATAGCACACCATCTAAAATACAAGGAGACGGAGTTTGGGCCGAATCTCTCACAAATGTCTGAGTCCATAGAAAACAAGAGCCAAACACATGAGGTAAACAATAAGCAAAAGGTATGGGGAGAAGATGAAGGGGCACCAGTGGTTTATGACTCTTTGCATGAACTGGAAGGGAGGAATGCTCATATCCCAGGCAAACACAAGAGCCAAAGCATAACCTCCTTAGCTTGAACCCTTCAGAGAAGCAACAAGTGCCACAGCAGCAGCAGAATGCTCACGAGCCTGAAAGAGAACAAATTCATTTAAGTTAGACTCATAAACTCAGGAGGTGCTAGAAACAATGGCTGGTTGTAGTGATCCAGAGCAGCGAGCTTGGGTACAGGAGGGTGGGAAGTGCCCATCCAGCAGATCAGGAAGATGTCATTTGATGCTGCAGCACAGAGGGGAAGGCATCTTGTAGGTTTTAAAGGCCCAAAAGTGCCTGGTCTGTTGAGAAGGTGATTACTGAAGAGGCAAAGCCAAAGCTGTGTAAAGGCTTGAGAAGGGTAGCGAAACCATGGGTTCTCATCAAGGCACAGAACATAACCAAGGCAGACGATTGCCATGTGTGTTCCTCAGTTTCTCTCTTTGACAGGAGGTAAAAACTACACGAGCAGCCTTAACTGGGAATCGGGAGAAAAACCAACAGGACCACCTTAGGAACAGCTATTAGCCTCTCTAAAGGGAAAGAGGGAAGTATAGAAAGAACTGAAACATATCAAATGGAGCATCTTTTGGTTATGTTATTTAATATTAATGATTTGAAAATATTTCAGATTCATCAATTGCCATCAATCATCACTAGTCCTTATAAAAACAGAACATGATATTGAAGATCCAACACTTCAGGGAACTGTTTGTTGTTAAGACTGGTGTTTTGGTTCCACAAGAGTGTATTGATATCTATATTGATGACCTTAGGGGCTAAATAAAAACAGCAGGCAAGCACAAGCAAAGGTTTTATAAGTGGCTTTGAGAAGTGCTTAAACTATCCAGAGTTGACATGTAAACTCACATGCAAGGAAAACACTTCAAGGAGAAGTTAAAGCTTCAGCAGGGAGGTAGATGACAGTAAGGCTGGGATGACCACCTTGGATGTTTACCAAGAGGAGAGATATGTCTTGGAATGTGAGGAATGGGGAAATTTGTGTCCATGTGCTGCCCAAACAGCACCCTGAATCCATCTGTGTGCAAGAGCGACACGGCAAGACATTCAAGAATTTGAGGAGCTAATGACTCCAGTTTTGAGGGAATATGACAGAAGGCACAAAACTAAGCTTGTCCAGTGATAACCCCAAAGAAGGGGTTAGAGATAGCTGTTTGACAAGAGCATGGTAAAAATTGGATATCAGTGGCTTATGTATCATGTGCACTGCCTTAATCTGCTGAGATGGAGAAGGTGGCTTTGATCCTAGTTGAAGTACAAGTTTAATCTTATTTAGAGAAGCTCAGTGTGAATGGAAACTGCCTTTAAATCACATGGGCCTGGCTCACTCTCTTAGAAGTGAGATTATTTTTCAATTACAGTTGCTTGAGAGAACTGTTATTTGCATGGTAACACCAGTGTTTCACAGATGCTGTAGCGGCTGTAAACTCATCATAGCGCATACAAGGACTCTGGTGATGCTGCTGTTCAAAAGCCCTTCTCTTCTTTGCCACTACAAGCCTCCTGCCTGCCCTCATATTCTGACACAAGACCTGTAGGCAGATTATTGATCAGTGTAACTCCGTTCTCTCACTGTTTGGTGTAGTAGTAGCTGGGGTGTCCAAAAAGCACAGAGGTCAGACACGCTTTGTAGTGATAGTGCTCACTACATTGCACATGCTGTCATATCTGATCTACACCTGTCATCCAGACACACTTTTCTAGCATTTTGCAGAGGCTGGTAAGATGCTGTAAGCTGCCAGAGGCATTTTCATATTAGAGCATGGTGAGGAAACAAGCTGTTTTTGGAGGATCAGATGATCTAATTTGCAGATGTGTAAAAGTAGAAGCAGCTTGGAAATGTAGAGTTTGTAAAGCTTCTTCCAAATGTTCATTGTTGTTAGCACAGACTTTTGATGTTAGCATACACCCCTGTGAATTGTTTCATCAGGAGCTGCTTCCCAGCTACCTCCACATCTAAGTCACAGCATTGATCCACTATCAGTGTATTGCAAGATTAACAAATTGCACATCCCCGACCATTTCAGGGATCCCTCACTGTTCCACACCAATTCAGTGACAGCACGAAGGTACAGTTGTACTATCTCTGGCCTTACCAGGAGGATGGAAGACTCTATTGAGCTTTCCAACCTAAAAGCATCAACCTCCCACCTGAATGCCACAGCTGTCATAAGGCCCTGTAACATCTGCAGGTTTAAAACAAGCCTGAGGGAAGTACCCCTTAAAATTAGAATTCCAGGATCTCAGCCACTGAAGCATACATCTGAAACACAAGAGAAGACTAGGTGCATCTGAAAACTCATGAGCATAACATAAGGGCTCTGGTATGCATGAACTTCCAGAAGCAATGCTAACAATAGTGATCTATCCACGTGATCACAGAATGCTTCTGAACCTGTTCAGGTGGGAAGCCCACATACAGAACCTGTATGCATAACATTTAAAGTTGCTTATGAGTATCAAAACAGTGTTATTCAGCCCATACAATGCCCAGTCTGTATTACAGATGCATATTTTGTGAGCATAGTTCCACTCTATACCAAATAATTTTCAGGTGCCAACTCAGGCCACAAACGGTTGTTCACATGGACCTATTTCAGGGCCGTTCTCAGACAGAACCCTTATACCTCTGGGAGATGGAACTGAGCAGAGTGAGGCCACCAGCATATGTCTGAAATCACTGTAAATCAGAAGCTATTTCAATAAGTTGCCAGTAGCATTCTTCTTTAAAAAAAAATCCACGGGCTTACATATTATTTTTACATTGTTCATAAATACACTGGAGCACAGACTACCCCTCCCTCCTTTTTCAGATTTCCTTTTTCCAGCAGTCCACAAGTTTTCATTGCAGCTTTCAATAGTTTTATATAAGAACTTCCACAAGATTTACACACTCCAATTAATGTGACAGCAACTACAGGAACATTAAATCAAGATACAAGCTCCCCAGATAGCCAGCCATCTATGCTAATACAGCAAGTTATGCCTCCCTTGCATGAAAAACAGACTTTAAATTGTGGCTATGGTTGGAGGCAGGTATTACAAATCCTACCATTGGTTTGCTCTATCTGTAGCACGCTCACATTCCCTGACTCCTTTCTGGACTGAACTATAAGCTATATATATACACCTTAATTTCCTCTGGACTCCAAAAAGAGAAAGCAGTAGGAACAGGTGGAGAACATGCACATAGACAACTTACCTTGAAAAACTTCAGTTGCTGGTAACTTCCCATCTTAGAATACTTGCCCAGTTTTACACTTAGGCTGCGGCTGAGCTCAAGCAGTAACCCACCTGGTTTCCTACTTTCACAGCCTATCTGGGTATCCCCAAGGCAGGGCAACTGCAGGACCACTCTAGCATAGACAGTGTTGCTCCAGGATGCCTCTGCAGCTGTAAAGTAACTGATAAAGGGTGAACTTCTGTGGCCACTCTACAGATGCTAAGAAACATAATCTAGCAAGGTAACCAGTGGAACTTCTGCTGGGTTGAAAGATCATTCCCTAATGGAGCCACAGCAGCAACATGAGAACAGACAAACAGTTCTGTAAATGTGCAGAGATGTAAAAACACAGCCCAAATCAATCTGAATGGTTTCATCCTTGGTATGTTAAAAGGCCTGAGCCTACTTGACACTTCATTCAAAGAGAACATGGTGTCTCACCTGAATGGGCTGTGAGATGGATGAAGTCTGATGTTGTTTACCAAGTAGGTGTATGAACAGACAGATACATTCCTGGAGGCAACTCATTGCTGGATACATCAATTTTCCAATCCGATCCTTCCACCCTGGTGACAGGATATCTGCCTTTTGGTGATGTACACTGTTACCTGCATCAGCTGCCCTCTGTGCAATATTCCAGACTACCTGGAATTACTTTTCATTAGTGTAAAGGTGTGCTTCCCTGGGGGACCAGGTACTCCCCCAGTGAACCCAAGCCTAAAGCCAGGCAGCGTACATCAGCACATCGTCTTTCAGCCACTGGAGGAGTCCAGGGCCTTGGCCTGATGACTCACGGATATTGTGTCTTGCCTGTATGATATCTAAGGGTTTATCCTGGAAACAATACCTCGGGATACAGTTAAGGTGACTGAGCTATGTTTAATACAATGCACGCACAGTTCTCTTGGGTTTTAAAACTAAGAATAAAACCACCCCATCAGTCCAAAGAAAGGTCTGGGATGAAACCACACAGTTTTATAATATAATTTTTTCCACCTCTTAATTCATATCCACTTTTTTTTTAGATCCATCACTTCTCACAATCCCACTATTTTCTTTTTTACCTGAAACATATTTCAAAGTTTCCATGAATGCACAAGTAACTGGGCAAAAACATACCCACCACTGTCCTGTCCAACTCGCCTGCTTCCTGGCTGCTGCTAGCTTCCATCAATGTATTGTCTGTCGGGCCACAAGCATGAGATAATCAGGAAGACAACCATCTAACTGCAAGTTAGCATTAAAACATGTGCAGCTTAATATTTTAAGTCCTTTAGAGCTTTATAAAAATATCAAAAGTTCAAAATATTTCTACTTCCATTATTGTTTTGCCTCAACCCAGTAGCTTAAGGATAGTGTTTCTTCTGCTACGTGTAATGCTTCAAGTACTCCAAGTCCAAACCACAAGACTTCTATGAAAGTATCTGGAAGTTTTGAAGACTGCAACATCAAACATGACAAGGTTGAGCCCTCAATAACTGAAGGAACACAAAAAACGTTAACAAAAGATATTTGAACAACTCAGAAGAATGACTTCTCGAGATACACAGTCTAGAGGACACCAAGATGACTACAGGGATACATTTTGAAGGGAATTTTTATAGGGATCTATATTTAGGCTTATTAAGAAAACCTTTAAAATTAGAGACTTCCTTGCTGCAACATCTGCTCTGACACCAGTTGCAAAAAACAGGTTTCAGACAGGTTGCTGCGACAGCACAGGGCCTGTCATGCTGCAGCAGAAGAATGGATCTCATCTGGTAGTGAGTGTGTGCTCAACTCTTGTCCTCTCTGTAGCATTTATTGCTGAGAAGCACCCTATCATGGACATTTCAAATGCAGTGTAAAAACTCAACCTTGGAAAGTGATTTTAGATGAACTTTTTTAAGGAAAGGATGGCTACTTATTTTTCCCTAAATGCACACTCTTGTTTAAGTCTTAAAGTCCAAGCACTAAAGCTTTGACTTCTGTAGTGAACATTGAACCTGCCATGCAATGCACAATTTTCACAAACAAACCGATCTAGCCTCAGATCTTAATTTCTCTTACTTCTATGTGATACATTAACGTATAACATCACAATTGTTGAAACACTGGTGCTCTGAATGTTTAAAAGGAAATCTGCTTGTGAAAACAGATGTAAGAGAAGGTCGTCTGCAAAGGAATGGAATCAACTCCCACTCACAACTGCGCACTGCTGTGCAACCAAAGTCATCTTCTGTAAAAGCAGTAGGAAAGCAGGATATTACTAACTAGTATTACTTAGCTTTTTGGAAAAAAAGGGAAAGAATGTAGCAAGACAGACGCAAGGTTTAACTGCTGGTTTTCAACTTAGTATTAGAAAAAGTTTAAAAAGATGGTATCTTTGTAAAGAGCTTATTCTATAACCATCGCTAAAACTGGTATTCCAAAGGGAATCAGAGGTTTTAAATAAAAATACCACTAATGCTGTTTTCCTTCAGCTTTAATTATTTCTTATTTATTTTTATAAGTCAAATGAGCCAATATATTGATATTCATCAATCATCCATCCTGCATTTTGATGAATTAAGTCTACCATCGTTTTTCCGAGTTACGCCATTTCAAAGTCTCTTTGGAATACTAATTTTGTATTTACAGGTTCCAATTTTTTTTATTCCACCCTATTTCCCTGATCATCAGTTGCTGATGTAAAACTTAATATAAAATATTTGTCACAAAATAGTATTGCTTTTATGCACATTGCGGTAAGATTTTTTTTTTCAATAAAAACTATACCATCTTCCATAAAATCCTGAACACACCGAGAATTGTGATGGAAAACAAAATTACACAGGGTGAAACAGTACCAGCACGACAGTGAGATTATATTACATCAAAAAAATTTTAATGGTCCCAAATATATACTCAACAACTAAGCATACACTCAGGGAGGCAAAAAAAAAATTATGACACAAAAGTGACCACATCTAGAATTCCACTCAATCTTTAATCAAGAAGGGACAAACAAATCCCCCACCTCCAAAAAAAAATTCTGCAGTTTAAAGGGCAAAGGGAACAGATTAGAAAAAAAAAAAAAAAGAAGAAACTTTCTATTCGGCCCTCCCCCGTAGAGGTTTTTAAAACCTGTTGTAGCTTGACTAAAATGTTCAGAATGTATGATTTCAAAGGCAGGTCTCTTTATACAAAGAAACTGCTGGCATTCTTAACTAGTGAAGAATTACGGCTAAAATTGCCTTTTCTTCAGAAGTCTCATACATGGTCCAAGAAAGCATATTCTGATTGTAGCAACTGACCAGCCAATCCAGAGTTCCACTAACAATACTCCTGCCCTGTTGGCTTTTTTGTTTTGTTTGTTTTCCATTTCCTTCCCTGAGAAAAGGGCAACGTGTGGTCCAAGCTGGAGAGCTCAAAGGCTTAAGTCTTTCCCCTAAACGCAGTATTTCCCTTTCTTCTGCTCCTTTGAATTGGCACTTGATTGGCAGAAATCTGTTTGTGTAAGTTCATCTGTGTCACACACAGTAACTCACAAAAGATTGCTGCTTTGCTGTGGGTTTGTTTTGTTTTTGGAAAATATCTCCTTTCCCCAACTGGTAACTTTCTTCAGCAGTTGCCATTATGATGACTCAAGCTTTGCTTTCTTTGACAAAGGTAAAGTTTCCTCTTTATCTTCATCTTCATCATCCTCTTCATCATCATCAGGATAGTCTACAAGCCCAACGAGGCCTCCCTACAGAGACAGGCAGAATTACATTAATCAGAGAATGTTTTGCATATCGATATTCCACGCTTCTATCGTGAAATGGTGCCTGCACAGAACATTGCCATAAGTGAACTGATTCACCAGGTTCTGAGTAAAATGAAGCACAGCAAAAATAATTCCTTCAGTATGAATGAAAATAACATTGTCTCAAAAATACTGAAATGACTAAATCCAAAACGGGGTTTTACTTATCCAACCAGACAGAAACATTTCCAGTTGAAATTTAAGGAAATCCAAAAATCTACCTAGTTTTGCTCAGTGTCACTGCAGCTCTGTCTACAGGGGTGGAAAGGTTCATTTACCAAGCATAGCTGATTGTGGAAAGCAATCCGGAAGCACTTCAGAAACAAGTACACAATATCCATGGGAATTTTTGAACTATGATACTTTTAGAACACAGTCTGTGCTCACAAAAACTACTTTAGAAGTATAGTACTTTAAGGATTTTTTGCATAATATAATCAAATGAGGTGTACAGGTGACAAAATTTCAACAACTTGGCAGTTGAAAATGAAAGCTCATTTAGTAATATTTAGACTACTACATGTAACACAGATAACCACAAACTTTAGGATTCAGACTTGTGAAGAAACGGCAAGAACTTCTAAAACTTCCTCTAACTACGGTATGTCACAATTTCTGAGGCTTAACCAGCACTTGACTACGACAGCAATTACTGATACCGAAAGCCCGGTATTCCTTATATTCCTTATTCAGGTGTCTTAACAATAAGACATCCAAACCAGAACATTTCAGCCAGTTGTATATAAAAACACAACTTGACAAACATTTACACACATTTTGTACAGTCACATACAACACAACACTGAGCATACTACACATAAAACCCCAGTATCAGATAATTAATGAAAAATTCAGTTTCAACATAATTTGTAGTTTGTGACCGTGGCCTGTTTACCAGCAGCATACCTTTTACTGAATGGAGGCAGCTTACGCCTGAATCCATGAAGAGTTTTTTAGTGCAATGTAATTTCAGTTTAACCTGAACATTTGTCTCTTGCCCCCAGGACTTGAAATTTTGGAGCCAATATTGTTTGCAATATGCTCCATGTCTAAAGATCCATTGTAGATTCAAGGAACGATACTGTCTGAGAGAGAACAAGCCTCCAGCAGAAACACAGAATTGACTGAACCAAATTCCAAGCCATTTCTATCTCTTTTAAAAGGCCCTTGACTAACTACTGTATTTTTTTCATAAATTAAATGAATCTGCTTCTCTTTCCTCCAAAGGATTTGGAGGAAATGTCTCCTGTTCTTTCATCAGCCTAACTTTTCTTATTCAGGTGTTTTTATCAGAAGGTAAACCCAAACACAAACTCTTAAGCCATGTTTGACTATAAGAAAGAAAAAAAAGTTAAAACCCCATTCGGCTTAACTAGAAGTTTGGTGAACAAGCAGTATGGTGGCACTGAAAAATAAGGATAAGTTATTCTGAGGCTACCTGAGAAGTAAGATACATACCTGAACTTTCAGAAACAGAAACACTCGTTATGAAAGTAAATTCGCACTATCCTAAAGTATGCTGTACCAACACTACCTTATCTGTCCTCCAGTGCTGAGAAAACACCACTCACTCTATTTCCTTGACTTGGTTTAAATAAGAGTTTTAGCCAAAATCTGATAAAATGCAACAGCATCCCAAAATGTATTCAAAAGCAAGTCATACTGACTCATATAAATGGGCTTTCTTCTACTACAGTTATGTGTCAAACCAAAACTTTATGTTATTTCAAAAGGCATAAAAGTAACGCTAGGATATTAAAAATTGTTGTTAAAAAATGGTGACAGTAGAAATTCTCAGTGGGGGTGGTGGGACATCACAGAGTCTAGCAAAATGTGGCAATGTTTCCAAAGCACTTCTCTATTTCTAAACACCAAATATCTCTGTGCAATTTCACACAATTGATGTCTGTATTTCATGGTAAAGATTGCTGTGAACAGCAGCAAGCTGTATGCTTTATGTTTTAAGAGTTTGGACCTTCAAAGAGTTTTTATTTCTTCTTTCTATACACATCAGATCTTAAAAACGCTAAAGGCCATCAACAGGTACACAAACAGGTCTGTCTATTTCCGCTTAACATGTCATAATTGACACCAACTAGAGAGAGACGCAAAGCAGTTTCCTAGAGACATCCAAAATTACCTTAGTTGTTATAGCTGCCATCTGAGATGTGCTTTTAGAAACTGATCCTGGTGAGCCAGGGGACCCTGGGGATCCAGGTGACCCTGGGGATCCAGGCAGATTACTTGTAGATGACTGGCTGGTAAGGTTAGATTTTGTCCCACTGGAAAAGGAGAGCTTGAAACTTGGGCTCTGGCGACCTGACAGGTTAGTTTTCAGAAGGACTTCCTTTTCTTCACTCTCTTTCACTGAAGGAAATAAAACCACACCAAAAAAAAAGCAGAAGTAAAGCAGTATTACTGAGCGAAACACAAATTACTTTACTGTGTGGGAAACAGTTCAATACTTTGTGTACGATTTGGTGAAGTGAGTCAGCACAGACTGACTTTCTTATGCTACTCTGTCACCTACCATCTGGGCCAGGAATTCACACTTTTATTCTACCAATGATGTCACGTAAACATCTACATTGAAAATTTTGAGTTATAAATCTGAATAAAGCACAGGAAAACCCGTCTATCAGCTAAGGTTCAAATGCCTTAAGAAATCAGTATTTTGCATTATTCCACTTTTAAAGACAACAAAACTTGTTTTGAAGGGGTAGATTCTCTAAATTGATGTCACAATTTCAAAAGCTAAGAACTTAGAATCACAGAATGGTAGGAGTTGTAAGGGACCTTTAGATATCATCTAGTTCAACCCTCCTGCAGAAGCAGGTCCACCTAGATCAGGTCACACAGCAATGTGTCCAGATAGGTTTTGAAAACCTCCAGAGAAGGAGCCTCCACACCCTCCCTGGGCAGCCTGTGCCAGGGCTCCTTCACCTGAACAGTGTAATAGTTTTTCCTTATGTTTAAATGGAACTTTTTGTGTTTCAGCTTCATCCCATTACCCCTTGTCCTGTCACTACATACAACAGGCAAAAGGGATGCCCCAACCTCCTGACATCCACCATTTAGATACATGTAAATATTAATGAGATCCCCAACTTCAGAATAAATACGTGCAAATTCTTCATTGCAGTAGGACAAAAGAATAAACGATACGGCTTCTGCATAAGCCAGGCGGCATTCTTCTCATCACTTACATTTTTTCCTTTCCATGAATTTACTTATAGGGTCCATAATATCTTCATCATTTTTAGTTTTGTCAGAAGGGGGCACCACTGCCTCTCCATCTTCCATATCATCTTCATCAGTATTAAACCACATTTCCTCTTCATCCTCCAGGGTTCTTGCATCCCTTCTGTATCTGTGGTTTCTCAGAATGGAGCGCATGCTGCAGAACATAAGTTTTCAAACTTTTGATTCAAAAAACAACTCACAATAATAACAAAACTTCTACTCAACATTTACAGTGACAGCTTACAGACAGAAATACTGTAGAGCAATAAAAATACCAGCAAATCATTCTGTAATGTGAATCTTTGTATTTTCAAAGCAAGTATTTTAAATAACTTTTCTTTATGTGTAGAATCAAAGTACAACTCTGCTAACAGTGCATTCAGACTACTCTGTCCAAAATTCTGTAGCTTATGAACAGCACTATTCAAAGTAAATAAATAAATAAATGCCACTGAAGTGTTGCATTCAGGCTCAGTTTAACAGTTTGCACTAGGAAATAAAATGTTGTAAAACAAGGGGTTTAGAAACTACAGCCTTTTTCTGGAAATAGTTTATGACTTGTCAGTATTTGGGGTTGAATGTGTCAAAAGAAAAACAACGAATCTAAATCTAATAACTTAAAGATGACTGCAGTTTAAAACAGATCAATTAAAAAGACAGCTATTGCTTTCTGCCACATCAACCTGTGCTGGTCACAATCAGTATTTTCCACTCTTCAGAGCCTTGGGTACAACATGCTACTTCTCCCTCCCCATTTGATCTATTACTAGTGCTGGTTTATCTCAGCTTCACTTTCCTTCTCTTTTTTTTCTCACAGAAGTAGTATGATGTCCATGGAGGAGAAGGGCAGTGATGTCCACCCCGAAGAACTGGGTGATGAGAAGTGGAAGACAGGTGGAATACACTCCTTACTGCTTGATGTTGATTTTAACAGTCCATTTCCAACAAAATTGTGAAACCCTGCACAGATTTTCTATAGCACTTCACCAAAATTAACTGGCCACAATTTAAAGCTTAAATTTCGCTCTCTTCCATAAATTCTCTGTTACCAAAATCACAATGTTCATAATACAATCTAGACTGATTACACTTGGAGAAAAATTCTTGCCTTACTAACTGCAGGAAAATAAGCCAAAAGGGAAAACTTAGGAAATTACAAGGCATTAAATAAGAATGCTAAGTATACTAAAAAAAAAATATTTCTAATTCTGAATAACTTGCTTGCCAACACTGTCATCTGCATTTAAATTAAGTTCTGCTAGTTATGCAAAACAATTACTTAAGCAGCGCTCTTCTGAATACTCGTGGCCCATGTCAATAAAATTTTTGACCTCCCTCTTTACTGAACTATTCTTTGCTGAAGTGTGTAAACAGATTCTTGCTATTTTTACTTATTTCTGGCTTTTCACTTAAGAAATCACACGGATTGTGACAGGATTTTTCTAGCCACTATATGAGATGTAGGAAGAAGGTAAAAACTGGGCAGGTTGAGCTACAAACCTCTTGAAGCTGTAATTTCCTGTCGGAAAAACTCGTATGGCACAACAGTACACAATCACTCAGCTCAACTTAAGACTAGAAAAGACTAATGTTTTACTTCCTATCCTGGGTGGGAATTACTGAAGGGAGCAGCTGGGTGTTCCTTCCAACACATGCATTAATGTAAGAATTGCAGGCTTGAATTTCATGGCTGTTTTAAGTGACAAGTTAGGATGACATGAGTCAAAATAACACCTCATCTTGTACTCAAAACTGCAGGTCCTGCACACACTCTTGAAAGTGCTTCAATGTTATAAAACAAATCTACAATTATACTCTCATTTAAACTGTACAAGTCTCAGATTTATATATTGGTTAAGAAATCTTGTGGCAGGAAATAAAATCCCTTAGAAGTCTGAAATTTCAAGATATCCTAATATGACTAATCAGCATTATTTTTTTACAGTCATTTCAAACTAATTCAAGACCAAAGAACAAGAACAGGTCTTGCTATGAGTTCTAAAGAGTAACTCATCTATTCCAAACAATCAGTCCATTTTGTTTTAATGAAATTACACATAAAAGCAACGTCATCTGCCAAAAATAAATGCAGTAAAAAGTCCTAAACTTCCTATTTTTACACCCTCTAAACTTTTCACAGAATCACGGAATGGTCAGAGTTGGACAGGACCTGTATCCAGTCCAACCCCTTGCTAAAGCAGGTCCACCTAGATCAGGTCACACAGGAATGTGTCCAGGTGGGTTTTAAAAACCTCCAGAGAAAGAGACTCCACATCCTCCCTGGGCAGCCTGTGCGAGGGCCCCCTCACCCTCAAGGTAAAGACTCATTCTCTTCAAGTGGAACTTCCTGTGTTCCAGCCTGTCTTGTTACCCTTTGTCCTGTGACTGAGTGCTACAGAAAAAGACTGGCCCCATTCTCCTCCCAGCACTTGCCCTTTAGGTATTTAAAAGATGTGA
Organism: Urocolius indicus; assembly: GCA_013401255.1. Classification (NCBI taxonomy): domain Eukaryota; kingdom Metazoa; phylum Chordata; class Aves; order Coliiformes; family Coliidae; genus Urocolius; species Urocolius indicus. The sequence continues at coordinate 324,429 of WBNH01002357.1, read as the reverse complement.
TAGGTCCCCTACCAGCCTTCTCTTTTCCAGGCTAAACAGCCTCTCTCTTTTAACCTTGGCTGTGTACCAAGGAAGGGAACTTTTACTGTGACAAATGGAAGAAGTGATTCAAATTGCATCACTTTGTTTTTTACTCCATCAGTAAAAAAAGCATCCTTTGAAAATTTCTTTGTTTATTGTATTTCTCAGTCATTTTGGTAGAGTTTATCTAAATATCTACTCCCACAACTAACAAACGAAATTCTTTTTTGGAAGGAAAAATTCCCAGAATGATAACTCAGAACTGAACAATCCTTCAAACAGTGGGAATCTGTTATTTAAGCAAATGAGCTTCAGATGTTAGGCTTCCAGTCTCATTACAATAGTGTACATAACATTAGGATATGAGAACTTAACATAAAAGCTTAACATGAAAGCTAATCAAGAGTTTGAAGCAACACATCTGGAAATTACACTTTTCATCAGGTAAGCTCAGCAATGCCTGAGATGCAAGTAGTTTAAATTATTTACATTTCTCACTATCACAGAACCCACCAACGTTCTCACAACAGAACTGAAGTTCTAATACAGTAACAACAGCATTTTGTGCATTTTACCTGTCAAGTTTTGGATTATCTTGTCTTTCTCTTTGCTGCTCAAATCGTAGTTTCAGACCTTTGAATGTCTGCACATAATCTACATCTTCCAGGGCCTTCCAGTAATTTTCAATTACATGAGCTGTTAATGATTTTATATCTTCCTACAGGAAGAGACAAACATAAAAATGACTTAGTTTCATTCTAGTTAATTAATTTAATATGATATAAAAAGTAACTGAGACATTATTTTTAAACATTCCATAAGAAGCACCATATTAATTAGCTTCTGAAAAAAGTTTTATGCCTGAGTGTAGTTAAAAATCCAGAGCAATTTTCTAGCAATATCTTTCAAAACACATAAACAGAATCCAAATCATTGATAGAAAATTATACAAAATAACAATTCTAAAAGGTTTTTCCTTCATAGATTTTTTTAATGTTTTCCTTTATGAAGATATTTATAAATATTTTCATATTAACTAACACCTGTGGTAATAAGTCAATTAAAATACACATTTATGAGATATTCACTTTGCATTCACATTCTTTCCTTGCTGCAAATACATTATTTATGTAAAAATAATTATTCACTGCATTTGTTTAGGATGAGAATGAGTAAGATATTTTTCATCAGAAACTAACATCAGGATTTCCCTTTGTGGCCATACAGTGCTGGTCAAGGTCCTTTACAGAAGCCTCCCAACTGTATTGATACTTCAATTCAGCACCGTGGCTGCCCAAAGCCACTCCAGACAGCTGAGACTAGCACAGGTCTGCACACTGCAGCAGGAAAATTCCTCCTGTGCACTGTTTGACTCTCTTAGCACTGTACAGCCCCTGGAACACATTGCAGGACAGAAACCTGAATTACTATCTAAGGACAAGCAAAGCAACATAAATCTTAATATATTTCCCTTTTTAGTTACATGCTCAAAGTTCACCTTTTAGCAATGATAACACATCAGTAACAAGTGTACAGGTTTGGTTTTTTTTAAATTTGCTCTGTTTAGAAATAAAATTTGATGAAAAAAATGCCAACAATTTTTGACAGACACCAAAAAGTATTCTGTAAATGCAACATAGGTATCTAGGTGGAAAAAGGGATAAAAAAGAAAAAGATTATTCATTTCTGCATAGTATGACCTGTAGAATCAGCACCCAATCTCATGGAGCACTGAAAGACCACAGCAGGGAAGTCAGGGCCACCTACATGGATTACCTATTTTCATAGCCTCAAAACCATTTAAAAAGCAACTCTTTCACAATAACCAGGTCATCTCCTGTAGCAATGTACCTGAAGGAAAATGGACATGTGGCCCACCCAGAATTTTGTTACATTAAATCGTAAGCTGCCTGAGGCTCAGACAGAGGCCTCAGATGCAGGTCTTAGACTTTAGCTGTATCAGACAGTGAACAGTGGGCCTCAAGAATAGTCAAGGACAAGTTGCTTATTAGAATGTAGATATGAAGGCAGCTGTGTGTGTGAGAAAGAAACTGTGTAAGCTGAGAATAGAAATTAGATAGAGAAGGAATTAGGTAAAAGAATGTAGAAACTGCTACTATCAAAATACTAACATGGTTAAGCTTAACAAATCATATTCTGCTATTAGGCGCGTGAAGAGAGAATGATAGACTCAGCTATCCAATCGTAACAGAATACATCATGTATTTAGAAAAGAATAACATATATAATGTGACTGAATGCTAAAATAAACGGCATCTGCATTGATCACATTGCTCTGATGTGTGGTCCATGAATCCCATCCCGCGAGGTGGTCCCTGCAATCTCCGTCTTGAACTACCTTGAGTCTCAACTCAAAGATGAAAGAGGTCATCAGCACAGAAGACTTCAAAGAGGCAACAAAGTCTCTCTTTTAGCTCACTCACTTCTCCACAAGTGTCTACCTACACTTAGCCTGGCCCCACTTACACATTTACAGTCTGTACAGCACCTTGTCAGAATCTGGATGCAAACAACTGTGAGTAAACAGTACTCTGAGGCCAGTCAAATTAGCAGGAAGATTTTCAGAGACTCCCCATGAAAGCAACTTTGTAAAAGACTGGAAAATCTTCTGTATGTTTCCATATTCTATTGAATTCACACTACACAGAGCACAGCTAAATCTGATGTTTTTGTAGCAGTAGATTCAAATTACAGTCCTGTCATAACAGGCCCATTCAGTCCGCATGATGAAACTCGATCAGCTCTGCCTCTGCAAATCTGGGTACCATGAACAGACTAAGGAGTGCATTTAACTTTCAAGTCAGAGTACTGTTTGAATGTAAGAAAGAACATGTACAAATATGTAACAGTGACATAAAAGAAAGTTCATTTCAATACAGGATCACATACTGCTATTATGAGAGCATAGGGTACAAGCAAAAAGAAAAGTCAGCTCCAACTAGAAGATTAAACAATGCAGTAATTATCTTCAGAATATAACATCACTCACCACTCTGATGAATTCAAACATCTCTATTATGGCAGAGTTCATCAGATTGTAACGGGAACCATTATTTAGAAATGCTTTGACCACAGGTTCAAACAAAAAACTTTTCATTATGTAACGGTTATAGAATTCATCCTTGAGCCCAATTATCTTTCTCTTGAAACGAAGGGCACCTGAAACAGATGCGTTGTCCAAAGAATTTTTAATTTTTTCAGTTTAAAAGAGAAAATTCCAGAAATAACTCAGCATTACTTAGAGCAATTTGCATCCTCAGTTCTTACACAGCATTAAACCAGATACTCTCTGCTTTTCAACAGTCTTGACTGTAATGCTCAGATTACTTACCTATTTTACCGTAAAGAAATCTTCCATCATAATTGCACAAATGAAACCACCTCTGTTCACTGAAGAAATAATATACTACTATTTAGCTATATTACTACTAATATAAAGCTGTATTTTCATATTTTAAATGTACTTATGATGAAGATTAAATAATGTCTCATTAGAAGAACTGTGACATTTGCTTATCATTCCTATTTTTCAAATGTAAGTTTGATTACATTTAATTGAGTCCTACAGGATGCAAAACATCTCATTTTAAAGTTGGTAAATCAATTTTTTTTCACGCACATAGTAAAGCAGAGACTTATTTCACATCCAGTGTAAAGCTCTCCCTGAATCTTCAAAGCATACACGAGTATGTGAAAGTCCACACATAAGCAGGAGTAGAATATCATCTCAATATAAGGCAGCACATTTTGATTAGCAACTAGGTTATTCGGGATTCTAAAATCAAACTCATGTGACTCAGTTACAAATTTAAAAGGTACTTCTTACTGTATAGTACTGCTTAGCCAACTTTGGGCTTTGTTTTACTCTATGTGCACAATGGAATCACGGAAAAAAATCTGTTACTTGCCTCCAAAATTAAGCCACACTGTTTTGCTATTACTGTGTTAAGCACGGCCAAGAAACTACCAGAGCTTGAAGAGACAGCATACTGAGTTTCTGTGTTGTTTACTGCAGTCAGACAATGCCTCTAAATACTTCTGATAATTTGTACTAAAGAAAACTATCAAAACTTACAGTGGTTCCCTTAGGATGTTCAATATTTAGATACCATCTTTCCAGTTCACCTCTACATTGAGATTATAAAAACCCTTCCTGCTTCTTAGGAAAAAAGACATTTATAAATACAAAAACATTTACTAATACTAGCGGATAATTTGATCCACTCAGTATAACATGAGAATTTCTGTATTCTGTCACGATCCGTGAACAGTTTTCTTCAAGCAGAATGAAGATATGTAAGATTTCACATTCACATGATACTAGCTTATTCTTCAGCTTTCAAACTTACACAATGCCAGGAAAGCGTGCTTTGAGGCCATGAGAACAAGTACCCTTCTCAGGATATCTTTGTTGATGATGTAGTTCTTTATGTGATAAGTATGATGTTCCACACAGAAAGTTAGCAATTCCAGTATTAATGCCAAGAGCTGGGCTGTCTGAAAATCATCTGTAATAAATATAAAACCAAATTAATTAAGTATATCTAGGATTTTGCCTTCAGGAGCAAACTTCAAATATCCAAGTGCAGTCTGGTAAACACTTCTAAGTTCTTATATATTCCCACAAATAGTATAAGGAACATGCTGCAGTTTATGTTGAGTCTTTAAAACAGAAATAGAACAAGTTTGTCATGGAGTAAATATTTTCTATCCACCCAGTCATGGTAGGAAACATTACTTTTTATCTATCTTAAATCAGTGTTTGAAGGTTCAGAGTACAAAACTTCACACTAACATTCAGGTTTATTTAACCAAATCTCATTATCATAGAATGGTAGGGGTTGGAAGGGACCATTAGAGATCATTATCATGTCCATATGTTTATATCAAAGTGTTGTCCTACATGTAGAGCCTTGACTACGTTTGTACCAAAAAAAAGTGACCCATTATGCCTTTTAATAAAAGCATTATGTGAGAAATATTTCAGGTTCTTTGAATATTTCTAGGATGTAATCTCATCAGCATATAAAAAACATAACTCAAATCCTGCTTTTAAGTAGAGAAATAATAAATTAAATGCATGTTAATATTTTTAAAGGTGAGGCTTTTTCAAAACATTCCTGGGTTGTTGTACCTTTAAAGAACATAAGTATTTTAAATGGTAAAAATCTCACTTTCAATCTATCTGAAGCCAGCTGAGATAAAACAGATTAACTAATCCCTTGGAAATCCATAGAATAAAGAAGTTTACAGAATATTTATGTATCATTTACATACCTCCCTTTACATCCATTTTGGATGTGTTATACACATGTATTAATAAACAAACAGTACTGCTCCTAGTAGCCAGCAAGAACAGCTCATTCATCACTGATCTCTACTTTCCTAGTCTGATTTAGACTCAATATCCTCAAACTCAGCACAATATTGTGAAATACACCTTCACAGGGGCAATATTACACAGTTACATATGTTCACAGGTTTATGTCACTGAACAGTTCCCATGAGTTACTAAAAATCACACAAACATTTCAAAATTTATCTGAAGAAAAATCTGCAGCAAACGCTGTTCATTTCTTAAATCCAGCCTCTTTGCTGAATTTTATACTTCTGAATTATTCAAATTACTAAATCGACATTTTACTTTTAACTATGTATCACCGTCTCAGATTCTTTGTAAGACAGAAAATGTTCTTTGACAATTATTCTATTTTAAACACTGACATTCAATATCCAGAGTAGCATTACCTTTGCTAGGCTTGTCCTCTGTAGTATTAGCCAATAAAGGGGCTGTCAGAACATGCATACAGTGTTTGTAGAAGAAACCCAAGAACTCTGTCTTTTCTGTTTTCTAGAAAATAATAAAAAAAGAGTAACACATACAACCAAATACTCTAAAAAGACAAACATCATTTCATTTGAAGGTATTTACTTACATTGGCAGTGGCAAGCATATTTTCTGGATCAACTAAAGTACGAAGCAAACCCATGAGTAGCACTGCCCCTCCAAGTTCTGGATCTGTGTCACAAATCATGTGTTCTATAATGAGGTTAATGAGTAATATATCCTAACAGAGGAAAAGAGAAAAGGTAAAATTCAAACGATTTCTGGTAGCATTTTCAGAGTACTTAAGTTTTCATTTCTATTTGCCTTTAGGATACATACCAAGAGTTTTACTTCCACAAACATAAACCAGTAAATTTTTTAATGTTACTGAACTTGTTGAGATTACTTTCACCTAAAAACAACCCCAATATGCATTTGCAGAAAACCAGAATAACACATAAAAGTAGAAAATAATATTTACGTTTAGCAGTCCCTATACTAAAGCTGCTTGGTTACTACTGTCCCCCATAAAAGAGGACAGCCATCAGATTCAAGTGGCTGGAACCACCAGCAATATTCTCTGTCCCAACTACGTCTTTCTTCTAGTGCAGAAACAGCTGTGCCAGTACCTTCCTGTTATCTGGAATGTTTTTAGAAGACACAAGAAAAAAAAATTTACTATCTCTGGTACGGAAAAGGCAGCACAATGTTTTTCCTCTGCCGAATATCACTTTGAAATACCCTTCTTACTACTATCTGTGTGCCAGCATTTTGTATTAATCAGCTGCATAGGATAGCTGGGAAATGTAAACCTCTGTCAAAACGTGTTCTTAACTAATTAAAACCATAACTATTTTCAGCATGCATGATAGTAAACTGAACACAGGTTTCTTAGAAGTAAATTAAAAACATATGTGCATGTTAAGGTCAAGACTGAAATTTGTATTTTACACTTTAGGGAGGCCACCATTCAAAACCAATTTGTTTTGCTTGTATGACAGTTGATGTTAACCAAAGTGGTGGTTTATGGTAACCTGTTTCACTTTACAAGTAATGGAACAAGAATATGTAAACATATGAACATTCATCTGCCTAACTGAACTTTTAAAAACATGGTAGTTCAGTATCCTGGAACCATCACAACCATATTCCATGCTTCCTCAGAGCTAGGGCTCGTGTGATTTTCATAAGAGTTGTAAATATAAACCAGTCATTTAAAAAAAAACCAGTACATACATTTCTGGTGACTCTCTACTTACATCATCATTCTGCTGTGCTTCCTGCATGACAAACTCTCGTACCATGGATGGGTTGTATTCAACCAAATATGAGAATATATCAGTGGCTGCACTTCGTACTTGTGCATCATCCATACCCTGGAAAAGTCAAATAAAATCATGTATGTTTCCTTAAAATAAAAGCCTTAATTAGAATGAAAATGAGAAAGCACATAGCTTTTATTTTGCACTTACAAGTCATACCTACTACTAAAACTCTGTTCTACAACAGAATTTACTCTAGCCTCTTCTCTGTACATTTCGCGAGTGTTGGGCAAAATATATTTTATGGTTTCCCTGCCTTTGGACTATTTCTCTATTTTATTACTTAGTTGTACACCAAGAAACATAGGAAAGGAATGAGAAAACAAAAACATAAGAATGCTAGGGCACTTTCCAATGTTATATTGCAGCTTAAGCTTTTTAAGTTTTACAAAAATATTTTAAACATTCTGAATCTCAAACTAAGACAAGACACATGAGGCAAATACTGCGTGACCAAAGTCTGGCAAACTTACTTTTTTTAAAAAGAAAGCCCCTCTACAGATAAAGAAAAAGGTTATCACAAATAAAATTGAACTGACTTACCAATATGACTTCTAGTGCTGGCAGAATGCCCATATTTGACAAGGTTTTGAAAAATGCATCTCTGTTTTGAGGTTGCAATGTTTGTGAGAATGCACAAAACTCTTTCAGAAAATTTACCTAAGAAACAGGAATAATATACTAGTTAGTAATTTAAAAAAATACACACACGTGTCTCTTTCACATGTATTTTACAGATTTCTTACCAATTCCTGTCTTTTCTCCTCATCTGTGGCTTCATCTGTTAGCTGTGCAAACAAGTCTGTCAGAAATTTTTCATCTTCCTACAAAGGCAAAACAATATCATTTGTTTATTTGACAATACCAAAAGGCATCCAAGTAGAATACAAAGTTCTTCTAAACCATGTCTCCTGCAATTCAGAGAACATATGCTTGTGACTGTAGCTGATCATAAAAGTATCAACATTCAAATACAATTTCCAAACATCAATATGAATCACATTTTTGAGCTTTTATCATGTTGGACACCACTACACCACCATCATTTCATTCTCAGTTTTAAGGTATCTTGCATTGCCTTCTGTAGCCAGCAACTAGGCACCACGCAGCTGCTCACTCACTGTCCTCCTCCCAGCGGGACAGGGAGGAGAATCAGGAAAAAAAGAGTCATGGGTTGAGATAAGAGCAGTGTAATAATTACAATGAAATATAATAACATATATTATTAACATATAATAGTAATGAAGAGGATTGTAACAAAAAGAGAGAAATAAACTCCAAGAAAGGCAAGTGCTTCTCAGTGCAACTGCTCACCACCCACTGAGCAATGCCCAGCCTGTCCCTGAGCAGCAATCCCCTTCCCGATCAACTGCCCACAGTTTATACACTGGGCAGGACGTCCTGCAACACAGAACAGCCCTTTGGCTAGTTGAGGTCAGCTGTCCTGGCCATGCTCCCTTGCAGCTCCTTGTGCAGCTCCTCACTGGCAGAGCATGGGAAACTGGAAAGCCCTTTGTTTAAGACAAGCACTACTTGGCAACAGCCAAAACATCAGTGTATTATCACATTATTCTCCAAGTCCAAAATACAGCCCTGTACCAGCTACTAGGAAAAAAATTAACTCCATCTCAACCAAAACCACAACACTTTTGGCTGTCTTTTTTCTATTTTCTACTGCCATTCTCATCATTTTGTCTGTGACTTCTCTGTCTCCCTTATCACATGCCCATTCCCTTCAACCATGCTACAATACTCTTTGTTTACACATATTTATAAATACAATCTCCCTCTCAGACCCACATGCAACATGTATCTTTGTAAGGTTATGAGAACTTTGCAGCAGAAGTATAAAGCAAGGACACAATGCAGGGAGAGCTGATTCATAGCAGGGACACAGTGAGATTCTTTCCTCTGTTGTAAGAAGGGTGAAATTTAGAAACCAAATCAAAGTAAATGTTCCTATTATGTACAGCATTTATCAGGCATGCTCACTGGCAGCAATCGAAACCCATTTTGTTACCTTTTATGCTGCTGTTTAGCAAAACAGAAAACAGCAGTCAACATATCGCAAACATCTAGACTGAAAGAAGCAGAAACAATTAGCTTCCCATGATCTTTACAGTCCTAACAGCTATAAGATTATTAAACTAGAAATTAATCTTCCCCCATTATTTTACAGCAATAACCACTTTCTTGAAAAAGATACCTGTACCTTGGATACAAACACATTTTTTCAAAAAGCTACCAGAGTATTGTTTCTTGTGAAGTCAGTAACACCACATGCAACAATCCTCCATTCCAAAATGACAATGCCAGATATTTAAGTTGCCTTGCCTTGCCTATATTTATATAGCATAAAGTGCAACCATGGAAGTCCTTCAGATACATCCCCATAACCTTTCTTAAACAGTACATTATCTAGGTACCTCATCCAGGCTCACCCTGCAGCCTTGCTGAGAAAATGTATACCTGTTCCAACAGCACACCATGCTAATGCAGCTGTAATACTGTCACATCCCAATCCAGGATCTCTACACAACACAGATCAACCCAAAATAGGCTGCCATTGTACTTCCCTAAAAAGCATTTCACCGCACTTTAAGGTAAATCCTTTATTTAGGATATGCCCCATGTTTCCTCTTGTTTGATGCCATGATTCTAACCTGACCCAACAGTCCAGCGATAATGAAAAGAATTATTTTATTACCTATTTTCCAGTGCTATGTCTGCAAGTGTTTCAAAACCACATTGGAGAAGCCTCACTTGAAGTCTACCAAAATTCACTATGATCAAGCACTGGAAACGTAAAGTTTGACTTTCAGATTTCAACAGCCAAACATGTTCAAAATAACTATTAGGGTCTTTGATTTCAAGAAACATAACTTAAAACTGTGATGAAAGAACACAAGGATGTTTAACTACTCCTGTCCAGCTGTTATATGGCTTGGTAAGTTTTCTGTTCTTTTAACTCCTTAGATATTACAGGTGCTGTAATAATCACTTCAATGCTGAAAACATGCAGGAAGAATTTGCAGAAGATGGGTACGTAACCATTTTTCAACCTTCCACATGTATACTTTCTGTATTAAATATAATAGTGAAGTATTTCCCACACCATCCTCTCTTCCAAACTCCATTAAATACAATGCATTTTAAATTAACAGGATTATCTGAAATGTCTAGGCCTCTATTTAAAAATCAAAGGAATGAATACAGATCTGAGTGACTCAAAACATCCCACCTTTACATGGATAATATGAATAAAATTACAGTTATTGCAATAAAATAAAACCAAACTATTAGTAACACTAATAGTGTTACTAACAGTAGTTACACTACTATTAGTAGTGTAACTATTAGTATGTAGTTGCACTTACATCTTAGCCCTCAAATGCATTTAGGTGGTACCTTGTTCTGGATGCTTAATGATAGGTAGACATCAGTTGATATTGATGGGAAAAATCCCAACCCTCTCATATTTATAGAAAAATTGTGATTGCAATTAACATTCTAAATACAAGATCGTCTCAAATTACTGACAAGGGTAGCATATTAAAAGATACATTTCTGAAGAACACTACACCAGTATCTATGGAAATGCGTGGTTTGAGAGCACAGTTCACATATTTTAGAAGTCATAAAGGACAAACTGAACGCTTTCCTTTTTTTCCCCAACTTGCAAGGATCTCCCAAAATACATCTGTAAGGTGAACACAGTCCAAATGAATAATTATCTGGCCTCTTCATGCAAACAAGTATCAAATCCCATCTGGCTCTATCTTAGAAGCTGCGAAGGTCCCACCTGTTTTCCACAAAAACAAAACTGCAAAGGGTAGGGAGTAATTGTACCATCTAGCTATTTTCCCAATGCACAGAACTGAAATCTGCAATACCTAAACTATGCATATACCAAACACTAAGTATTTCCATTTATGTTTTCGCAAGATCTAAGTAGATGCTTCTAGGATTCAATATCTTTCAAAGTTCACGAATATAAAATTAAGTCAGGCCATCTACTCAATCATTTATTACTTCAAAACCCAGAAAACCCACAGACTGAGCAGGATCACAAAAGAAAGACACTATTTACATTTGAGAGTCAACTTTCAAAGCAGTTCTCCTCCTCCTCCCAAAAGGCACTTGAAAAAGCATTCTTCAATTAACAGAACTCTCTTAAACATAACTCACTTCCAATTACCAGTTACTTCATGTCTGTGACTACAGATAAATTACAAAGATCATCCCTTTCTCACAAAAACATCCCAGAAACTCAATGACATCTAGTCTGGAAAAAGAGTATTGCTTTCCATGCTATTTTCTACTTCCATGTTCATTTTAGGCAGAAATAGTATTTCATCTCTAAAACTGAGTTTCATAAATGTTACCAGCAATCAAGAGAATTACAGCTTCAAACACACATTCTTTCCAGCTACCACACCAGATTTCATAGTTTGAAATGTTTCAATCTTGTTTATTTCAGACTGCTTTCCCACACGCATCCTCGTTCACTCTCAACAAACTATTTCCATTTGAAACAACACACTGACAGCAGTGGGATCCATCGAACCACATCCAGAGTTTCTGTACTTGAAAATTTCTGGTTTTGAAAGTTTCTGGAGTTTCTGTTATTGAAAATAACTTTCTAGAATGGAGAAGCTAATCTCAGAAATCATTAGCATGCACCACTTGCAAACTTCTTTCACTATGTCAGTTCCCCCTGAAAGTGGCATCCTTTTACACTTTATTGGAAAGTGAATTTTGCTAAAAGTAGATCTCCAGTTATTCCTGAGTCATATACTGCAAAACAGCAGATTGGCAGGAGATATTCCAATTCTAACACATTTGGGCAAAACTACCAACACACACTGAAACAATTCTTCCTCTGAAACAACTACAGATAATTACATTTACAGCCACAGGGTTAAGAGTAAGTAACTATCTAATGCGACTTTCAAAATTAAAACTAGCTTACTGTTATGTATAAATCCAGTAAAATATGCAAATGTACCCAAATGTCTGTATTTTTTTTTAGTTATTGGAAACCGTGATATTGTCAGTAATATGATTTCTGTATTTAAAAATGCTGATTTACCAGTACACTAACGCCATGTGACCACTGCTCGACTTAGGCACATAAAATATTTTCCCTTTTCACTCTCCACTTTCCTGAAAACAGGAGACTCTGAAGTCTAAATATACATACTCAAAAGCAACCTTAACAATATTCTGCATTCTGGAAGATAAAAACTCTGTAGGATCTCGCCAGCAAAAAGAACATGCCAATGAGAAAGGGGGGAGAGAAGGGAAGGAAACGGTGTTTGCTCACTCTATGGCGCAGTTTTGCAAGTTTTTAGTTTTTAAGAACTATTTAATAATACAAAGGGAAAGAACTGGTGGCCTCCAGTGTGAACATTAGTATATATTTTTTAAATTGCAAAAAAGCGTCATATAAAGTAAGAAACACCACTTACCTGTCCCACCCCCACTCTCAAAACTTGGTGAACTCCATGTTTCAGCAAAGTTTCTTGGTGGCTATGACATCTCAAGACTAGAACAGGCTGGACCACAAGCAGTAAGAGCATATTAGGAGGGGCTGAAATTGGAAAAAAATATTATATAGCTCTTTCGTATCTATGTACAGTGAATCATAAAATCTGTAATTGAGTAGGTCACCACAGCAGTTACTTCTGTAGACTGGAAATACTGGTATTGTGGATTTACAGTATCTAGTTTAGAGAGATCTTGACATAGTGACTTAAAATGACAGATCTTAGACAATCAAATCACAAAAAAACTAACCTCCACTTCTCAGAAAAGCCGATGAGAGTAGGCATTTTTATAACGATTATGGGAAAGCCACCCTTAATGAAGACAGGAATGACTCTGTATTTACAGGATTCACTAGTTATAATTGAAAACAGACCTTAAATGTCAGTGACCTTTAATGAGTTTACACCAAATACCTTAAATAAGACATAGTGGGTCTGGTCTGTCAAAAAGCATAAGGTACAACTTGCACTCAGCCTTGTACAAATTTCTAGTCGCTTTCCTGTAACTAAGGTATGGTGGAATGCATTTGAGATGACGGTACTGCAAAGTGCCACTTTCGTTAATACACAGCCTGACACAAAAAGGGCTCTACAGAGCTCATCATTTTTTCATGGTGTAGGTTAATAATTTTTCTTCTGCTTTCATTCCCAGCCATTGAGAGAGAAAAACAGAAAAAACCCTCATTTGTACACATAACAGTCACAGCGTGTCACCGGATATCAGCTGCTCAGGGAGCTCACTTTTCATCTCAAAAGTAGTATTTCCTAAAAAAATAGCTCCTTCAACACATCCTCAATGGTTCAGGAGAGACAAACAAAAGTCACCAGTAGAAGCATTAACAATCTGTGTTATGCATCAACTAAGAACATAAGAATATCTGTGGCTCCCAATAAACTACCATGAAGCATTCAAAAAAATCTTCAATTCATAATGACTTATAAAAGAAACAGCTTCTTAAATACACATATAAGGTTAGTGAGCACCAGGATCTTATAAGATCTAAAGTAAAGAATGGCAGGAACTCCAATTACAGACAACTTTAAATCTTCCATCAAACACACAAACCTCCACCAAAACATTGTGATGCAAGCAGTTACAGATGGCACGTTAAACCATACACTAATGGAGGAAAGACCTAGGAATTAGTTATAGAAATGAGATCAACAAAAGCAGTCTTTTATTTTTGTTCTCAGTACATTATTTCTTTATTCTGCTTACAGAAATGAGAAGGAATAGCATCATACATTCTATATGTGGACTGTGGGAATGGGGGGAGCGGAGAAAGGAAAAGGGAGAATGAAACTTTAGGGGGCAGAGAAAGTGCAATCTGGCATATTGTTCTAAAATAGAGAGACAAGTGTCAAATAAGTAGATTTAAACCTTAGCTTAGAGCTACAGTGTGAAGACTTGAAAAAAAATCAACCAATCGAGCCTTTTAATCTCTTAGAAACGCAACGGGCATATAATTTGCGATAATCTCTTCCAGTTTCTCAAAACCAAGAACTGATCATCAATGTCAAATAATTTCCAGCGGATACTTATCTATAAACTTAAGGAGCTCCCACTCAGTGCTATACAGTTGTACTGTGAAAAGAATAGGAAATGCAATATAGCATAGGATATATTTTCCTCCTTGTGTGCTACCACTCTTGGCTCCTCAAAGCTGTAGAAAGCACTCCAACAATTTGAAATATCTAAGTAACTTCAAAATTTATGCAATGTTAATTCTTCTGGTTCCACCACACAAGAAGTAAGTACACTTTACTCTCAACCACAGATAAGAACAACAGAAGTGAAGATAAGGTTCCGAAACCTGTGGTCACACAACACAACAAAATCAGATCTAAGCCTCTATTTTCAACTGTAAAATGCAACTAGTAAGTTTTGTAATCACATTAAACCTTTATATTCTACCCCAAACTCACCCTAATTCCATTAACCATCTAATATAGGTCATAAGAGACAGAAAAAAGGAAACTAATCAGTCACTAGTCCTCCATCAAATTACTTTAGGATTTCTGGCAAACACGCTCTTAATGATTTTGCAGGATCAGGCCCCTCGTCCAATTTCCTTTTCAAATTCCAAGATCCCTCTCAGAATCCATCACTAACGTCAAGATTCCTGAATAATTATTCCTTAAGAAGCCCCCTCCTCTGCAAGCCAAAATGTATCATCCCCAAAATTTTGCGTTTAGCAACCCTTGAAAAGGTATCAAGATATTGTAGACACTAGTCATACTGGATACTCAGGTTGAAAATTTTCACTGACTCTTTCTCACTACTCTCTCCAAGTCAGGCTTGTAAGCTTTCTCAAACTGGCTACTCCAAAACAATTAAGGCCTTCTGACTGTTTCAGATAGGTATTTACGACTTTGTCAGGGACACGCATATAAACATGAAGAGCTTGGTTCAGTTGGGCATAAACTGGGGCTTAGCACTACCGCAGATGCTCCAAGTGTTCCACCAGACCTCCAGTGGCTGCTCCAGTAAGTCTGTGTAAAAGGTACATCTCTCAGTGGGGACATCTTACATATCTGGCTACATATCAAATGTTTCGTGTGTGGACACAGCAGATTAAAGCTATGAGAGAATGGATACGATAGTATCAATATTCTGATCAACTGAGTATGCTGGATGAAACATCAAGGCCTGGTTTTGACCATGATTTGCTGTGTGAACTTGCGAAAGAAGATTTCACTTCGCTCTATTTTCCATGAAAAAACAGGATGCATTGTGAGATTCAAATGAAGAAAACTATGATTAGTATAACCAGTAGCATCTAGCACTTGGTCCATTTCTCCAGATCAGACAGCCTCTATAAAGACAGTGGCTATTCAGTTATTAAATGTTAGGAGAATTAAGATAAAAATAATTAACTTCTACAAACCAAAACACATGTGCTGCAAGACTTTGCAAAGTTACAAAGAGGTGGGCGCCTATTTCTACACAGTTCAGGAAATTCATGGGTTGGTGCAGATAATTAAGATGTGTAGGTAAGATATCTAAAGCATCATATAAACTCTACATTTTCAGTAAGACGTTAAGTCATCAAAAACTGGTAATTCCAAACAGTACTATTTAGGGTCGTATAAGACAAACTAAGAAAACATTCACAGAATCACAGAATCTTAAGGGTTAGAAGGGACCTTGAAAGACCATCTAGTCCAATCCCCCTGCCACAGCAGAACCACCTGGAGTAGATTACAGCAACTCATTCAGATGGGTTTTGAATAAGTCAATGCTACATTCTGAATCCGGACTTTCCAAACAACTGATTTAATTTACTTCAACATTTGAGGCAGTTACATCCTGCTATGAGATTAAAGTTGTGAAATTCAGGTGAAGTAATCTGATTTTGGTCATGGTAACGTGACAAAATCTGTCCTTAACTGTAGCAGCTACAACATCCCAAAATACAGAAGAAACCCCTAATGAAATCAACCTTTCAAAATGTAAACAGTACTATTCATTCCAAACCTCATTCAGGATTCCACGTTTGCTCCATTTAAATCAGTCACAGAAAATCTAGTCCAAAATTTGAAATTCAAGAACATATTTAACAGCTTAGTGCTCAAATCCATGCCTTTACATCATACTTCAAATTAACTTTCAGAATCACAGAAGAGCATGAAGGTTCCACTGAAGCACCTTCATCTTTCCATGAAAAAACATCCAACTTTCTCTGCACAAGCACAAAAAAAAGGAGACTGTAAAATTCTGAAACTTACCTGTAACATACCAACTATTTCAACTTTATTAAAAAAGATGAAAGAATGAAGTGTTGAAAGCATATTTTCCTCAAAAACTGAGGGAGTGGGTAGGACCATGTCTTGAATATACTGTACTCTGTACGTCTGATGTATTTTTTGCTTCAGCTCAGGATCAGATATAGGAATCACCTCTTTAAATTTTGCCGTTTTAGTCAGAAATTCCCTGTGTTTCCGTGACTGTGATAAAGACGGGTCATATTCTAGGCATCCAATTACGTCCATTATACATTCCTCGGAAAACATGACTTCAAAAAGTGCAGTTCTGTTCAAAAGGAAAATTCCCTTGATAATTTCATATAAGTGGTGTAGTCCTTCAATGTTCTCCAAGTCTTCGCACACATGAAAAATTTCTAAGAGCTTCTTAATATAGCCCTCATTTTCCAGTGCTAGCGCGAGTTTTTCACGACGTAATGGTGAAGGCAGTGAAGACGCCACAAGTTCTGCAATTTCTTCTAGTCGACTTAATTCACACGATGGCAGTTCTAGACCTGGTGATGACATATCATCGAAACGTTCTTCCTCAGATTCATCAACAAGATCCTGAGTAATATCGACAGAGGGGTCTTTGCCTTGAACCTACAAAGTAAGTTGTGTTCAAAAAAGTGGAGTTTAGTGCTACTTGAACACTTTTTGAAAAATACCGTTTAAAATGTCACATCCTTTTTCTTTGTATAGCCACAAATAGAAGTGCAAATGCAAGTTTGGTATTAGGTACAGCTGGTTTGGAAAATGAGAGATAATAGAAAAATCTCTTCAAAGAGGTGGCATTACAAGACTATTTCTACATTAGCTATTTCGTTCTATCAGTTTTCTATAAAAAGGAGGAAAAATAAGGGAAAAAGCCACATTTTCTAAGTACTTCAAATGAAAAAGGACATTCATAATTACTAGTGTGGACCATTTGTTTCCAGTCTTTATCTATAGGCTATTCAAATACTCTTGATTCTTTTCAAAGATTATGCTACCTCAAACAGAAGAGAGTCATCAGTCTTGTTAATTTAATTGTTATTTTTAGTTACGGACAGCTGCAAGTCAAGCCTGTTACTGTGCACTTTCTAAACACTTAACAGAAGTACAGAATTCCCTCTCAAGAACAGAAACCCCCAAATCAATATTAACAAAACAGTGAAATCTGGAGCTGTCAAGAGAAACAAAGCACAGGACCTGCAAAGCTCCTCAGAATACAAGGAAACTGTGGAAAGTACAAATTAGTGAAAAGACACAGATGCCTGGGCAACAGAGTGTTTTAGGTTTAAGGACATCTTAGTTATAGTAGCTGCTTGGAGTGTGATGTGCCAAAATCCAGACAGGCACTGCTGCCTGTAACAGTAGAAGGTACTGTTCTTTTTAAATCTTGAAAATCAGCCAAAAAAATCTGTGATAAATAATTCCTCATGGATAACAGCACGCCTATACTTAAGATTAAAATCCAGAATGCTGTTAAAACTCACATACCATTCTGCTTATACATCAGCAAACACTTTCAGTGTTAAGTTTTCCTTTTAGAAGCAACTCATTAAAGACAAGGAACTTTAAGATCACGAATACAAAAGCATGGCCTCAAAACAGGATGTGAATACATTGATTTCTTACAAAAATATTAGATCTTTGCATGAGGCTGAGGAAGTTGGGCTTCTTATCTGGGTATTTCCCAAGAATACAATTTTCCTCTTCCCTCATTTTTTTTTGTCCCCAGCATTCAGTTCTTTGACTACTAGGGTTCCTGGAACTGTTTCTGCACTTATTTACATAAGTAGTAAACTGTTGAGAAGACTCACTCCTAAAAAAGGAATGATCTATACAGATAAAATTATGAAACCAGATTTCTTTTGCTTTATTTACGAAATCGGTGAGAATAAACTCCAAAAGATGGAGAGAGCTAGATGATTTTCAAGAACAGAGAGTGGATGGAAAGTAAATTCAACAAATTTGGAGAAATCCCACCTAACATAGCACGGAAATTAAGTAAAGTTGTAATGGAATAAAAAACTCAAAGAACTAACAAATTGAACTTGTATCAGTGAATATATCAATGCATTTTTTTTTGTATTGGACAACAGTTAATATCTGACTACATGTTATCCAGAAACAATACTGATTTTGTGCAATATATGTGAAGCAGTCATACTGGTTAAGCATGAGTTAATCAACACATATAAAATATCTACAATTAAATATCTACAATACAATTAAAATATCTACAATTTACACACACGTTGTTTGCTTTCTTTAAACTGTAAGAATTATAGTTCTGAGGTAATAATGCAGAGAGCTCCTACTGCAATTATTGTATCAATCTTTCATACCCTGAAGTCAACAGAGGCATACTGTCACATTTACATTGAAAAAAATTCTGTTGAGAAACTCAATATCCCCATCATCTGACACAGAAGAATGTGGTAAGAGAAGTGTATATGGTTAAATCCATGAGAAACACATAATAAAATATGCTAAGAGCTCAAATACATTATTCTCTCTACAATAAAACTTTGGATAGCTAACCTTTTCACTTCTGATCAACCTGGAAAATGAGTGTTTTGAAATTTTTTAAGCATTCATTTTAAGCTAAATTTCTTAGGGAAACAGAAGAGCTAAAAAGCCCCATTAAGTAAAAAGACCTGAAAATGGTCTAAAAAAGTACCTCAAACATAATTTAAGTTCATATCAAATTTCCAGAGGAAGGTGAAGATTTAAAACTGAAAAATGCAAAATTTGGGGGAGGTGGTTAAAATGCCAGTTTCTACTTCCTATCTGCTGTATTCAGATTCACATCTTAGAACAGTCTAAAAATTCTGAACACAGACATTAAGATTTATCTTGTCTCAATCTTACATTTATTAAACTTACCTGACATATTTTTTCCCATATTTCATCACATCCTGCTTTTTCTTGAAAGCTAAGTGCCAAATCATAATTTTCAGCTTCAGACCACACAATCAAGGTATCCTTTAAAGAGAGGAAGAATATTTTCAGGCAATGTATTTCAAATTTTACAAATCTGAATAGTGTCTAAAGAGTAAAATTTTAAATAAAAACGTCTTGACACCTAATGGCAAGAACCATATTACAACACAAATGTAATCATCACAATCATAAGATTTTTCATACATTTTGAGGTTCTTAGGATTAAAAACGCTTCTGCATAAGTCAGAATAAGGAACTTCCAGAAAGATACTGAAAGCTGTAGTTCTTAATTCAGTTGCCATAATATTGTAAATCTCAAACCAGATCATCTAGAATATGCACTTCTATGTCAATTCATCCTCTGCTAAAACATGGTAAAAAAAGCAAGACATTTTGGGTTTTACTTTTGTTTGATTGGTTGTTTCTTAAATCTTGTTTCAATTAGACCATGTAAAGCTACATATATTTCATAGGATCAAAGTTACATCATTTTCTTCATTTTTATAGGCCACAGAAGACACTTTGCTGATGCACTGAACAACTGTTTAAAAAGCATGCCTACTAAAAAGAACAGTAATGTGAATATGTACACAGTTAACTGCCTAAGAGTATGCATATTTATTATGTTGAATCATGCACATCATTTTTACCGAATGAATGTTTTGCCCTAGATTTCAAGTATTTAGTTGAAACTCCTTAGCTATGTTCACTGCCCAGACATTTAAACTCTCATCGGCTTACTGGAACAGTTCAAGAGTTTATCAGAGCCCTCATACTGCAGGCAAACACAATATATGGAAGCGGACACTAATGCTACAAACAGCAATATCACACACTGATAAGGTATTTGATGCTAAATAACTGCTAAATAGTCTGCTAAACAACTGTTAAAATACAAAAACCAAACAAATACAAAAAGAGGAAAATTTAACCTTTACATATTGAATCAAGTTTTACTGTCAAAGTCTTTTGCCTTCCTATATATATATAGTCTCATAAATGTGCATTACTTCAGTTAAATATTAACATATCCATTTAATCACGAGGACAAGATATCTGAGAATTTTTCTACTTGTATTTCAATGAGAAGTATAAAATAGACTATTTTTTTCTTCAGTAAGTATAGTGCCTATAGTGATTATTCCTAATATTTTAATTATTTGCAAAAGCACTACAAGTTGCCAGACATTTATGAAGTTTAAGATAACTTCTTAACTAGGCTTAATTTCTTTCAAATATTAAAATGAACACTGAGGATAAAGAGAAATATTACATTTGGATTTTAATATCCACTTACTAGAAAACTCCTTAAACTAAGCTGTCAGCTAAACAACACAATCAGCTAACTCTGCTAGGATTCAGTCAAGCAACACAATATAATCAATTTGCCATTACCAGAGCAGCTATCCTGCTTCAGAGGCACTAATGGCTTTACCTTGCAAATGGCAAATAGTTTACCTTTTCCTTTTCCAAAGGGTTGAGGAAGAGGTGGTACACAGAAGAAAGGGATTTAGGAAGACCACCTCCAAAATACAAAAGGAAGAAGAAAGTCACAATTAATAGTTTATCCTCTACAAGACAGGTCATGGTGCAAATACTCTGGTAATAACAGATTGACAGCACCTAGTACTGCTGATAGCACTAAACAGCAGTTTACAAAAATTTAGAAATGGAAAGTGTAAACGAATTAATTTTTTTAACTGTCTTTTAAAAACAGTATGTACCTTACTGCAGCATTCACCGTGGGAATTGGGTTCAAAAATCTAATATATTCATCTCTGCAATTAGTATTTATACTGCTGCAATTTTCAAGGCCACTGTGTCATCAGCTTCCCGCTGAGTAGCGTTTACACTATTTAAAAACAACCACCCTAACACTAAATCTTAAGGAGACTCTAGCAGAACTTGGAACATTCCTATCTAATTACATTTCTTTTTAAGTGAAAATGGTTAGGTTTCTAAGCTAGCCATTTCCAAAAGAAAAAAAAACAAAACCAAAAACAACAACATATTTTCCTCTCTATACAGAATATGACTAACAAATAGGGAAATGACTAAAAGAACACAAATACGGACAGTGTTATTCACATTAACTGCTCTAAGTGGATGAAACAAAAGCTCTAAGTGTCAGTAAAATCCAGCACTGGTCCAAGACACGTTTCCCTGTCAGTTTTCCCCTGAGGAGAAAGGGTTGGAACAAGGAAGGTAGGCAGAGAAAAATGAAAAGGAAGACACAAATACAAAGCTGCCTTTGAAAACTACAGAAGTGTATTTGGTCACAGTATAGCAATTGTTCTTGTTAAACAAGATGTACTATCAGACATGAATGTTCACACAGTATTTTTTCACCTCTACATATTCTGATTAATTTTTTCTTCTTACGAATGCAAAACAAAAAAAAGTCGAAAAATTATTTAAGCAGCAGAACAACCTTCAAGTTTGATTCATTACTATTAGAAGAGCATTTTCCAAAGGCTAACATTAACATTTTCAAATAATTAGTTATCAGTTCTCTTATCACACAAGGATTTCATATTATAGATCACTGTCAGTGCCTCAAGGGAAGTCTATCAATTGCTACTCTTCAGTATGCTCTTTACTATAGTAAGAGAGTATTTGTTCGTACATCCTTTCCTCAAAGTGCTTTTAAAAAGAGCTCAAAAGAAAGTGAGAACAGCACTTCACTTCGTTGCAGAATGCACAGCTCAGTCTCTGTGAAGTGCAGACAATTATTACTGTAATTTAATTTTCTTAATCCTACAAAGCTTATTTATACTGATCAAAAAGAGCAGTACAAAATTTATACATGTAGAGACAAGTGATTGAAGGAAATTCTAGATGTAGATAAATAAAAGTCTAGTTTCTGCTTGTTTTATTTAAAGAAATCTTTCTATGTGTTTGATCTGAATATCCTCAGTGTAATTTGAATCCACTAACCACGGAGGCTCTCAGCTATGGAATAACACTATCTGTTGCTTCCAAATGCCAAACATTACCTCTTGCAACTCCAAAAAGCAACTGAAATTTCTCAAGACTGCCTCCTTCATTCCAAGAGAAAACAGGAGTGTGAATAAACATGCTTAGTAATATTACCTATAGGTTAGAGAGGCAAGGAGATGAGTTCTGCACATTACTGCTCTATGAGCGTTCTTCAGTCTTCTATGATTCATAAAAGCAGTTCCTGTTCAGTTTGATCAAAATTCACATCTTTTTTTTTTACATTACACACAAAATGCTAGCCTCTAGGCAAGGATTGGATGGGATGACTAAAACAACATCTTTAGCTTGTCATTAAACACAATTACAACACGAAACTGCAGTATTAATTAACACAATGCAGTTATGATTTAAGTCATAAACTTAACAAATGTTTTATCATGGAAGGCTTTTACACTGAGTGCTCTGCAAGAATCTGGCTCCTCGCACCTTTCAAGAGGCATTAGTTTTTGGCAATTTTTTTTTAATAGAATGACAATCAGGAAACTTTTTATGTGGAGTTCATGATCTTATTCTGAGTTTGAAAATCATTTGCTGCTTCACAAAAAATCCCATTTACAATAGTGTCAGCAGGATATGTCACCACTACTTTAGCCCATACAAAATCTGCTGTCTTCCTAAGACCATCTATATAAATTCATCTTCTGTCATATTACTGTTCATTATGTCTGCTTAATCAGGAATTCTTAATTTTATGCTAAAATTCTGAGACTAGTCTCTTTTTAGAAGACCTATGTATTTAACCTTCCCATAAAGAGGTATTAATCATTTTTACCAGGACAGGCTGTCTTCTGGCACTCCTATAAAGATAGAGCCTGACACAGAACTTCAGAATACACCTGGCGTTTCTCTGCTGTTTGTCTTTGTTGGCTGCATAAGTCCATACGGAACAAGTTTTGGTTAGCTAAAGGCTATCATGGAAGCACTACTGTGTGATAAAGCTCTATTGGAAACTCCATTCCAAAGAAGCTAACTTTCAAAAATACCACTGCAATAGTTTAAGCCAGGAAGAAGGGGCAATTGTACTAAAGGGACAGGGCTTTAGTATCTACCACATTTCTCCTCTTTTTTTGAAATAATTTCCACAAGGTTTACTTTACTTAATAGAAAGGTTGTGGAATACACACTACCAGTCTCAAGTTCCCACCATAACACACCCCAGAAGTCATGCTTTTATTAGACATTACATCAGTTTTATTTAACTATCAGCATGTTGATTAGCAGATGTGTTGCTCAGCATTCATCCAATCTCCAAAGCAAATCCTGGGATTTCACAATGAAGAACTTCAGAGCAACTGGCACTCAGGATTTATTTCTCACATAAAACAGATTTAAGGGTTTTTTTCTATGCAATAAAATTAAGGAAACTGCTATTGTTTGACAATGCAATCTCATCCACGGGGGATTCACATCCAAGGGGAATACTAGTCTTGTGTCTAGCTCCAAAATATTCTCTTGGCATCCCTACAAGATCTAGGCAACTCTCAAGAAGTTGCAGTCACCCAGATCAATCTTTCATAAATTCTTGCTTTGTCACAAAAAGTAAATTAATCTCTTCCTACTAGCCCTAACACGATTCAAGCCTCTTGACACTTTCCTGGCCTCCACTGCATAGTCAGCAGAGCAAGGTTGTTTCTCCCTCTCTTGGACTGCTTGGTTGCCAGTCTTCCTCATCTAAGACCTTACGTTGTTTACAGTTACAGACACTTTCCTGGACATGCCAAGCCACCTTTCAGCATCTTCCTAGCTCATTATTTACAATCAGAAGTACAGCTTCACAAACAGCTTTCGGATGAAATAAACTAGTGGCATCACCCAGCTTTTTGAAGTTATCATGACAGGCTGCAGAAGAATCTTCAGGCTAAAAAAACCTGGCCCAGTAATGTAACAAAATTTTGTTTCTGCATTTGGTTTTGTGTATTTGTTCACCTAGAAGCTGGATGTCTGGATGAGCCAATAAGTTACCCTAAAACTGGGAACAACATACCAAAGGCATATCCAGCCTTTTGGGAGAAAGTATTGTATTAGCTTCTATGAAAGCTCAATAATCATATGTGACTTTTCAGTTAAGAGATTTCATAGCTGCATTTCCACTAATTCAATGGAATAAAGTATGTTTATTAGTTCTATATCAAAACCTCAACTCACTGAGCTAGTGGCCATACTCAGAAAGAGCAAACAGATTGTATTTCACAGGCAAACATGCATGAAGGTAAAGGAACACGTGATAATTTTAAATGGATGAACCAACCCACCCCAAAACCAAGAGCAGTCTCCTTGTTTCTCCCCTCACCACAGAAAACCACACACTTTTCTTTATTATCTTAGCTACAGGTACAAATTTTATTGCAACAGTTTCACTCCTGGCTTGCTTGGTCTAACAGCAAGGGTAGGAAGTTCATCTTCTCCGATTCTTCTCAAAGTGCCTTTTCAGGTCTTTTGAAATTTTCGCTTTATTATGAGTGTGTCTGCTCTTCATCATTCAAGGACAGTCCCCTTTGAGCTATACAGCTAGTAGACTGCATTTTGGATTAATTTTTGTAATCTTGTGGACTGAAAAATGGACCGCAAAAGCAATGGACACAGACACTGAAGTTTCTAGCAGAGGAAAGACTTCATGGCTGTAAACAACTCAAGTTCTCCTTGTTTCAGGCACAAAAAGGGATCCAATATATACTTCACCACTGGGTTACAGGATGTACATGGAAATATCTAAAATAAAATTGAGCATTTCAGTCTTTACTGTTCTACTGATGAGACACTGATGAAGTACATAATTTTCAAGATACCCCAGTTCACATCCATACCAGCTTTCTCTCTAAATAAAAGTACACAGAGGTTTTTTTATCTTTTAAGGTTGCATAGGAAGAAGTGTGTTGTCCTAAAATAGCTGCACTTGTTTAAGAATAGCACCTCTGTCACTACCATTGTCATTTTAATACTTTAAAAAAACAAAAAACAAAAAAACCCACAAAACAAGCCATAAAAACTAGAGCATAGATTAAAATGTGTAAAACAACTTCACTGTACATCACAACTAAAACACTTTCTGCCTTTACTAATATATTAAGAAAACAATTGAAAACAGAAGAGCAAAATTAAGTTTTCCATGTGTGGCCCAGTAACCCATTGCTTTTAAGCTGTATACTACTTAGACATAATTAAATCCAGTATATTGCACAAAAAAGTTATGGAATCATCATAACATATTAAAATAAGAATACCAATAAAACTTAACATTTAACTCAACAAAAATACAAGTCAGGAGGCTGAGTGGCTGTACTGCATATTTTGCTTTCTCAGAAGAAATCTTCTGTCTACAAATCATAACTTAACAGAAGCATTATTAGTCCTTTTTCTGAGAAGCAGGACACTAGATTTTCAAGGTTTTTTTTCTTTCTAGCTTGTTTTCCTCATACAGATTTCTTTCTTCTAGTTCTAGTATACGGAACAATGATTTTGCCAGGATGTACACAGTTCAGAAAAATTACCACTGGTAGCAATTCTGTGTTACAGGACTGGATATGTAGATGCACCTGGCTTTCAACACACAGCACAAAGTGACTCTTCACAGCGACAGAAAGACTAATCTAACTTATCTGACTAGTGAGAAGATAGTTAAAGATTGCCTACGTGTTTTATGCTTTAAGGAATTATCAAACTTGTAGATGGTAGTTAAGTCTGGGAAGACTGGGGACTAGACTGTGGAAGCTGAAGCATGTCATGCCTATGTTGATGTATGAAAAAGTCCACAAGCAGGTCTCAAGATCTACCTACCAAGTATGTTTCCTCTCCAAAGAGAAAAGCAGATAGTTGCATTTACCGCCAACTATATCAACATTTATGTGCACACAGAGACCTGACTAACCTGCAATAAAGAGTAGCCATTCCTTTCAATTCTAAATCAAGAAACTTAAAACAGATAATTGGACAAAATTTCACTTGAAGCTCAGGTTCAAAGCATATGGCTTTTGTTGTAGGTTGGTGGGTTTTTTAAGGAAGGAGGTTCCATGGATGTTTTACATGCCAAGACAACAAAAGACAGCAAGGCAAGCTTGCACTCAGGTGTCACACTATTATTTTGACAGATAATGACCAAAGCTGTATTATTAAAATATACAGATGTATTACACTGAGATGCATAATTTGTTGTATCAACAATTACTGAGACCATGTGTTTCACACTGGCACTAACAATGCAGCATAAGTAGAGGGTTCTTTCACAGTCTAAGAACTTCACCATTTATCACAAAGGTATCCATTAGCTTGAAGAACCCAGAGTAACCAGCACAGAAAGTTTCCCAGAGATCTTAACACGTCTCTCCTTCCTTTCAATCATAAATTATGTTAGTTGGTACGTCACAGTAAAAACAGCTTTGGTGTATTGCTATACTCCTTTAAAAGAGAGTGGAAGTTCACCCTCACAACAAAATTGAGCTAAAAGCCTGGTAAGACCATAATGCTGGAAAGTTACTTTGAAGTTTTAAGTCTGTCTCACATTTCTAGGAGATTTTTCTTGAAATGTTATGCGTGCAACTGACAATTGCAGGCAAACTCAAAAGCTTCTAAAATTATCTAGCCTCTATATAAGGCTGCCATTTCACCAATAGCTGAGGTGACCCAAGTGTCATTGCAGCCAAAAAGGAACTACCTTGCTTATTCTCCCATCTCACAGTTTCACAAATAGATCTCATGTGAGGTGACCTGAACGTGTGCTGATGTAGAATTACCAGGTTTTGAAGAGAGATTTGAAGTACCAAGTTTATTTTCTTGTGGTTTAGTGAGTTTAGGCAGTTCAGAGTTCAATGAACAGTGCTAGAAAGAAGCAACTCTTCGTTTCACCTGCCAACTTCCAAGCTTCACTCATGAAATCAGGTTTAAATACTGAACTTGTCTTTTACCAAGGGAAAGGATAACTAGGTCTCATCTGAAATATAGTGTGCTACAAAGTAGGATTAATACAAACATCAAGAAACATTTTGTATTTCAAATGCTCAGAGTAGATTCAACCTATAGTAGATACTGCTTTTCTTAGATATGAACAATTCACCTGCAAATATAAATTTCTGTCTGTGCAGCATTCACAAGCTTTAACTGTACTTTTTTTTCTCCAGCACACAAGGTGTGCAGTGTTGTTCTCAAAATATTAAATATTAATCTGTTCTTTTATTTATCTAACCATGTTTTCATAATCACCAGTATTGATTTGTGCAGTGCTAGATTACAATACATGTTTTACCCAGAGCAGCAACAAGCACAGATATGAAATGCTCTGGCACTGACAGGCATGAGAGGTGGTTTTCACCAATCTTACAACGTTATGTGTGCTTCAAGTAGGCTTCATGTTTGATCTGGCATAAAGCCTTTTGATACAAACTTTCCCCTCAATACTCGTTAAACAGATTAAAACCAGCAAAGTAGACTAGATCAGCACTCTATGCCAAAGAGCTGTGAAATAGTCAATGTGATTTTAGGAGTCTTAAAGTTGAAGCTACTGCATTGTAGAACCATGACCTCAAGCTAGTCAAGATCATAACTACGAGTTCACTTGCTTCGCATTTCTGATGGTCTTGTCCTTTCTTACTCCCCACAATCAACTCTCCACCCCACATTGCCCTTACTAGTTGCGCAGTACAGACTGTTCATACAGTAAATTATAGCAAGCAACTACAGAATTGTATCAAAGGGCAGATACAGGTTAACTTCTCCCACAAAGGACATTTTGAACTCAAACAGGATCTCCCCATACAGTTCAACACACAATCCTACAAACAGCTGCAACCACAGAACCACTGGGACTATCTGTGAGCAAAACTATAGTAAGTCTATGCTTATAATAAACTATACAAAACAAAACTATACTAAATAAAATACAACCCAGTTCAGCATTTCTAAACTTTTAGGGGTAACTCATAAGAACCGCAAAGTTCAAGACCTACAGTTTACTTCTTACTCATGTCATTAGCAATCTTTAGGGGCTTACGGTGTACAGCTCAAATAATTTAAGTAACGTGCAAATTTAGAGGTGAGGAGCTGCTTTTGTGTATGCAGAATGCTTTGAAGCAGCAATAACCCATATCTGTCTTCCAAGTAAAAGTCAAGCAAAGGTAAACATGCAAATAGCTTTAGAACCTTCTAGTCTTCTCTCAAATAAAATACGTTAAAAGTTGTAGTATCTGAAATACAAAGGAAAAAAGCTAGATGATATTAAGTTTCAGATATTATAATCCTCAGGAATCTCAGCTACTTTTTGACTTTCACAACTATGCTTTGCCTGATTTTCCCAAGCATTGTTTGGTGTAGATCAAAGTGCAGGCTGTCTATATAACTTCACAAAAACACAGAGAAATAATGAAAGTACGTGTTCCTTGACATGCATAAAAATGCTGAGAACTATTTTCCTCCTATTTTTTTGTACAAGAACATATGATTTGCAATACAGGTAAATAAAATACTGTATTCTGAAGCTAAAGAACTTGCCTTTTAACATAAGAAAACAATAGGGTGTTTACCTGTTGCTTCTGGTACGCCGTGTTCGGGTTAATTTTGGACTCCAAAAGAAGAGAGCCTAGGAAAAAAAAAAAGGTTCATTTATTGACATGGGTACTAAAATTTCAATCTCTACAGGAATGTTCTGATCACTCTTTCCTCAAGTAAGTATTAACACCTTTCCTCTCAACAGTAAGTCTGGTCCACGTGCTACAGCTTTATATTTCATTTTTCTCCTCGAAGATACCATTGAGATAGTACAGAACATTCAGGGAGTTCTAAGGACTGCATTTCTACCCTTCTTACTGAGTAATGATTTTTCCATGGAAAATTTTTAGAGGTATAAAGTCTAAAAAAAATAATTAAAAAAAAAAAAATCAGCACACAAAAAGCATCACAACTGTATTCCATAGATCACTTACTGTTGCTCTGTATCGAATTTGCTAATCCCATGGTATTTTCTCTTAGTTAATATACTTTCATTAGCTTGCTGAAAAGCATACCTAGAAATTCCCACTTAAGAGCCACCACCTTTGTGACTGCCAATACTGAAAAAACTTCAGGCAGGATAAACTTAGGAACAATGGTTTCACAGCAGCTTACACTGATTTAAGACACAGAACTGGAATTCCATCCTCATCTCTGTGTTTTCTTGCCCTTCCTTGTGTGTTAAGTGTTGGTGTTAATACAAGTCACATTTATATAGTTCAGAGGGTTGATCCAGATGATAAAACTGCTTTTATTTTTAGTCCTGTCACTTCTCTCACCAACCTTGCTGCTCAGATGCCAGTACATGAGGAACTCTTTAGAGCCAGGACTTCAATTTACCTATCTGCAGAGCTTCACTTGACATACATGAAGTACTGACAAAGTGACTTGCATAGCCAGTCCTGTAATTAAAACACAAGGCTGCAAGCACTCCTTTAAAAAAAGCATTTGTCCATTTATTTATCTGCTTAAATGTATTCTTTAATCAGAGTTCAAACTTTCTGTAAGAAAATGTCTCAAGTTTCATATATATAATTCTAAGGCAGTCTTAGGTTTTTGCCTGGCTTCAGCTGAGATACAGTTAATTTTCTTCCTAGCAGCTGGAACTGGGCTACATTTTGGATTTGTGCTTAGAACAATGTAAATAACACAGGGATGTTTTGGTTATCGCTGAACGGCACTTGCACAGTGTCACAGCCTTTTCTGCTTCTCACCCTGCCCTGCCAGTGAGTTGTCTGGGAATGTACTGTGAGGCTGGGAAGGAGCACACCCCAGGACAGCTCACCACAAGTTGTCAAAAGGCCATTCTATACCACAGGATGTTCTCCCCACTATATAAAACTGGAGGGAGCTGACAAGGAGGCACAAATTTTTGCTCAGGCGTCAGTGAATAGTGAGCAATTGTATTGTGTA
Organism: Urocolius indicus; assembly: GCA_013401255.1. Lineage (NCBI taxonomy): Eukaryota > Metazoa > Chordata > Aves > Coliiformes > Coliidae > Urocolius > Urocolius indicus. The sequence goes on along the minus strand of WBNH01002357.1, from coordinate 294,127 downwards.
TCAATTAGGTTTGGGGCTTTTTTTTCCTTTTTTTCCTCCTCTTTTTTGTTAGTTTCACTTTCATTAGTTAATTTTTTATTAGCATATTTTATTTTAGTTAGCAAAGTGTTCTTGTATCAATGCACAAGTTTCACGTTTTTTCCCTGATTCTCCTCCCCATCCCACTGGAAGGACAAAGGAAGAAAGTGAGCAAGTGGCTGCATGGTGCTTAGTTGCTGGCTGCAGTTAAGCCGTAACATATTTATATTACTAGAATATTTGCCAAATATCCTCACAAAATATACAATAAAGAAAAATCAACTATGGAGGCCTGAGAATTGTGAGGAAAAAAAATCCAGATTACTTGGACTTGAAAAACATATTTATTATTAAAAATTAATTTGGAATTAAAAATTCCAAATCTCACAGTAGAATCAACAATGACCAGCTAGTTTTCACTATCTGAAGAGTATACCAATTATATAATCCACAGCAAAAAACATCCCAAACTGATGTTTGCTTACTAAGTATCATGATCCTCAACCTCATAGGTTACATTTACCAAAAAAACCCTCACACTCCTTTCCTGAAGAACTGCTACTAATAGAAGACCACAGAATCATAGAACGGTTTGGGTTGGAAAGCACATTTAAAGGTCATTTAGTCACACCTCCCCGCAATGACAGGGACATCTTCAACTAGATCAGGTTGCTCAAAGCCCTGTCCAGTCTGACCTTGAATGCTTCCAGGGATGGGACATCTGCCACCTCTACGGGCAACCTATTTCATTACCGCGAAATAAAAATTTCTTCCCTATATCTAGTCTGAATCTACCCTCCTTTTAGTTTAAAGCCATTAATCTCNTGCTTAGTTGCTGGCTGCAGTTAAGCCGTAACATATTTATATTACTAGAATATTTGCCAAATATCCTCACAAAATATACAATAAAGAAAAATCAACTATGGAGGCCTGAGAATTGTGAGGAAAAAAAATCCAGATTACTTGGACTTGAAAAACATATTTATTATTAAAAATTAATTTGGAATTAAAAATTCCAAATCTCACAGTAGAATCAACAATGACCAGCTAGTTTTCACTATCTGAAGAGTATACCAATTATATAATCCACAGCAAAAAACATCCCAAACTGATGTTTGCTTACTAAGTATCATGATCCTCAACCTCATAGGTTACATTTACCAAAAAAACCCTCACACTCCTTTCCTGAAGAACTGCTACTAATAGAAGACCACAGAATCATAGAACGGTTTGGGTTGGAAAGCACATTTAAAGGTCATTTAGTCACACCTCCCCGCAATGACAGGGACATCTTCAACTAGATCAGGTTGCTCAAAGCCCTGTCCAGTCTGACCTTGAATGCTTCCAGGGATGGGACATCTGCCACCTCTACGGGCAACCTATTTCATTACCGCGAAATAAAAATTTCTTCCCTATATCTAGTCTGAATCTACCCTCCTTTTAGTTTAAAGCCATTAATCTCGTCCTATCACAACAGGCCTTGCTAAGAAGTTCATTCTCATCTTTCTTCTAAGCCCCCTTTAAAGTACTGAAAGGCTGCAGTCACAGCTCGCTGGAGCTTTCGCTTCTCTAGGTCAAACAGTCTCAAATCCCTTAACTTTTCCTCAGAGCAGAGGTGTTCACTTCTGATCATTTTTATGGCCTCCACTGGACCCACCCCAGCAGGTTCACATCTTTCCTGGACTGACAATTCCTGAGCTGGATGCGGTACTCCAGGTGGAGTAAGAAAGGTTACTACTTCATGAATGGAAAAGCTTTACCAAGGATTTTTATATTCATTAGCTTACTGTGTAAGTGATAACCAGATACAATTCATTCATTTTTTTTTTATTTTAATTAACAAAGTAACTTATCTGTGATGGCTGTTTCTTCCTAATTTCTAAGTCTGTTGTTCTATAAGAAGCTGCCTTTGCTAATCAAGTTGGTTTCAGAAGCTATTGCCCTTTCTCAACTGCTCTTGCAGTAAGAGCTGTTTACAAAGACACAATCCAATAACATAACTGAACTCAACAGCCCTCAAAAGAAAATAAGACACGATGAAAAAGCAGTCTCCCCTCAAAACCACATATACTACCCTTTCTTTTTAAAGAGCTTTTCCTGCATCAGCTGTTAACAAAGCAGTTTATTTTCATACGTGTGACAGCATAGCTAAAGAAAAAAATAGAGCAGGATAGAGAAGGTATTAAAAAAAGCCAAAGATGAGCTTTACTGATGAACCCAGTGCACTGTGCCCAGTCTTGGGCTTCGACTTTTGAGTTTGCGTAGTGAACATCTCAAAACAGTACTCCCATTTCTGTTACTATCATCAGTTATGGTCAGTATTTCACTCTTACTTCAAGTTTCAATGCCTCAGCTTCAATTACATGAAGTTTTAAAATATTGTTTTGTGCTATTAACTTGGCTGATTAACTCTAGAGTCTCTACTGTCTAGAAATTTGTAATAGCAGCAAATATTAATGAGAATTTTATAAGAGCTCAAAACAGTAATTCCAATGTTGTATTTTAACTGTTAAACACACATCTACAGACACAGAATTAATCAAATTAGCAGAGTATCATACCTAACTTTAACAACACATTTGACAAAACACTATTAAAAAAATATGTATCTTTAAGACAACTGAATGCAGATGTTTAATCTTCCAGGCTAGACATAAACACTAGAGAATGACTCCTTTACTGCACTTACCACAAAAGAGCATTTCTTCTTCTGTACTAAACCTGACACTTACAGGAAACACCAATCAAGCCTTATAAGGCTTAACTTGTTTCTTATTACCACAATTCCATTTACTCCTCACCATTCCAAACAATAACTAGGAAAATGTTAATTTAGGGATATAAACACAGTGAGGCATAAACTGTGCTCCAAAACTGCCCCAAATTCATTTTTCTGAAGAATCCAACAATCCATTTGTGCAATCTGTTCCCCAAAAGGGGTTCAATGACTCAAAAATCAGTGACTATTCTACTAGTCAGTTCAGCAAGTTTGTTTTCACACAGTAAGTTTTACAGAATCAGACTCCTTCCTGGTATGAGGCAGTCTTAGGTCTGTTACTTGCTTCTGGGAACCAGGCAACAGTAACAAATGTCTGTAACACAAATAAATTCTTTAGAAAGAGGTTGAAGAAATTTAACATACTGCAAATTGAGTTCTTCTCTATCTCAAGTCAACACCAGTACTGATACCTAAATACAGCTGAAGATGCTGTCATAAGCAATTACTTGATAGTTATTTTTATCTTCGTACTATCCTAGAATATGTTAAGACTATGCAGTCTACTTTATAAAAAATACACTGACAGAATTTCATCTTTGTTGACCCAATGACTCTACCCAGGGTTAGGTAAGAGTGAAAACTCACCTTAGTACAAGCTATGGTTTTAATATCCCTCCCCCCCACAAAGGCTGCCAATCTCATTACATTCACAATTATAGCCTTGAATGAATTTGTAAAGGTAACTGTAAAGCACTGGTGCCAGAAAGCAACCACCTACAAAGAAGAAAACATTGGTTTGCAGAATTCTGTTATTTCCACTGCAATGAACTACAGCACAGCAGAGGTTTTAGTTAATACAGTAACACCGCTCTGTTCTGTGAATTGAATGTGAGTATAGGGAAAGACTCGCTCAAAAGAGATTACATACAATTATTCAATGCTATTTTCAACTTAGAGAACATCAAATATCCCAATCCAGCAGTCTTAAACAATGGAAATTTAAATTCAGAGCTCTTTTTCACAAGACACACACAGAGGTTTAAATTCTGGTGCTGCTCAATCACAGAAACCAATATGCAGAAACTTAGGAAACAGCTCAAACTGAGGTCCAAGAATGTGCTCTGCAATCACAAGAGACTAGTCTTCAGTCTAAAACATTTCTGAAGGGTCAAACCCAAACATTAAGGAGAGGGGAGAACCTGAAGAAAACAAAAATCATCCTCATCTCCTGTAGATTTTCCATTTTAACCCATGGTAAGTATGAAACAACCAAATTTTGTGCATTGCTTTCCTAAAAATAAATAAATATTTTAATTCCTTGTGTTTGAGGCAAGGTAAAGCAGACTTAAGTCAAATTTTGCCTAATCCTTTTACCAGTATTGCAGGGTTACTGATATCTAGTCTAAAGAAATAGCAAAGATGCAGTGGCAAAAGTGGCAAAAGTCATTCATATATAGAATTCAGAATTGGTGAAATGCAGTTTCCGAATAAAAGTGATTATATTTACCAGCTTTCTTTTAAGAACTATCTAGTCTCCAATGGGGGAGTACACTGGCTTGTCAAAAAGTTTAGTTACAGGACTAGTAAGCTTGAATTAAAGGTTTAAACCTTCAAACTAACCCAAGTCAGTTGAACTGAAACATTCATTTTAGAACTTTAGTCACTTGGGATCACAACAGAAAATGTGATCTTAAACCATGCAGTGAAAATCTAGAAGCACACAAACATTATAAGAATGAGGTAGGCCACAGCAGCCTAAAATAACATGCCAGGAACACATTCAGAAATCAAAGGCTTCTGATTATACACAGAAATTCACATGGAAGGTGATAACTTATAAGAAAAGAGTTTACTGTTGCTCTATTGCAATTCAAGTAGAATAAACTACAGTAAGGAATCATATACAATTTTTTCATGTTTTTAAATAAAAAAAGTTAGCAGCTGTTTAAATGTAAAAAACCTTCAATCAATTCCCTGTTTTGAAGTACAATATCTCATCTGAAAGCATTTATGGTATTTCTGTACTATAACAGATTATTCCAAATTGCCTGTAACAACTCTTGAAAGTTTTGTGTCTGGTAGCAGTAGGCATCTCGGATAGCAATACAAATCATTCATCTGCTCTCTATTTTCTTCTAAGACAGTGTTAAAAAAAAAACAACAAACCAGCAAACAAGCCAAGAAAAAAAAACAACCACTCGTAGAGATAAAAATATTGCACTCTTACTCAGTTCTTATTGCTCCAGTTCCACGTGATGGCTTACCTTGGACTTACCATAATGAATTGTAGCTCCCTTATCTGAACAACTTGACCCTGCCATAAAATCTCAACCACTTGTAAAGCAGCAGAGCCACAAGTCACAGCTGCACAATCAAAAGACTGAACTATGTGCTAGACCACAACGTTTGCCAAATAAAACTGCTAACTTTGCTGTTGCTCTGTGAACAGCAGAACTGGCCCTTTAACAGAAGTGGGAATTTCCCATTCACAGCTACATCCCCCACAGTCCCCTCCACTCAGGAAAAGGAGCCCTCAACTTCAGGCAGATCCCCAGACTTTCAGTCAGCTTCCTGGAGTAAGTCAGGAAGAACATGCCAGTGTGCACAGGATGAACCTCAGCTCAAACGCTCAGAAAAGCTGGTTTAGAAAAGGAGGAAGGAAGAAGTTTCATTGTGGAAAGAGGAGGAGCTGGCAAAGAAAGACAATACAAGAATACAATGGAAACATGGAGGCAAATGGTGTACGGGTCAGGTTCCTAGTTATTTATATGGTTTTGATAACTAGAGAAAAAAAAAAGCAATAAATCGACTACTTCACATAAGTAAAAAAAGCACACAAGGGAACACACAAACTGCATACTACTGAAAACACAAGTCCAGCATTACCTTTCTCCAAACCATTTGCTCACAAGTAAAAATTAATGCATTTGCCTCTAAAATTAGCCCACCATTGACACTGAGAGTAAATAAAATATACATCAAATTTATTATATGTTTACACAAGCAAGTTAAAAAATTAATAGAGTGCACATTTACCCAGGACTGATAGTACTTATTAACTTAAGAACTTAAGCTCTGTTTATTATACAATACTCTCGAAGTATATGTATGCTGGTTGAGAGGTCAAATGTGTGTATCCTATTAAATACACTTCTGTGTATTTGGTGCAGTTAGTAAGTTTAAGTTCTGCTTTGATTAGAGTACTTCAGCTATGCAACACAAAGTAACTACTTCATCCTTGTTCTGAGATCGTGTAAAGCAATTTGTATTTTCCTTCTAACAGATGTTCCTTTACAATAAACTGGCAACACCACCCCAATTCAGGTTCTAATCAGTCTTAAGCATACACATCCCACTGAAAGTCAATAAAGGGATTTTAACTTGAACGAACTATTTCTTCACAAGCAGGTTATAAACTGTAGTTCTCTTCCTTTCTTTTCTAAAAAGAATTTTAAAAACCATCAGGACATTTTTATTGTATAGAAGACATGACAGTTTTTAAACGTGAGCACAGCAGCCATGCAGACAGGAAAGCCTGTATCTAAAACAAAATATACTGTAAAGATTACCCAAAAAATGTAGCGATAACCTTCTTCTTACCTGCCTCATGCTGAAATTAATTAAGCCTATTTCCATTTTGAATGTTTTCTCTTACACTACAAAGTTGGCCAAGTTATAGGTGCATTTCTTCAGTGTAAAAGAAATAAAATCAAGTATCAATGTAACTTTTTAAAGTATACCAGGAAAACACAAAACCCTGAGATTCGGGCTTATGAGAAGCTGAAATACCAAACTCCTGCTTAGATGAAAGATTGATTCCTCCATATCAGTTCCGATATTTGCAGTAGAGATTATTATACAGTTAGCTAGAACTTTTTCAAACAGTAAGAGTTAATGATTCCCAAGTTGCTTTTCATCCTAGTTCCTAGTTGAAAGAGCCAAATAAAGAAAATTACAAGGTCTGTTGACAGTCACAAGGTACAACTAGATCTACAGGTCACTAGACAGAGTAGCTATACATCTAATGTAGTATTAAGTCATGCACTGACAAGCTTTCCAGTAAAACGGTACATGCTGGATATTGCAAAATATATATTTTAAAATCTATTCTGGTCACAGCAGTAATGAACTCACTTAACCAATAATCAAAACCAGCCCAAACATGTAGTTACAGGGGTAGACAATACTACTTAACCTACACTGTTGTGATGTTGTCATAAAGTGTGAAGGCAGTCGATAATGCACTGTTTTAAATTTATTTACAGGAAGATCTAGGACTGAAAACTACTATTCCATTAAAATAAACATTTGTGCGAATGCTGTTTCTGTCTACTGTATTGCCTTTACTACCACAAAAAACTGTTCTTTGGTAACTATTACTAGCTTTCCGAATGTCTTGCAAAATTCTTGCTACCTACCTAAAAGGAGGAGGAGTAAAAAAAACAGGGTGTTAGGCATGCAATGGCCTTTTAAAAATACACACTAAAAAACATGATGTAAGTTTTGAACAACTCCTTTCACAATGAGATCGTTTCCAGAAACGTCTAAGGAAGGGCACACCACAGTGATCAGCTTTGAAACTGGAGTACACTTGGCATCTAGTGATATAGATCACTAGATATCCAAACGCATACAAGATTGACAACAAGACTTAATGTATTTTGTATGCAAGACAGCGTATGCACTGTGAACCGAATGCTTACTATGCTTGTACTTGATGGCAATCTTCCTTTTCTTTCACATGGCCTAAGAGGAATGAACTACGGTTAGTGCCTACTTGCTTTTAGGAATCACATCTGAATTACACATCAAAACATTAAGGCAACAATTACAAAGCTAAGCCCGGTTCCCTTTTTGGATAGGGTGAGCAAAGATTGTACCTCCGACATACACACTTACCATCACTCTCTGCCCTGACTAGCAGGGACATGCCCTTCAGCCTCTCCACGTAGCAAGAGGACACATGCCCTGTGCCTCGATCATCCCACTGGCGGTCCTCGTTTAGCGTGTAAACCTTCACCCTCCGCCGGGTGTCCGTCATCCTGCTGCCTGCCACACCACAGCCACCACTCTGGCTTGCAATTGCTGGAGGAGCAGGAGGCTGGTCGGGGGCTAGGCCCCCCTCAAAGGAGGGGCGCAGGACAACCCCACACGGCCACTCCAAGCGAGCTCTTCTTATTCTCCTTCAGTGCTCCAACAGAATCCTCATTATCGATGGTAACAGGATGGGGGAGTGCAGGGGAAGAGGGGGAACAAGAGAAGAGGTGAAGGTGTGAAAAGGGAGCCGCTCCGGGCACAGTCAGGCGCTGCACAAAAGGCGAGTAAGCCTACGCAGGGGGAGAGCTGCAGAGAGAGAGGCTCTTGGCAGGGTAAAAGGCAGGCAGGAGAGGCGCTGAAGAAGGGATCCCGGAAGAGAAGCGGCTCCACGAGAGTGGAAGCAGCGACGGAGAGCAGACGGCACGGATGGCGACGGGCGGCCGGGCCGGGGTGACGGGAGCTGGCGGCCCTGGAGGCCGGGGCCCTGGCGAGGGAAGCAGGCAGGAGGCCGGCGAGGCCGGAGCGAAGCAGGCGGGCGAAGGCGGGCGCGCGAGCGGCGCTGGCCCCGGCCCGGAGCGCGGCTCTATTGTGCGGCGGCTGCCCAGGCCCCAAGCCCCTCACTCGCCGTCCGGCGGCGCCAGCCTTCGAGGAGCCGCCCTCCTTCCCGCCGCGCCGCCCGGGGCCTACGGGCGCTGCCGTCCGCAGCCGGGGTGAAGCGAGCGGGCTCGGCGCCCCGTCTCTCCCATGGGCTCCCGTCACGGCCGACGGCTTCACTCCCAGCCCGACTCCGCCGCCATATTCTTCTTCCTCCTCCTCCTCCTCCTCCCGGTGCCGCGGCCGCTCAGTCCCGGCTCCTCGGCCCGCCCCGCGACGTGGCTCCTCTCCAGGCACGCGGCAGCCCGGCCGGCAGAGAAGCGCTGTGCCCTGCGGAGGGGGCGGCCGGCGGCGGCGCGGTGCGGCGCGGCGCAGCCCGTCCAGCCCGGCTCCTACCCGCTCCTTCTCCGCCTCACTCACTGCGCGGCCGCCATCTTGGTTTCACCTCTCCCTGGAAGCGCGGGGTCTCCCAGCCAGCGGCGGCACGGGCCGCCCGCCAGCATTTAAAGGGCCAGCGGCCCCGCGGGGGCAGCCAACTGGGGATGTGCTGCGCGCCCAGGGACGGGAGCGCGCTGCCGGCCGCCGCACGCAGCCCCAGCAGCCCCACCGCCGGCTGCACCGCCCGCTGCACCGCACCGCCCCCCCGCAGCGCCCTGCCCTGCCCTGCCCTGCCCTGCCGGGATCGCTCTGCGACCCGCGCCGGCGCCGCACACGTGTGGCCGTGGCCGGGCCGCCACCGCGGGCCCAGGGAGCGGAGGGGTGGCGCGGGGCGCGCAGCGCGGCCGCAGCTCTTCCCGCGCTGTGTTGCTGGCGGCGCGGCAGCCCCGCGTCTGCGCAGGCGAAACGCGCGGGCCCGGGTCCCGCCGCAGAGGAGACCCCGGGGAGCCGCGCCCGCTCCTCACTTCCCTGCCGTGCTCCAGGAACCGTCCTTCGGGCTGCTTTGCTTTAGAAGCTCAACTGGACCCGTCCTCTCGCAAAAGGGCTTGGGTTTTTTTTCTTACTTGCTTTTTTTTNGTGAAGCGAGCGGGCTCGGCGCCCCGTCTCTCCCATGGGCTCCCGTCACGGCCGACGGCTTCACTCCCAGCCCGACTCCGCCGCCATATTCTTCTTCCTCCTCCTCCTCCTCCTCCCGGTGCCGCGGCCGCTCAGTCCCGGCTCCTCGGCCCGCCCCGCGACGTGGCTCCTCTCCAGGCACGCGGCAGCCCTGCCGGCAGAGAAGCGCTGTGCCCTGCGGAGGGGGCGGCCGGCGGCGGCGCGGTGCGGCGCGGCGCAGCCCGTCCAGCCCGGCTCCTACCCGCTCCTTCTCCGCCTCACTCACTGCGCGGCCGCCATCTTGGTTTCACCTCTCCCTGGAAGCGCGGGGTCTCCCAGCCAGCGGCGGCACGGGCCGCCCGCCAGCATTTAAAGGGCCAGCGGCCCCGCGGGGGCAGCCAACTGGGGATGTGCTGCGCGCCCAGGGACGGGAGCGCGCTGCCGGCCGCCGCACGCAGCCCCAGCAGCCCCACCGCCGGCTGCACCGCCCGCTGCACCGCACCGCCCCCANTTTCTTACTTGCTTTTTTTTTTTTCCTGTCACACGTCGTCGGGTGATCCAAAAGTTAAACAGCTTCTGGTTGAGCGGCTGTTGCATCTCCATAGACAGAGATAGGATCTAACAATTGCAATAACAAACAGAAGCTGTCGAGTCTCGGCGTTTTGCCACTGCTGCCAACATCCGAACATATGTTTGACAGATTTCCTTAAAATATGCAAAAACAGTAGTGCATGTGGGACCCCACAGACACACCGCTGCAGGAGAGTCCATTTCACTGCATGTTCTAGATGTGCTGCATACAGGGGAACTCATTGCAATTTTGACACTTAATTAGATCATTTTTCTTATTTTATACTTCGAAACACACATTGGTGTTTGTTTATCAAAGTGAGTTATTCTGTGACTAGTTTAAGCCAAACCACAAATGACATGGTTTTACTCCAGAAATAATTATGTGTCTTGATGAAGCCTCCAGTCAAGCACTTGTTTCCTTTCTCCATTTTCTGTTTTCCCCATGAACAAGAGAGTGTCCAGCTCCAGAACTGGTACCCAGCTTCCTGATGTGCTCAGATTACGCCATTTGGCCACTGCTTTCAGGCCTGGCTCTGATGCCTAATGACTGTTTAAAAATACAAGCGCTTTCAAGAGTATGGTTCAGGTGCCCATAACGTAGCTGAAGGTACGTTGTGCTTGGTTGTTCTTAGTACAGTGTTCTTGGCTAATGCAACAAAAGGTTTGGAAAGGTTCAGAGCCTGAGAACTGCAGACTGTGGGCTGTGATAAAGGGAAACCATCACACAGCATGTGCACAGAAACATACTCATTGCCTTCATTTGGCAACCTGTGCAGCCCTCGAGAGGATACGCCTGGGAAGGTCCTGTGCCAGAATTTCTCTTTGGCAGGTCTGGAGGTGGATTCTTATGACTTCAAAAAAGATTGATGTCACTTAGAGAAATCTCCACGGGACTGTTACAGTCATTTACAATTTACAAATTGTACCCTCTTGTGGCCATTAGATTAAGTATATAGACCGCTGTTCACTGCAGGAGTTTTTGTGAATTGAAACAAGACAATCAGATTTCAGTTTGCATAGTTTGCTTTATGAAAATTTTGGCTTCCTTCAATTTGCCTTCTATTACTTTGATATCAGTCTGAGCAATGCTCAGCCCAATAGTAGTGCCCACTTTTCAGGCTTTATTCCAATTCAGGTTATATTTGGCATGGTTTTTTTTCAAACATTTCCACTCCAGTAATTCCAGAAGGAAGGATGGGCAGTGGGGGCAACTTCCCATGCTGGAAAGCAGGTGTGAAAGAATAAAACACTCCGTTTATTTTTCTTACTTGTGAGTTAGAAGGCAAAAGTGTGTGAGGTCACACATCAGTTCCTTCTCTCCATTTCCAGAGGTTTGGTGCACTATGTCCAGAAGGAGATATCTTCAGGGATGGTGAGAGGCCATTCTTAACTGAGTTAAAAGGTTACTCTTCCTGTAAATAGGAAAGGACCTTACCCTGGCAGAGGTTTTGGCCCACCGCGAATTGAGTAACAAATGAGGAAATGGAGTATTTAATACAGTTTTAAACTTCTCATATTCATAGGAAAGTAACTGCAAGAGGCTTAATGTAAAAGGAATAAACCTGAAGCGGATTTATAAGTGAGGGCCTCCTGCACAACAGTCAAGAAAAGAACAAGATAACTTTCAATATCTGCTCGTAATTTGGGGAAATAAAATTACACAGTTATTATATATAACATGTAACTTGGAGCTATGCACTAAAGCATGGTTAGAGTTACGAAAAATCTTCTTTTTTCCAGAAAAATTTTCTGGAAAAAAGCCAACACAACAACACAATATATTAGGGAAACTAGGAACTTCTGTGATATAGATAATTGCTACATTGAAAATTAGTCCTTACCTGAGTGTTTAGCTATGACTACATTCAGTATGGACAAACAAGGTTATGATCCATGCTATATACACACAGAGAGGCACTGACTATGTTTGCATGTTCCCAGGACATGTGTTTTGATTTGTTCACAAAAATGCCATTGAAAATGAATGACTGCGTGAAAAGAAAAAAATATATAGAAAACCTGTATCAAAGTAGGGAGAGTCTGTAAAAAATGACAACATCTATAAAGAAGTCAGAGTACTGTGATCAAGAAAAATACGTATCTAGTATAGTGAGGAAATGAGCAGAGGTCAGGGGAACCATGGTCAGCTAAAGATGGCCTGGTTGTGCTCTGACTGTATCCTCCTAAATGAGACCGTTCAGATACAGCCAAATACAAGGTCACACCTATGGAAAGAAATAGTAAGGCAGCTCTGCAAGAAGCTAGGCTGCACAGGAAATAAACAACCCTACACAAGCTTCTTATATCATGCTGTATCTATAAGGTCTAGTTACCTTTGGGGTATAATGTAAGCTAGCAAGCTGTAGAAGAATGTAACATGAGGACTAAAAGTAGGTTTAATGCCACATTCTATAAGGTTAACAGGCATTAGTAAATTGAAAAGGGTCAGAATGGATCCCCGGCCCAAAAAGGGAAGAGAAAGGACATTGTCAGTGACACATGGATACAAACAAATACTTGTCCATACACACACACACAGAGCATCTCAGTAGGTTGATACTGTAATTAGAGCAGTAATCTGGGATGACTGGACTGGACCTGTGTAAATTTAGGATCAGGTTTCTGGACAAAAGCTGGGGAAACTAACAATATTTCTGTATGTAATAAAACGTAATAAATGTTAAAATAGTTCCGGAAAAAAAAGGAGGCAGATGAGTTTCCTGAAGGAAGCTTATTACAATCAGCCATTTTACTAACAGCAACTCAAATATAGGACTATTTTTTTCAGTTTTAAAAGTTAGGGGTCACTTCAGTGTTCATGACAATGATGGCTTTAAAATTGCAACTAATTTGAGGCTCGCACAGAGCAGGGACAATTCTGGTACAAGTTGCAATTAGCTAATATGAATAGCAAGCAGATTAGGAGCACATCCAACTACAAGAGAGATTACTAATTATCAATGTTGTCTCCTGTATCTTCCATTTTGCATATGAAGTTATAGAAGCGGGGCTGAGAACGTGACACTCAGGCTCTGCAGTCTGTGAATGAGCTCTGCATTTAGGAAAGGAAACGTACACTGTCCTCAGATTGCATCTCCTCTCTAGCTAAAGATGAAGCTATGTAGGCAAATGCAAAATTGGAGTTTTTGGTCTTCTTGTCACCTAGAAATAACAACTTCAAATGTTTTAGAATGGGTGTGTCTCGACAGTCACATTGAAATTCTCCTGATTCTACATTCTCAGCCTAGTCTCCTGATTGTCTGTATGTGTTGTCTCCTTTTTGGCTCATGCCGGAGAACTGATCTGGCAGACACCTGTAACATGTCAGCAAGGGTCCTTTAATGTCTTCTGCAATACAAGAACTGAGGAGCAAGCAGTCCAGTGGGTGGGTGGAATGGTCAAAACAAAAGGTCTTTTTTCATACCTTGTTGAAGAAAGTAAAAGAATGCTCTGCTGCAAGGTGATGTTGGATGCTCAGGTCTAATGTACTAATCCAATATACTAATCTACTGCCAGACGCTCTTGCAGACAGTATGGACAGCTTCAAAGCAGAGCTCTTAAGTCAGAGACTTTCTGTGACTAATGAGCAAAGGCATTAGAGGCATGTGAGGATTATCAGCAGATGTGCAGGAGGAAGAAGGCTGGGAATGGTGTGAGTGCGAGTGAGGTTTGCAGCAGGGAGGTGCAAAGGGGTACGGCAGCTTTCACGCCCCGATGCGTTGAAGTGTGGTGTGACTGCAGTTACATGTGCTGCAGGGCCCTCAGGCCTCTGCTCTGTGGCTGGCTGATGTGTGCCAACAGTGCTAAATAAACAGGACTAACAAATAGTCCTAAATAAATACAGCTAAGAGCACACTTGGACATTGCTACCAAAGACAGTATAAGTGCTCAGCATGTCATTAATCATCACAGCAGCTTGGCACTATATAGACATTACTTACTTACTAGGTATTAAATATTCACTGACAGTTGTCTAAACTAATTAAGATGCAGTATATACTTACGAGGTTTGCAGCTTGCATTGGTGACAGGAGCTGAGAAAATAGTCCTGAAAGAATGTGTAATCTATCAGAATATATCTCAGTTGTATCTATTTATTTGTGCATGTTAAGGAGAGAAAATTCTTCCAATTTTCTGAAAAGTTCTGCATTAAAAGATCTTGTAAATGTATACCTTCTGGAGATTTCAAAAACAATTTGGGAATGGTAACTCAAATTCTAATGGATTACTTACATATGTAGAAATAAACATTTCAGAAGTATAGCAATATATTATCAAATCAGGAGCTACTTTTAACATAAAGCATCTGTAAAAGGCTGTATAAACATGCAGGGAAAGAAAGGATTTATCTTTTGGGTATCTTCCTGTATAGTTTGAAAACATTGCTCCTCCACTTAGGCTGAAGTAGCAGTTGCAGTATTTGAAGATTGTACTGGGGATCCTTCGTTGTTCCCCTGAATTTATGTTTCTTTGTTCTTTATGATTCCATCATGATTTTGCCTCAGAGGTGCTGCAAAGATCATGCCTACAAATAATAAAATTGCTAATATCCAAATAAAATATTTTTCAGAAAAGGTCACAGCATCATCAACATAAATCTGAAACAGAAAACATGTAAAACATTTGTTACTGAGTTATTACTAAAATTCTCTATCAAAGTATTGATGCATTGAATTTATTATTTCAAATACAATCCAAAATTGTTCTCAGCAAACAGGTAGAAGATTCAATCAGTCTGGAAGCTCAACAAAAATTTTGTCCTGCTTCAGTATTTCAGAACAAAACTGCAAAGTTGTGAGGTGGAAGAAGGATGATCAATACAGGAAAGCAATTTCAGTGATGGAATATAAAAAAGATACTTTTACATCAATTGTGTTATAGCAACACGGTGTTTGGTAAATATAAAACTGATCTAGAATTAGTTTCATTAGTTCCTTATTCTACCTTTGTTGTATTTTCTTTGACTACAGGTATTTTGGGCTAAGGGCTGTATCTACGTCTGTGATTTCATAGAAGATTGTTTCAAGAAGCCCCAAACCCCAGTATGGATCTTTGTGTGTTATTGTTTTCCAAATGAAAAACAAAGATCATGATAATGACTTTTAAAAAGCACTTTCTGGCAATAAACATTATCTTATTAAATGATATACATTGATGAAAGTCCTCTGCGTGTGAACCTCTGTGGGGTCACAGGCCAGCAGTACATTTTATGCAACTTCTCTGCAAGTAGGCAGACGGCTGGAGGCTGAGTGGGAGTTTTTGTGCAAACCTTGTGCTAATTGTGTCCCATCAGAGATGCTCACGATGAGTAGTTAAGTCAAAATGCATGACAGGCCCCAGGGATTAGACCAGAGATGAGGGGGTTTAAGATCTCTGTGTAACTGACAGACACAGTCTAGCTGGAGTTTGACTTTGACCACAGTGGATTAATTTACCATGTTGAGAAAGCTGTAACATGATGTTCAAGGGATTCTGCAACTGTTCGATCAGAATACTCAAGGTTGGATTTGAGTGAGTGAAGCTTTTGATGTAACTAATTTGTTTTTCATATGAAATGGTAACATTATCTTAAAATAACACTCAATTGTAGGGCACAGTGACCACGAGTGACATAGATTACAGTTTATTTATGGTACCTGAAATTCATCACACAGATGATAATGAGAAAGTCTAGGAATAGTTGATAATTTGAAATGGCAAGGTCCAGATCCATTTTAAAGGAAATCATCATCACCATTGGTGGATTCTTTGCTTTGCCAAAAAAAAAAAAAACCAAACCCCTAAACCAAATGTAGGCTTGGCTGAGCAGAACTGTCCCACACCATTCCCAGTCAGTTCCATAACAATTGCCGAATTCTGAAAATAAAATCAAGCAAACCTAAGGCTAGGAAGGAACATCTATGCTGCTCTCAGAAGCAATCAACCAAGATTTGATTAAGAAACTTCAGCTGACTAACAATTTTGTCTTGTGATGGGTATTTTTTGGATTCTGGTGCTCGCTAAAGGTGTACTATCAAACAGACCAAAAACTGAGTCACTGTTTTCTTTACAGATGGTGTTTCCTCTTGATAAGTAAGAATTATTTCCTTATGAGATTGAAGTAAATGTGCAGTTTCCTGGTTTGGGCAGCAAGGCCACGTTCCACTGCAGGATGTGTCATCATCACAGCCTAGCTCAAACAAGTGATGTGAGCCCAGACTGTAATATTCCAGTAGGTAGTGCATTAGGAGAAGACAGCTTCCATAGAGCCATTTAGGGAGTTCAAAAATGAATAGCATCACTCAATTATATCAAATAAGGCATACTTATTCTTCTAAAATTTGTATGTCAATATAATTCTGCAGATTAATAAGTCATATTTCTCAGGCAAAAAATCTAGGTGACAGTGTATAAACTGGTTAGTTGAAAAAAGCAAGACTTTTACCAAGATGTCTAAGGCAATTTATTGCAAAGTTTCATACTCAAAAGCCTCATCAAAATTTTCCTTCAGTGTCTCTGGGACAACTATCTTAAAAGATTACATGATGCATTAAATAGAAATCCCAATTTATCCCATCTAGATATGAGCACAAAATAAGTGTTGCTGAAAAGATAATTCATGTAAAACCTGCTCCAGTTTATAACTTTAAATTATAAAACTTACAGATACATTTATGAACATAGACTCTAGTTATATATGATAGTCTGGAGTATTTTTACTGACTAGTCCTGTCTTTTTAACATTCCTGGTACTTCATTGGTACCTGTAGAATTTTTAAAAAAACACTTAAAAATACTATCAATTTTTTATTTTCCCTGGCTGTATAAAATGCATCTAACGTAGTTTTTGGTTTCACAAACATATAGGGAAAATAGTTAATTTCTGTTTGTTGTTGTTGTTCTAACTCTTCCTTTAAGAGATTCCTATGAGGCACTGAGCACTGTATCCTGTTGGGTGACAGATTACATTTACCACTGACAGAGGCATTTGGGATTCTGCTGCTGACTGTGAGAGATTGTCCAAATAGATGAAGTGGAAGCTTCACCGGAAAGAATAAAACCCCAGCTTGTAAAGCAGGATCTGTACCTTGGTCATGATTCCTAGGTTCCAGCTCATTCTTATTGAGTGCTAGCAGCGATGGACAATCTTGAGAGCCATAACAAAACAAGCCCAAATTCCTTCCTGTAGGTGGTGTTCATACTGACTGAGACACTTCATTAGCCATGGACTTGTACCTTTGAGTCAGCCGCTGGCTCATGATGCTGTGAAAGCTGTGTGAGGTCATGCTCTAGGGAGTTCAGTCCTGGAATGTAAACTGATGAACAATCCAATGCCCCACTCATCGGTGAACATAATATATAAACAGCAGCAGGAGGTGTCAGATGCGTTCTTCAGATTTTTGCAGCAGTGCATGGAAAGCTTGTGGGCCTGATTGTTTCTTCACTTTTACTTTTTGCCTATTAGACTTCTGGGGTTTTCTGATTTTTATTAGTCTCCATAAATATTTGGAGTTCATGGATTTCAAGACATTCTCTAGTATTTAAAATATGTGGTACCACAGCCCTCCAAATTAGTGCACATGTATTGGGACAACAGAATTGACAGCTGCTAAAGGTGTTTGTCAAGGTCCCCTGCAACTGGTGGCACTGACACCCTAGAGATCTGATCACCTAAATATCTTAAAGTGTTTTGCAGGCATGAGGGAATTCTGGGGCAACTAGACATAAAGGAAGACAAGACAAATTCCAGTCTGTAAAACTGCAGTCTTGATCCTTTCCTCCTTTCCCCTGTGCTTCTCACTTCTCGTAATCCCAAATCATTGGGATTATGATATATGCTTTGTTGTTACCTTTTATATATCACATGGATCCCCATTAAGTCCTTTCCCTGACCTTCTCACTCAGAAAAGCATGGATCCAATCATGCTCACCTCCCTCCTTCACTCATGCAGCTGTCCTCTTTCTATGTTTACAGCATTTGTCCTGACTCCTTTCAGCACACCCAAATCATTCGTGCTTATATTATCTTCTGACCTGCCATTCTGCTCATATGCATCACTAGTTTGAAATCTCTGCTTTACTATATACCCTGCTATAGGAATGATTTCTACACTTGCAAGGTCCTACACACCTTGATTCCCTCCTCAAGCCGAATACATTCTCAGTGTTTTTTTACTACTCTTCTTCTTCCTGTCTTCCAGCATGTATCAGTCTCTGGCTTATCCCATGTGTAATGCTCTTTCTTCATGTTGCAAATGCTGTTCTCAGTTTTTCCAGGAAGTGACTTTTTGGGGGGATTCCTGCACATGGCCTTGTCACTTAGTTTAAACTGTCACGTAAGCATGAGAAGTGGCAAGGGGAAAAAGATTCCTGATAATATTGAAAAAAAAAAGATGTATACAGAATCCACTGTGACTACAAACTAGTGTGAAGGCACGGACACGAGAAAAGTAACAGTAGGAAGGAAAGGGGTGCTTTTCTTAAATACTCAGATTTCTGGCTTCTGTCACTATTCAGTAACCTTTGAAGATCATGATTCCTGGTTTCCCTGAAATTACTGGGGTTTGCCATGGACTCATTGTGGTCAAAAGTGCTCTACAATTTCAATTTATCCCTAGCTTTGATTTCCCAGCCTATCCTTTGAGTGACATCAGTAACCGTGACAAAATAACAGAATTACAGATTTCTAACAGACCTGAAACACTTCAGTTGGAAATGGATTGGATAGGTTGTAACTGGATAATTTAAGTTGTATATTGTTATATGGCTACATTTAAAGGAAAAACTGCTCTAGTTATTTCAGGCATTCATTAAGCCTTTCAAGCTTTGGTGGTGGTTTAGAATGTCTCCTTTATAGTCCAATGTGAGCACAAGTTTCCTCCTTCAGTTCTTACGCTAATACTAGGTGGTATCTGATCAACTACCAGAATTTAGACAATAATTTTCATAGTTCTGCTTTATTTCTTACCTTTTCTCTACAGTCTGAGAAGCTGAAAGTGAAGGCATTTTCGCAGCCAAGGTACAGTTGCATTCAGTTCAAGATGGCTTGTTAGCACACTTTTTATATAATTCAGAATCTGTGGAAAGGCCATACAAACAGATTCTAGCTCAGTTTCTTGACTAAATGCTGAATAAAAGACTTTAAGGAAGTTATGAGTAAACCAATGCAACCATCCCTATGTAAATGATTTCAAAATAATGAAATTTGCTACAAGTCAAATACCAGCAGATATCAGACTAAAAATAATACAGAAAATAATTCTAATCAGGAAAAATATTGAAATCTTAGGACTTTTCAAAGAAGCTGATATTACAGAAAAAGCTTTTCAGATTTACAAAATGCTTCTGTTAAGACTAAAATTTCATCTGTACTTTAGCGTTCCCAGTAATATTACCACATCAAAAAATTCCAACCTTTTAATGTTTCAGTAATATTCTATCAAAATGTTGTATTCTTTATATTGATGAGACATGATTTTCCAGCAGAAAATTGTTCCATTATGGAAGAAAAATGCACTATGTTTGAAAAGACTCTTTGGAAGCCAAGAAGACCAGCACCAAATGGATCCAACTTCCCCTGCCCAAACCAAGGAGGAGAAGGGAAGGCAAACCACTGTGCCATCCTCCTACTATTCATTGCTGGAGAGAATACCACTATTTGCATGGGCCTTTCCCTTCAGTAGCATGGAAGCAGGAAGAAAGGCAAACTAGGGCCAAAGGCATAAGCAGTGAGTCTAGAGCTTACTGGTACTAAGTTTGCTATTTGGGGAGGATGATCTTGGGGAAGTTCCTCTGCTGCCCCTGAGAATTTCTGGCCCAAGAAGCCACTTGCTATACTTACAGCTAAAGCCAGTCCTGCCTGAATGACCCAGCTGTTAACCTGAGGTTTCTTTTAGTCAGCCCTAGCTTATCCCATTGACAAAGATTCTATTTCTTTCGACTTGCAATATGGTGACAAGCCATCTAATGGGCCTTTCCCTTTCCTGGGACACACCTTTCCTGTGCTTTAGTTGCTAGGACATGTCTATAAAGAGGAGGTCTTTAGAGTTTAGAAACCTTTTGTAGTGTAGGGAAAAGCCAGGAACACAGAGAGGCAAGTATGAGATTAAGAAACCCCTGTGATTGCATGACATTTTCACAGAGGAACCACAAAACTTCCTCCTATTTCTTATATGGTGTCACTCTGTGTTAATTTTTTAGGTTTATTAACACATAAAATAAAGATCTGATTAAAGTCTCCATTTGATTAAAAAGCTTTTTATTTTTCTCCATATGTCTTACAATTTCAAAATTATCATGACTGGCACACTATGCCAGTTGTTCTAATGACAGTGTTTTGGGAGGGAAAGAGCTAGATTTACAGGCATCCTCTCTAGTCTTTCTATTTTAACTTGTGACATCAGCATCTCTGCCAGTAGTGATGAGAATAGATTTGAAGTGGAAACTCTGGCACGGATGCTTTCCTCATTAATGGCTATCATTTAAACATTTACATCAAAGTTCCCTGATTATATATTTGAATTCTGTCACGCTGTCTGTCCTCTTTGTTAATGTAACATTCATAATTTTACACCATCACGTCTTTCAGAGCCTCATATAAAAATATGTATCCTTCAATAATGTGTAACCAACAGATCTTAATTGAAAGAAAGTAGGGTGCAGTAAGCACACCACGGAGTTGTCCTGTCCCTACAGTCTGCTTTTTGAAATAGTGATTATTAAAGTATATTGTCGAAAAATAAAGAACACTGTGTAGAAAATAAATGATGGTGAAATAATTCCGTTTAAGATACATTCAGTAACCACTAAATTATTAGAAAATACTTATTTTTGAATCCTCACTAAAATTTCTCGTTCTTAGTTTGTTGGGATCTGCATTATAAATGTTTTCACCTCTGTTCAGCTACGGGTCTGTAGTTTACCTGCATGAACATGCACCATAATCTATCGTGCAGAAACAATGATAAAAAGTTATTCCTAATGTCAGCATAATACAGCAGAACAAACAGTATGATATGAAATGTCAAAGCATAAAAAACAAATCAAGTCTATATAAAATACTTTTGTTCCAGGAGATCCTTCAGAGAAAAAGAACTATTTTTTTTTTTATAGCCACCACGTCAGCAGTGACAACTGAGGCAAGAGGTGTTTGTTACTCACGTGAAGCATGTGATCTAATATATGGCCATCATTTCTTGACGGGGTCCTTCAGACTTCAAATTTTCAGGTGATTTCTCACCTCTGCCCAAAATTGCTCAGAAACCATGCTCAGAGGAAATCAGATGCTTTCAGACCTCTGTGACAGAACCTTAGAGATCTTTAGCATATATGTTATTACTTTTTCAGGTTTGTCTTAAGTTTAAATCTGAGAACTGAACATACATAACAAAATGGGAAATACAACCCTAAAATGAGACACAAGTTCTGTTAATCACTTGCATTTTAACCACAGTATTATAATAATTTCAACTCAAGACCATGCATTTCAGAAAATGAAACAAAACCTCATTGGAAAAGAAGTCTTCAGCCATTTAAGAAGGAGATGTTTATGAAATTACAATGAAATGGTAGTTTTCTAATAGCAGCACAGTGAATGGTATGATAATTGGGAACTGTGCAGTTTCTCGCCTCCATCTATCTCAGTTCAGATCTTTCACAGCAGAACTTGGGGATCCTGAGGGAATATTTTTTTTTTTCCCCCAAAACACTGTACTGAAAATGCAAGCCCTGAGGGGTCATAGGGTTACATGGAAAGTAGCAATTTAAGTTATTCAACCTGAATAGCAAAAGGCATATTTTAGCATACATTAAAGATGGACTCATTTTATGCACTTGTCCAATCTAGTGTCTGATTTTGCATATTGATTTTTTTCTGCACAATGAATTCTCACTATAGAAATAGGCTGTTGCTAACAACTTCTTCAGATAAACATACATATAGGTATATGTATGCTCCCGGTTCTTTTGCAACAATAAATGCACAAGTTGCCAAGTCATTCCCTTTCTATACCAGTTCCTAGGCACCGAATCATGGCTGTTTAGTTTTCTTACCATCAGTTCTTTTAAGAGAGGAAAATTATATTAATCATTTGGATCTTTCTGCAGCCACAGTTCAACAACTAGAACTAGAGAAATTCAGTGAATTTATTTCCCACATGTGCTGCCACTCTTCAGTGTTGCAATATATCCTAGTGTATCACAAATACATGATGCTTCTGGAGTACTCACAGCTATCGTAGATTTACCCTATAGGTGGTTATATTGTGAAAATAGTACTCCCAAAATAAAGATAGCCATTTAAAAGGACGTAGAAAATAACATGTTTGCACTGGCAGATATATCTTCATTGCAGAGTTTGCTCCTCCTGCCTACTAACAAGTTTTTAAAGGAACGGATTTAAATATGTTTATCTTGAAGCCACTCATTTTAAAACCATCTTTCTCCCTTTGTAATGCTCCTACAGTAATGACTGCAATACCATTCAATTGCCTCTTTTTGTTAGGAATGACCTCATAGCAGAATGTGCTCAGTGAGGTGTCTGAAGAATTCATAGCTCTACTTCTAATGTAACGAAGCCTGCTTTTGTTAGTTTTCAGTGTACGTGGCAATGCCATACTTCTACCAGAGTACCTGGGAGATGCAGTTGCCAACCATGCATTGGTAAAACCGATAACAGAAATTATGTGAACGAGTACGGAACAAGCAGATTGGCGCTGACGTTATTTATGGGCTTGTGTAATTTTAGCTACTGGCAATGCCTGCCACAGTAGAGAAGGAGTGGTAGACACAAACAGAAAGAATACTTTGAAAAGGTTGTTATTTTTATACTGAACTTCTCATATTACTTAACCGATGTTGCCTCAGCATAACAACTGAACACAGTCAAAGAAAAAGTGTCTGTCACAACACTCTAAGAACTGCCACGCTGGTCAGGTCCATTTTGGCATTCTGTTTGGTGACCAGCTGTGAATGGACATATCCTCTATATATTTGTCTAATCTTTTTTTAAACTTACCTGTATTTTTGATTTCCAAAGCATCCTCTAGCAATGACTTCAGAAATTCAATTATACAATGTGTAAAAAAAAGTGTTTTGTTTCAAGTTAGTGTATAGCGTTTCCACTTCTGAAAAACAACAAACCATGATCTTTAAACCACTGATTTTATGTTCTATCCACTTTTAATCGTCTCTTTTTCCAGGAAGGAACGTGCTATTCAGTTTGCTTTGCACAGAGCCTGTGAGGTGTTTCTCATCACACTACTGCTTAATCTTTCTATGTCTTAGCTCATGCCACTGTGTTAATCTTTGAGATAATGATCAGAAGAGCGTGTATCTGAGATTTTAAATTGGTGCAATAACATCGTGATGTTTTCCTGTTTTGTTCTTTGTTCATTTCATAAGGAAATAATTATTGTTTGTCTTTTCTTGCCACAAAGCATGGTGCTGTCTATCCAAATAACTCCTAAGTCCCTTCATGAGTAGTAACAGCTAAGAGCTCTCTATATTGTATTTTACCTTCAAGTGCAGTTGTTTCAATTTGTTAACCACACATTATATGAGAGGCTGCTCAGCATCGGTTCAGCTTTCATCAACTCTTTGCTGTAGCTTTACTTATGACTCTGCTCCAAACTTTTTATCTTCTGCACACTTCCCTGCTTCAGTGTGCACCTTTTCATTATCATTTCTGAGTAGCTTCTACAGCCATATCTGGACCTCTGTAAATCCAGGGGGACTCCTCTGGGTATTTTTATTATTTGTGAAAAATGGTCATTTATTTGGATCTCCCATCCAGTTACTAGCTCAAGGGTGATGTTGCTCCTGTTCCATGACAGTTTAGCTTCTTTGAAAGCTTGTAGTAAGGTATCTTTCTCAAAAAAGCATTTTACATATTGAAATACACAGGAATCGGTATCTCAGCCTCACAATTGCTACATTTGTTACCAGTATCCTTTCTCAAAATCCAAGCTGATCCTTCCCTCATACTTTCATTTATTCACATTTCTACTAGTTTTATTTTACAATATTTTCAACCAATTTGCCACCTATGAAAGTCAGACTTTGTGGTTGCAGTTCCTCAGATCATCCCTGAAGTAGTTTAAAAAAACTACTGCCTCCGACTGATTGAACTGATAGGTTACAGATCACAATATTCAAGTGAGGCATTTCTTCATCACAATTCTTAAATGACCATTCTGGAAGTCATTTCGTGTTTCTTTAACTGATTTGTTCTTTAGCTTTTCTATTGACGTGTCAGTGTGAGAGAGTTCTCAGACGACTATTTTCCAGTTTTTAAATTCTCCCATTACACATCTAAGATTTCCCTGCTATATCAAGGTCGTTCCAAGGTAGTTCCAAGAAGACATTCTTATAAAGATAGATCTCACCCACTGCCTACAGCTTCATCTCCTTCAATCTTTCTGAACTATGTCTCTTGCAGTATTTATAATTAAATGCACTCCTGTATGCAATCAAATAGGGAAAGGACTCCAAATTGAGAAAGGTCAGAAAGAAATGGACTGTTTAAAGAATGATATGAAGAGACTGCAAGAAGGGAATAAAGAAGCCAGAATGAAGCAAAATCAGGAAGGATACTCCTACCTGAAGTTTTATATATTGCAAGATTTTTTGAACAATGTTCATTATGTACAAAAACGCTTTGTTGACATATATTATTGTTCTGTCCAAGGACTGAGAAAAGATGATCAGGAAATTTCATTAATATTTTACATAACTATTTTTATGCCACATAAATGAATTGTTACTTTTTTTACTCAGTCTAGAGATAATTCCTCCATTTACTAAAACTATTTAGAATTTCTAAAATGCTGTATTTGAGTAACCGTTTAGAATAAAAGAATGGTGGAAGCAAAGCTATTGCTCAGAATGAACCATCTTCCCATATCAGCTTGTAATGTTTGCTGCAAACAGAGAATTCCACTGTGCAACATGTCCTCTTTGCACTCACTTCCAGTACTGAAGGATTGGCAACAACAGGGTTTATTAATCACATTTGAAACTTTGGATAGGCTGGGAAATTGAACAAGAAAATGAAGATACATATTCAGCACCCTCTTCTCTGTATTTGAAGAAAATCCCAAGGAAAGGAAAAAGAAAAATCAAACTCCAGAACTTTCATTCAAAGTTATGTAAATGGAATAGGAAAAATTTCTTCATCATAACTCTTTGTATACTCCCTCCACAATGCCAGTAATTGCTTCTTTGCCAGTTTGGCTGAGTGGCTAATTGGTCTTTTATTGTACTATAGCCAAGGACAAGTAATTGTGGAAGCATATTTAACTTATTTGTTTGTAGCCTTCACATCTCCACTTATTCCACAGTTTAAAATCTGTAAAAAGTGTTGATTTCAATTTTTTCTGATTTCCACTGCTTTGAGCTTTCCAACTCTTGGGTTTAATTTTTTCTTGCAAGCCAGCTTCCTCTTTTAGTTTTTTCTTTTCTAGCACACACACTCACGCACACACACACTCTTCTTTTTAACTTTATCCATGCTAGTGCATGAAAGAAAAATACATGCAAGTGTAAAGGGATTCTCTTCATAGTTGGTTTTCTTTGCTTTAATCTCAGTGAGGACTTGGGTACTCAAAATAGGATTTATCAGAGTTTCAAGCATGAAAACTTGAATCTGAAGGCAGAGTTTGGCTTTCTGTTTGGCTTTAAAATTCTCAGTGTTCACAAAATCACAGAATTATTGAGGTTGGAAGGGACTTCCGTAGACTGCTAGGTTTAAATGCCCTGCACAAAACAGAATCTGCTAGAACAGGCTGCTCTAAATCTTGTCCAGTAAGGTTTTAAATATCTCAAAGGATGGGGAGTTCACAGGTGGTGTTTTACCATCCTCACGGTAAAACAGCTTTTTAATAGTTTAAGTGGAATTTCCTGTATGTCCTTTTGTCACCATAGCCTTTGCTGTGTTATTTCAACACCCCTTTTTAGCATTACCAGGCTGCTCTGGCCCAAGCAAGTAACCACCCAGCTCTGAAATAATTTAATAGAGATCCAAATAAAAATGGAGCAGCACATCAATATCCTATGGAGATCTGCCAGGTGGCACATTGAGTCATGTGAAAAGGAATCTTAAGTGTCCCTCTTTGGTTTCAAAATGTATGCAGAGCTACTTTAGTTTTCCAAAACCAGCCATTGCTAGGCATTCTGGTCATTGACTGTACAGTTTGCTAGTCAGAGCACTCA
Organism: Urocolius indicus; assembly: GCA_013401255.1. NCBI lineage: Eukaryota > Metazoa > Chordata > Aves > Coliiformes > Coliidae > Urocolius > Urocolius indicus. Next base: position 267,966 of record WBNH01002357.1, on the reverse strand, counting down.
CCTAGAAAGTACAAGTCCTATGTTCAGCTTCCTCCACAGCCTAAGTTTGAACCCTTTTCACAAGAACATACGTTGACTGTCAGCTTATAAAGTTGGGTGAGCACTGACTCTTTCCCAGCTGCTGAAATACTTGCTGTTAGCCATGTACACAGGGAAATGAAGCCAGAAATATAGTACTCATAGGGGAGTGTGATGGTTCAACCTGATAGCACTGCAGGGGGAAGAGAGAGTCCTAAGTTCCTGGCTGATGGCTGGAACTGGTTTTTGTTTCTTACTCCAGTGACTAATAACAATAGTCTTAAGATCAGAGGCCAGAGTTTAACTATTAAGCTGCAAAGTTATTGTGCAGCGAGTGAGAACCCAAAATGAAGAGGCAAACACTGGCTTCAAACTCAGCTTTTGATGCTTGAAGCTCAGATAAATCATTTTTTTTACCCAAATCCTCCCAGAGGGGACTTTATATGTAGAGGATGGACTTATTTGGTATCTATGGGAGGCCACTACAATCAGAGCAAGATTGTCAGGACGTTTGCAATGTATAGAAGCATCAGTGCAGCAGCACAGTTGCTTCTTTTTCCTCTAAGAGGCAGAAAGGTCAGAGAGCTACCACAGAAACTAATAACTGATCCTGAAACCAACAAATTGACTATCAAGATCTCAGCATTCCTGAAGGTTGTGCATACTTTTTCCATTAAAGAATTTCCTTACAGAACTATGTAAGCATCTTGATAGGTCACCTACTCCCAACACAACTGGCTATAATCCTGGTATTACCCTCTGATATCAGTCGGGGGCTTGCTCAGCATAGGATAAAGTACTGTGGTGTCAAGAATACCTTGAATTATTTTCCTGCCTCCCCAAAATAGGTTAGATGAAGCTCACATCATATCAGATGCACAGGACAGGACTTGGTCTCCTCCGTACAGGTAAGAGTTGGGATTTTTCAAATGTGCCTTGAGGTCTAAGAGCAAAAATCTCTCTAATGTCCTAAAGGGATAAGCATTCATAAATGCTGTATAGGAAATATGTCTTTGAAGTGTTTTGTCTTCCAAATTTAGAATGTTAAATAATTTTCTAGATGCTCTTTCCTCAGTGCTTTGAATGCCACGAACAGCAGTCCCATATGCTTATGTTTTCAACAAACAGCAAATCAGAGTAAACTCCAACTTCAACTAGTCAAGACCAGTTACTGCAGAATTACTCTTCTCAAGTCTGAGAGGTGTTTGTCTTAGTGACTACAATAATCTCCTCCTAAACAACTTTGCCATGTGAAATTATCAGTAGAAATAACTTCCTTAACAAAATAAATCACCAAAATCCACAAAATTTTTCACAGTTAAAATAACGGTCAAATCACATATATTATTTTGCTAATTAAGGTTCTGTTTAATCATTGATCTCTGTTACTTATGTTCTCTTCTGTTCTACTAATTTGACTTCTTCAATAATCTACTAAGGACTGACTATTTTAAAAGTTTTGTATGTGAGCCAGGAGCAGCAGCTATGTCCACATGTAATAGAAAATTAATAAATACTTGAAAAATAATTAATTTGGCTTTAAATATTTCTATGTTTATTTATGTTTTTCACATGAAAATTATCAAAAAGTTTTTTTTTTTTCTGTGATGAAAATAAAGGGTCATACATATAGCCCAATTCAATCAATGGAATAGTGTCCACTTCTAAAATTAACTTTGACACATTGAATCAGAATTACAGATTAACCTATAGACATTTCATTTACTTTTAGCTGAAGACTTTAAATTAGGCCAGTGCTAAGGTAGCTGACAATAGGTAACACAGGTATGGACACTAACAAACTGAAAAAGACTTGAAGATTTCACAACAGCCAAAGTAAAGTGCTTTTATTTCTCAGTAGAAAAGATGAAAGAATCTGGTAAGGTTTACTATTTCCCAGGTAATAGCATTTAAAAATAAGGAAGAAATACTTTATTAAACATACCTAAAGTTTAAATTTTCTGAGATGTGCAAAATCATACAAAGTAGTTAATCACCATTTCATGTATTGCACAAAAACTATATGCTTAAAAAAGGACTAAATGCTAAGTCTCTTACCTGTATGTTGACAGACTGCTCCGAATCTGAAAATGTAGGTTGTATTCAGATGGAAATATTTAATACTCTTATTATGATATCACATCAAATATCTGCACCCATCTTACTTCAGGTCCCATTGTTTTTCTGTTTATAGTACCAAAGTCATGCAAGAACCATTCCCTGGATGCAAAGCTCCTGTCAAAAAGCACCTTGTCAGGTGTAGTGGGATCTAGTATAGCAGTTTCACTGTCCAGAACTCTGCTATTAAGAAGCCACAGTTCCCTGGAATCACTATTGTATTTTCTACATGAGTGCTTCGAAATCCATTCTTGCCAAAGCAAAGCAAACCAAAGAGTTCAAGTTTGCTTGTTTATTTTTAGCATTTTGGTTGTGTTGCTAAATCAACCTTAATTTGGAATATTTCAACGTTCCTGCTATTTGAAAGGCCACAAAGCAACAAAATCAGCAATAAGTTGTTCATAAACAAGCTTTCTCGGTAAAATTCCTCACTGATTAACAAATTCACACAAGTTATAGCAATCTTACCCTTAGAAATAGAATCCATAGAAATTCCATTTTGTCATGATAAATTAAGATGTGTGAAAAAAAGTTCTCTACTTAATCACAACTTGTTTTCATTTATGCTTCCCTGTCTGACCAACACGCAAGCAAGAAATGACATAGAAACTCCCTTTTTTTTGGCTTGTCTCATTCCTTGCAAAGTGACTTCAAGCTCTACTTTGTGCACTGCAGCAGGAGTCAAGACTGGCTCTCTGGATCTCAATGTTTCAATTTTGATTTCAACAGCTGCACCAAAAAGAAACGTAGGTGTAGCATAAGACTTGCTGCTAAGTGACCCATGCAGAATCACTTTACTCATAGCAAAATTTAAGAATAATGTAGCTGCTTTTCATCTAAGGAAATTAATCCCGTTTCAGATTTAAACATAAAAATTAAACACTTCTGTATAAAATTAACTGTTTCTTTTTTTTTAATCAGCCAAGTTTAAGAATTAGAGACAGAGACTTCATGAAAGGAAGGACAATTCAGGAAGAGTGTACCGGCTTTTCAAAAATGCTAATTGTAGTTTCCTTTTTCTGGGCTGAAAGAATCAGGAAATCCAGCTCACATCTCAGAAGGTTTTTGCTTATCAGGAAGTTTTTGCCGACCAGCTTCTCCTAGTCCTCATTTCAAATTATGTTTCTTAGTTCTTCACAGCCTTCCTAGCTTTACATGTCTTTTTCTACTTTCATTGTGCATTTTATGGACACTATTGGAACATGGCATTAAATACTGACGATCTCCATAATAATTTAGAACAGCAAGGAAATTAAATTTGTTTAAAAAGTTATTAAAATATTGCTTGGGTAGGGTTAAATCCTTTTGAAGCTGGTAAGTGTAGTAGCTGCCCTTCATAATGTGTTAAAAAAAGTATTAAAGAAATAATTGAAGTCTGTTTAGCTCTAGAGAACTGAAACAATAGCAACCTCCACCCAGAACCTGTGTCTTCCAAAAGACTTCTGCTGGGCATGTGTCACCAAGGGTAACATAGATTACTTGCACTTAATTTCAGTGTGGACTGTTCATCTTTAAAAGTACATCTAGATATGTGTGTTTAGAAATACACTACTGTATAGCCTCCCGACATTTATCTTCTCTTACTCAGTGGTCAATGGGATGTCATCTATACTTCATCCATTATGGAATAAGCATCCTTATATTAGCTCATATTTATTTCAGGATAAACCTCTGTCACGAAGCAGTTTTGTGAGAGTTTCACACTCAGGCTATGGATACATTGGGCAAATCAATTAACTTGTAATGGAAATGTTCTCCTCTCATATGGTAGAAATCTTGAGAGTTGTTACTTGATGCAGTATCTGTTTCTAAGAAGTAACAGATAGTGCAAGGAGAACTTCAATTACTTAATCTTAATCAACAAATTTAGGAACTTCTGTATAGATAAGAAAGGTAGGTGAGAACGAAGGCTTCTGTAATTTTAGATTTGTCCAGTGCAAGGTCACACCTGAAAATGAATGCAACAAAACCAGAGATTTTCTAGTTAACATTCAGTTAACAAAGGTGCTCATTTGGCACAAGACTGAACTTTGTGAAAAGCTGATCTTTAACCATTCACCTCAATGTTTCTCAGTAACAAACAGAGAAAAGGTCATACAAGCTATTGAGAAATTTCAAATCAAATTAGAGCTTCTAATAGGGCAGATAAGTGCAATTAGAAAGTCATTGGGAAAAATCAGGCATTTGGGAGACAGTGTTCTATCCTAAGGACCTTTACAGATGCAGTAATAAAAAAAATAGAGGAAAGTAACCAAAGCAGGTATCAACTCACTGCACTAGGTTTTGGAAAGCAAGATTAGAGTTTGTATCACTATTTCAAAACTGCTTATTACACACTGGGAATCAGAAAACCTTTTTCAAATGACATGAGTATTTGTGTTAGCTAAGGAATATTCACAATGAAAAGACTCTTACTGATACAAAACCTCTGCCCAGTAATGTCATGTGAGACCATAAACAAGCTATGTACCAATGATGCGCTTAGACCTCTGTCTGTGGGGATGTTAATCATTCCTGAACTGCTCACTAAAAGAAACTATTCACTGGCAGCTGAACAAAAACAAAAGGGGAAATAGAAATCTCAATGACAATTTCTATACAATTTCAATTGACCTAATCTGGTGATGTACATAACCTAAAATTAAAAAACAGTGGAAATAAACAAATAAATATGGTTAAGAGTATGTAGAATGTTCAAGTAGTTGTTTGTTCCCTTGCTGGAAAGAGTTGGTTACAATGATGTTCTTTTAAACCTCATCAAGACCATGAGTTGAAAGATGAGGATGTTACAAATTTACTATTCTTGTGGCACTGGTAGGTGTAGAAACCACCTTTCATTAAGAGCAATGTAGAGAAAAATCTGAGATTCTTTATGAAATAGATGAATTCTGGGGCGTCTGCCTCAAACAAAGTCATGGGGAAAAGTGGAATACAAGCTATGCAGAGTACTGTTTGGATTGGACAGTGCATTGCCTCAGTGAAGCAGGACTAAAGAAATGGGAACCAACAGAAAAGGAGCAGGAAGACAAGAAACAGCAGTATAAACACTAAGTAAAATGAAAGAGACTAAGCTTCTTGGCCCAAGCACAGGCTGAAAGTGTCTCAGAAAGACAGAAAAAGCCCCCACTTTGTGCTTAATTCCTGTTGTGTCCAAAGAACATATGTTTGTATGTGCCTTATAATGAAATAGTTACCCAGTTTCTAATTTATTCTTTTAGTTGAAACAATACAGCTACTAAATCTAGCATACTTCAGAAAGACAGACAATACAATATTGACTTTTGGATTATTTTTATCTAAAGTCAACACATTTTCATCCTCAACTAATTTGCAGCCCACTGAATGATCTGTACAGCAGCCAACTAAGAGAGAAATGGAGCAAATGGGTAGAGCAATGGTTCTTCCGTTCCCCTGTCTTACCACACTAGGATGTAAATCAGTACAGCATTGCTAAAAGAGATTAAAATGCAGGCAACTGACTCTGAATTCTAGTGGATTTGGCTTCCATAAAAGTCTTGAAATGACTTGTGAGCTCATGCAAAAAAAAAAAAAAAAAAAAAAAGAGTGCTAATAATCACTTGGTAATTGTCAACATCTCAGTATACTACAGTGACTTCTAAAATTATTTTATGACTATGTTCAAAGTATATCACAACTAAAAAGAAAATAATATTTAAGGACCTATTTATTTATAGACAGTTATAATTCCATTTATATGTATGCTTGAAACAAGTGGAAAATGTTTATGAATTTATATCCAAATTGTTATGAGTTTAAAAGCTTAGGTTACAAGCTCAGCAGAAATCTGAGGCAGGAGCTGCTATTCACAGGGCAACAGCTTCTGGTATCCCTAGCTACTTTAAACAAGAGCAGGCTGCTTGTAGCATGCTGAGTGTTGTGGTGATGGGATTCAGCACGAACTTCGGTAAGCCAGCTGTTACTTTTGCTCAAGAAAGAAAAGCCATAAGCTGTATGGCCACCAACATTCACTGACTTCTGGACCCAGCAGGAGCTTTCACAGCTCAGTTGTGTAAGCAACCATCACACTTGTGCAGTAGAGACGAGCTCAGAGAAGGGCAAAACCCAGTGAGCTCTGGGAAAAATTTAAAATAAAGCCATCTGACCTGATCTTGACACCAGGTAGACTAGAGGGTAACCTTGGTTTTACATGACAGCTGCATCAGTGAATCAGGTTCCCTGAGACTATTAGCAAAGAATAATATCTTCATAAGATATCATGCTTGCATTTCATATGGAGCTTCCACACATGCAGAGAAGCAGTATGCTTATTCACACTGGGAAACAGTGCCATTGCAATGCATGAATGCAATTTAGAGCTTGAAATAAGAGTTGATGCATATTAATATCCCTTTTACTGTAGTAAATTAATGACTTGTGATCAAATGCATTTGCAGCTTACTAGGATTAGAAAGGTGGAGCCTAATCATAGAATGGTAGAGGTTGGAAGGGACCTTTAGAGCCCTGTTGTGGAAGCAGGTCCACCTCGATCAGGTAGCATAGTGTCCTGGTTTAGGCCCATCAGGGGACAAAAGACCACAGTTAGCCTGAAGTACCAAAGACCTGAGAATTGTCAAAGGCAGGGAGGGCTTAATTGCCGCTTATGGTCCAGGACAAAACAGACCAGGCTACTGGGCTTGGGGAAGAAAACAGAAAATAACGGTAATCCAACACCAACTAAAGCATAACCATAAAACCCCAAAACATAACCAACACAAAACAACACAGAATGGTATGAAGAAGAGTACAACCAGCCCTTTAAGACCACCTTCTCCCCACCCTTCCCCTCTTCCCGGGCTCAGAGCCCTGATCCTGACGTTTTTACCTCCATCCCCCCTGAACGGCCCAGGGGGGCAGGGAGTGGGGGTTTCAGTCAGTCTGTTCCTGATAGCTTCTGCCGTTTGTCTCTCTTCAGGGCAGGCGGGCTCCACACCAGTCCTCCCTGCTCCTCCGTGGGGTACCTCACACACACAGCAGCTCTACACGGGCAGTTCCAATGTCCGTTCATCCCAAAAGCTGCAGCTCCTCTCTGCCTCTTGTATGAGTCTGCTCTGTGGCCCGCAGGCCCCAGCACAGCCTGCGCCATGGGAACTTATGGTAATAACAATAGGAAGAAGAGATATCTTTAGGACTGATAACAAAACTGTTTTGCTTGGACTGAGAAGCATAAATACTTTAAAAGTAAGAAGAAGAAGAACTGCTAAGTACTTTCAGAGGGCTATTTAGATCTTGATGTATTCCATTATTGGTATATGAGCTGTGCTCCATATTCTGAGAAGGTGACTTCTAACACCTTTAGTCATTTCAATTGGTTTTCTAAAACAGAAAGCCTTTTACCTATATCTCTCTCTGGAAGAAACCAAATATCTCAAGAGCCTGTTGCTGAGGAGTTCAGAATCACTTGAATGAGCATCATATCCATTTACAAAATGTAAATGCTGATATAACTACAACCATTAAAGGGACAGCTGAAAAGAAGTCTCAGTCCACTCCTGACAGTCTCAAGGACAGTCTACTGAAGTGTATTGCACTAGCAAACTGCTGATTCAAAATACAACCTTATTACATCGGCAGACAGCAAGATAATAAACACAATTTCTAAAAACCCCATTGCATTGCATTTCAGGGACCAGATTCATCAGTCCTAAGACACAATATTACCACTAAAGATCTATTCCACTTAGTTTTCCAGGAACTACTATCTGTGACTCTGTCAAGTGATTGCTATTTTACCCGTTCGTTTGCTGCTGATGTCACTTGAGCAACCAAAAAGGGAGCAAAGGAGGTAGTATTTTTCATCTTTTCTATTAACTACCTGACAATGTTTTTTAACATTCTCTGAGAATTCACAGGGCTCAGGCAAAGTTTTGCCTGAACATTATGACCACTACTAGAAGTCTTTTTGAGAAGCCAAAAAAGTAATAATGGAGAAAGAAAAATGCCTTTTTCAACCATACTTCTAGAATCAAATGATGAAATCTCACATTTGTTGGAATATTTTATTATTTATTTATAATTTCAAAAATAACATATCAAAAGAGTGAAACCAGAAATAAGGTATTTTGCCAATGTCCTTTTGCTAGTTGCCATTTGAAAATATTTACTACAATATTAAGTCTTGATATATTATTATCATCTTCTTGCTGATACTGTATCATCTGACCTTTATTGAGATTATGAACTTTTGAGCTCATGATACTGCCTTTCCCTCTGGTTAAATTATGCTCACAAAATATTATTTGCTTCTCAGTGATATATTGTGGGCACAATACATGGCCAAATAATTTGTTTACTTCCTAAAAGGTCAATAAAAAAGAGAAAGATGGTTATCTTATTTATTCTCCATTTCTAGAATCATAATAAATAAACTTATTTTGATGCCACATAATCCTATAAAAAAAACCCTACTGTCAAGTTAAAATAATGAAAATAATAGTTTCTGTAAAAATGGCTGTTTCCTTACCTTGTAATGGGTATCTTTTCCATAGAATAACTACATTTATTTAATCTTAAATAGTAGAACATATAATACCATGACTATTTCTTTTTTTTATAGAAAGGAGTAGCTGAATTGTGTGTTGCTGTCAAAAATCTCTAAATAGCAACTAAGGTATTCCTTTAAATCATTTTCAAAGAACAAAAGAATCACAGAATGGTCAGGGTTAGAAGAAACCTCTAGAGATCATCCAGTCCAACTCCCTGCTAAAGGAGGTTCACCTCGATAAGGTCACACAGGAAGGTGTCCAAGGGGCTTCTGAAAACCTCCGGAGAAGACTCCACACCGCCCCTGGGCAGCCTATGCCAGGGCTTCCTCACCTGAACAGCAAAGAAGTTTCTCCTGATTTTGAAGTGGAACTTCGTGTGTTCCAGCTTGTGCCTGTTATCTCTTGTCCTCTCACTGGGTGCTACAGAAAAAAGACTGCTCCCCTCTCAACACTTGCCTTTTAGGTGTTTATGAGAGTTCATAAGGTCCCTTCTCCAGGCTAAACAGCACCAGGTCTCACAGCCTTTCCTCATCAAACAGATATTCCATTCCCCTCATCATCTTGGTGGCCCTGTGCTGGCCTCTCTCCATAAGTTCTTTATCACTTTTGAACTGGGGCGCCCAGAACTGGACACAGGACTCCAGATGAGGCCTCATCAAGGCAGAGCAGAGAGGGAGGAGAACCTCCCTTTACCTGCTGGATACACTTTTCTTAATGCACCCCAGGTTGCCACGGACCTTCTTGGCCATAAGAGCACACTGCTGGCTCATGGTTAGTTTGATATCAACTTGTTATTAAATTCTTATTTGTTGTCATGTCTAATTTGTTATCAAGCAGGACTCCCAGATCTCTCTCCACAGAGCTGCATTTCAGCAGGACAATCCCCAGCCTGTACTGGTGCATGGGGTTGTGTCTCCCCAGGTGTAGGACTCTGCACTTGCCCTTGTTGAACCTCATGAGGCTCCTCTCTGCTCAACTCTCCAGCCAGTTGAGATCTTGCTGAATGGCAGCACAGCCTTCTGGTGAATCAGACAGTACTCCCAGTTTTCTTACCATTCATTTAAAGAGTCAGCAAAAGTGAACAGGGAATGGTACAAGATTATATTATTGTATTATTCTTGGTAATACTTAAATCAATTCAGCAGGTTTAATATCCAGATTATGCCACTATCAGCAGAACAGTAACAGGTACAAAATATGCAAAGAGGACTTAGCTGTGCCAGTACAGTCAGTAGCACCATATCTCATGGCAGGAAGGTTACTTGTAGTGTCTCTTTTCACTTAGCATGTTTCTGTTCAATTTATTTAAAACTGAACTGGAAAAGAATGAAAAACAAGGTAACGATTTAAAGGATATTTTGCAACATTTATTTAATTTTTTTGACAGCTGACTTCCACTGATGTTAAAACATCTATCTTCCTTTTTTTCCAGCCTATCAGACTCTGACTTATTCAGAGTAATTAGATGCAAAGCTCCAAACGGTCATAGTAAAAACTGACAACACTTGCTGTTAGAGTCCCAGAGCTGGCCTACATTTCCAAACCTACAAACAACAAATACAGGCGATAAACTAGAAGTAAATTATGCACAAGAGATAACAAAACCCATGCTGATTCATCTGATACGGGCGTAGCAGTGAGGTTCAGTACTTCAATCAAATTTTTTGCTTTGACGTACACACTTTCACAGTGAATTATTAAGAGGGAAAAATTAGCCTCTTTAGAGCAAATCTAGGTGTGAATAAAATAGAATGTTTTTTTTTTTAAGATACCTCAAACCATGTGCATCATCCTGCACTGGTCATTGGGGTGGATATTTATGTCAAATTCAAGAAGGCTCTACAAGAACAAGGGCCTTCCTGACTGTATAGTCCTTTATAGGATTTGAAACCTAGGGCTGAACTTAAAGCATGGCAAAAACAATAGCAAAATTCACATTGATTTCCATAATCTTTCACATGGGATTTACATTTTGCTAAAACATCAGTACACACCTCCTCCAGTGAAACTTATGTATGTACATTTAACTTGATAGGTTTCTTCATAGATTAGAGGAGCAGCAAGCAAACGGGATTTGGATTCTCACAGGACGGTCATTACATAAAAATAATGTTACGTTTTCTTCTCCTTTATGGCAATGTATGGTTCAAAAGCATTCAACTAAAATCAGCAGCTCTTGTACTGTTGAATCATTGCTATGTCATAGAAAGTGACTTCTAAAGAGTTCTGTTCTTATGTAGGCTATTTGTTTTTCCCATGAAAAGACTAACCAAAGGACAGATAAGTTAAATCTATACTTTCATGATATCATCTATATAAGCCAATTTTATCTTGGTGTGCTACGCCTAGCACACTACAACAAATGGTAAAGGAGAGAAGCCAGTCTGCCTGTTAAGATTCAAACCATACAATGACAATACAGGAAATATTTTATTACAACCATCTGCATTCTGCAGCAGATGACCAAGGAATGTTCTGTGTCCTTTGACAGCCTTTCAGCAAGTAATGAAGCATGACTCCTCAGGCTTAGCACAATCCCATACTACACTCTCCTTATTTGTCTTTATATATTGGTATCAGTACAAGACTTTGCTGAAGCCTGCTGCTAGATGAAGGATTGTGTGATTACAAGCTTGATTCCACCAACCACACATCTAATAGAGTACTGCTACGTTCTACAAACCTTGTCTTTCAAGTGCTCTAACCTGGTAGTTCAGTCATTATTTATCAACATAAAGTACTAATGCTTCTGTAGAGAACATGTTTTCTGTAGAATAGCATTAACAAGGTATGTGTGAAGATTGGTTAACACAGGAGCTTTTTCACATAGTTGTCATGCCTTGCTTCACTGCCAAAGTAGATTTAAATTCCTCTCCTGCCTTAGCAAAGAAAATGTTTCCTTTTCCCTTCTCACTCATGAACATGACTGAATGGCTATACACATGTGTTTGCTTTTATTATTTTTTTTAAACTCTCAGATTTATTAATGATTGAAAAAAATTACCTCCATCACTAGATAACCATAGCTATTAAACTGTCACTGCTTAATTACTATGTAAACTTAGTGACAGAACCACTACACAGATTGTTTCTTAGTTAATAGTTTCCAAAGAGTATACGTGCATTCTATCAAGCATAAAAATGCCATTTATATTAGTAATTGCCTGTAAACTACTGTGCATGGACCAAACTGACAGAACACATAAAACCTTGTTTATGAAGAAACATCTTCCTTGGAGGTCTTTAAGACCCACCTGGACGTGTTCCTGTGTGACCTGATCTAGGTTGTCCTGCTTCTGCAGGGGGGTTGGACTAGATGACCTCTAAAGGTCCCTTCCACCCCCGCCATTCTATGATATTCTATGATTCAAGCTTTCCCTGAAAAAAACAAACAAACAACTATTGATAGTTTCTTAAGCAGTTGCTAAAAAAAACTAAAATAATTTCCTCACTAAAGATCAAATTCTGCCAGTGTTACTGATGCCGAATAATTATTTCAGAAAGTCTCACAATTTAAGTGAGACCAGTGACAGAGATGGTACAAATCCTGCAAAAAAAAGTGAGGCCAGAAACTGTAAAAATTGAAAAGCAATAATTTTTAGCTCAATTTCATGAAATCAGCAAGAACTCTCTCAAAACACTTCTAATAACAGGTTTGGACCATTTATTTCCTTAAAAACAAACAAAACTCAAACAAAAAAAGTCAAGTTACACTCAAATTCAACAGCATTTTCGTGATATACATACTTCATTTCTATAAACATAAAGGATATTACTCTGTGAGTGCATCATGGTTTAATCCTAGCCAGCAACTAAGCACCACACAGCTGCTTACTAACTCTGCCCACCTCTTCCCCCTCAACAATGGAGAGGAGAATCAAAAAAGAAAAGAAAATCACAGGAACAGTGATAAGAACAGTGTAATAACTAAAATGAAATAAACTATAATAACAATAATAAAAGTAAGTAATAGAATGAAAAGAAATATATCGAAAATGAGGGAGAAATAAAACACATGAAAAGACAAGTGCTGCACAGTGTAATGGCTCACCACCCTCTGACCAATGTCCAGCCTATCCCTGGGCAGTGTTCCCCCTATTTATGCACTGGGCATATGGTACAGAATAGGCCTGTGGCTAGTTCAGCTCAGCTGTCCTGGCCACGCCCCTTCTCAACTTCTTATGCATCCCTTCACTGGCAGAGCACAAGAAATTGAGAACTCCTAACCTTAGGATAAGCAAAACAGCCAAAACCAGTGTTAACATTATTCTCCCACTAAACCCAAAACACAGTCCTGTACCAGCTACTAGGGAGAAAATTACCTCTATTCCAGCAAAAACCAAGACAGGTAAAAAAAATATTCCACGTGGAAAAATCTGGTGTTGGAAATAGAAACACTGGAAGTTTTGAGTTCTGATACCCAGTTTGTGTGCTCTTTTACTGAAAACAGTATCCATTGACTTTTTCTGAAGAGAAATAACACATTAAGTATCAATAGCTAAGATAATAGTATAATGGCTATGCAGTTATTATATAGATTACAAAAAAGTGTAGACAGTACACTTAAGATGGGAAGGAATTTAAAAGTAAAAAGTACACACGTTGGAGAAGGAAATCAGTATCACATATCTGATTTCAAATGTGTATTTCATTTGTCAAATACAAGTACTCCATGGCCACCTGGAATAGTCAAACAAGAAGAGGGAAAGGTGCTGTTTCCAAACCAATGGAGTTGTAGCTGAATCTGGGAAGCCTGGAGAAGCAGATTGGATTTCCATCTGAATCTAAAAATTCACTTAAAAATAATTGTACTGATGAAAAGATACAGTCATGTAAGTTTTAAGCCTTGTGTACGAGAAGGAGGAAATAGTACAGAAAGCCATATTTTCCAATTTTTAATGCATCCCTGGAAGAGATCTCAAATTGAGAGATCCAGGACATGTCTCTACCAGACAGAAAAGCATTTGAATCCTGTGAATCTCTCCTCAGTCTTTTCAATTTGAATTTTACACAGTGAACAGATTCTTCTATGTTCTTGTAAACTATCCCAATATAGAAATAGGGAAAACTGGTGCAAAGATACAAATAAATTTTTGTACAGTGAAGAAGTTGAGAGAACAGCAGCAAGATGTCCTGATTTGAAGTGTCTCACCTAAACTCTTCACTGACATCATGCAACCTTTGTTCAAATATGTAAGAACAAGTAAGAACAATCAATTTATTCTAATTTATAAACATAATATAGATATGCAAAACCAGAGAAGTTATCCCTGTCTTTATAACATACCTGAACTATAAAAATACCCGTTCCTGTATTCTGCTTGTAATCAATCAGAAATGTTATCACTCTTTTGGAAAGTGTCTTTGTGACATTGTGTCCAAAAGGACTTGCCCAACTAGGAGAAGGGATCACAACCATAAAAACAGGTTAACACCTGAGAGAAAAAAAGTATATTGTTAGCAAACTCTGCATGCTTCATGTGAACTTGCTCTGTTTATGTATGCTGAAGTTAAAATCAGATCCTCAGCATAAACTAGCTCAATGCCACATACTTAAATAGGTGTAGAAATACCAAGCTAGAATGTCTTCTTACAAAACTTTACAGTAATACTTCAGTATTACAACAGTAATACTTTTTTTTCCCCAAGTCTTGAAGTTTGTTTTCATAGAAGTTAGTATTCATTTGAAACTAATACAGACTTTAAACATTCATCTGGTATCAGCAGATGGAAAAGCTTGGAAAGTGAAAGTTAAGCATCCTTTCCTATAGGTATAACAAACTCTTTCTGATAAAGAATACCAAATTAAGGTCCTTGGATCTCCATCCAAATCCATGAAAAAAGCTACTTGCAACTATTTGGTGCTTCACTGATCCCAAAAAGGTCAGAATTCACCAATATCAATCAGTATGATTAATGCAACGTAGTATGAACTGGTATTTATTGAGTAAATAATCTGAAAAACAATTTTTAAATAGCAGTTTTACCTTTATAATCATTGAATGGTTTGAGTTCAAAGGGATCTTAAAGATCATCTAGATTTTATACAGAAACAAATATTAATGATAGTCTCTGTCCTGCATACAAAAGAGGATGTGCCTACCAGTACATTTCTGGCCAGTTTAGAAGAAACATTAGCACCTCTATGGTGTGTTGTTCAGTGTACTGAAACAATAGAAACTATTTTTAAAAAATGAAAAGTTGAGCCACTAAAAAGGAGAAAACACTGAGTTAGTCTGGTACTTGGGCATAAGGAAAAATCCCCAAAAATTCAGATATGTACTTTGAGAAATTCCCTAGATCTTATTCTGTACTAGTCCTGATTTTAGTCCTTTCCTAGTCACCTCTTCAATGAGACAAGGAATAGTGGTGTATTCACAAAGCTAATTTTGGCATAAGGTTAGTTCCCGTCAACTTGTTGTACACTGCATCGACACAGACATGCCAGTCTCTGTATATGGGATCTTCCAGTGCACTTCATAGACCTTTATGAGAAGAACTTGTGATCTGGAACTCTCAAATGTTGTTTCCAATCTGTGTTGCAACAGTAGATGTTTTGATTTTAAACAATTATGCAAAACAATACTAAGAACTTGAAAATAAACACTGGTATTTAAACATCTTACCCTGCTTCTGCAAAATATGTGTAAAGGATGGGTGACACAAATGTATCTTCTAAAATATTTGTTCCTGAAGACAGGCTGGGAGAGTTGGAGCTCTTCAGCCTGCAGAAGTGAAGGCTCCAGGGAAAACTTATAGCAGCCTTTCAGTGCAGAAAGAGGGTCTGTGAGAAAGCTGGAGAGGGATTTTTTTTTTTTACAAGAACACATAGAGATAGAACACAGGATGATGGCTTCAAGTAGAAAGAGGATAGATTTAAGTTAGTTATAAGGAAGAAATTCTTTATTATCAAAATAGTGAGGCACTGGAACAAGTTGTCCAGAGAAGTTACAGGTGTCCTGTCCCTAGAAGTGTTCAAAGACAGTTTGGATTAGGCTTTTTATCAACCTGGAAGGTGTCCCTGCCTATGGCGGGGAGGTTGGAACTGACTGATTTTTAAGGTCCTTTCCAACACAAACCAGACTATGACTCTATGACTTGTGCACAAGCTAATTTTTTTCCAAGATCATGACTGGTAGATGAAGTAGCCAACAGAGGATGTTCTGTTACACCAATTTCTGAACTGGCCTAGTGGTTTCAACCACTGATAGCCAAGGCATTGCACTGTCTGTGCACCAGGTGGTGCTCAAACCAGCCTGGGGAGCACAGGGGCTGTAGCAGGTAGTACACTCAACAAGAATGGGGCTCCCAGCTGTGCAAAAACAGAGGCTTCTGTTCCTCTCACCAGGTACAAGGAGACGTGGAAGAATATTTGAAGCAGGATAAGCTCTAGGAGATGAAACAGCTCTAAATAGATATAAAATTATAGCTCTAAAATGATCTAGATGAGGAGATAAAGTGCAGCCTAACTAAATCTGCAGATGACACGAAGCTGGGCAGGTGTGTAGACTTGCTTGAGGACAGGAAGGCTCTTCAGAGGGATCTGACAAGGCTGGATACGTGGGCCAAAGCCAATTGTATGATGTTCAACAAGGCCAAGTCCTACACTTGGGCTACAACAATCCCATGCAACAATACAGGCTTCCCACAATATTTGTCTGGCTAAATCATCGTGAAATCAAAATGTACCACCATCCAGTTTGGTACACAGGGGTTTTCTTTGTCATATTGGATCACATTTTTCCTAATATACAAATCCAGTGTAGCTAACACCTACACAGACATCTTAAAAAGTTAAAAAAAAAAGTATAGACAGTGACACGAGACTTCTAAAATCTCTCCTCTAACATTAGACTGCTTCAAGAAATATATTTTCTTGCCCAGAACACATATAGCACTCTCATATTCAGGTAAAAACACTATTAGCATGAAAAGAATAAATCAGCATGATGCGTGGAAATTTTGAGACTTCTAATGCTTCAGCACAGTAACTTCAAAGAACTTTGCCTGAGCCCCCAGTAAAGGCTGGTTGAGACCACTGTAATAAAAACAAAGCTCATTTCAGTCTTCTGTGTCTTAGCTGTTACTGTTACTGTGCTTAACTTACACAAACAAATATGCCAGGTTAATTTTTTTTTTTTTTAATCTAGATTTATCAACATCAGTCCTTCTGACATAAAATCATTAATTGGCTTCAGATTTATTTTGCAACTGGTGTAACAACTGAAGTCTTTTGCTAGGACCATGGTAGATTTCTCTTTCTTATTTAGTGCAAGCTATCTGTGCTTCACACTGTGCAGGAAAAAAAAAAGAAAATATGGTCCTTATTTCAAATAAAATTCGCAGTAGCATTGTAAGCAATATTCAGTTTGAGGAGTTGTGAGCATCTTGCTTTGGGGCTCGTTTAGAACCTTTTTACCCAGCACACATACTTTTTCAAAAATGGTGGAAAAAGAACTTTAAAACAAAATAGTTGAGAAAGAACTGAAACATGGGAACAAAAGAAGGTTATGTAAACACACACGTTTATATCAAAGAAAATTTGAAGGTGTAAGCAGAAAGACTTAGCTGGCTGTTTCTGGAGTTTAATGATCAAAATGCTTGCCCCTCAGATTAAATCCTGCCTTTCATCTCTTCAGAAGCTATTTTTTTTTCCAATGTGAATGTGTCAGGGTTTGCGATGAATTTGATATTCAGTTCTTGTCAAAAAAGTCAAACAAAATTCAAGTCATTGTAACTGCTTTTGTCACAATTTCTACTCCAATGTTCTATAGCGCAATGTTTCAGTGCAATTAATAAACAAACTGCAAAACCAATCTGAAAAATTGAGGTAAATTTCAATGGAACATACTTTCAGTAGTTAAGTCACCTGGACCTCCTAAATACACTATTAAATAGCATGTTAAATATATTCTTCAATTATTTAGTAATTTTTACTTATATGCTATTGTTCCACTCACTACTCAGGTCCTATTTTGAGCTTTCTGGAACTGGGAAAATCTCTTTTTAGATGTCTACATTATTGGAGTAGAATTACATTTATTTTTCTCTTGTTTTTGCATTTCACATTAAATGGGAGCAGTCACTTTATTGACATAGGAGACACCAGAGTCTGTCGATCATCTCAGCAGGTCATGGAATGAGATATAAAACTGGTTTACTCAATACTGAAGTTATTGATGCTATTAAGACACGTGAAAGACAGATGCCTCTAAACAACACACTGTGACAAGACACAATTAGTTTAATGAGATGGGAGACTTATATTGCAGATCTCCTGCATGATGAATATTAAAGGATATGTGCAGGTTGTTACTTTCCTCTTGCTGGCACATTAATAGACTCCTTTTTTTAAAACAGTGATTTATTTTCTAAAATCTGTAGGAAAATTATGTCTCCTAGGTCCCATCAGTCTATAAGGCATAGAATACCTGATAGGCTCACTGATGCCTGGAAAAGCAAGTGGGTGAAGAAGCAGAGTCAATCCTACTAATACTTTGTCTACAAGCAAACCTGGTAAACTGTACAGGCTGTGTTACAGTAAAGGTAAGACTGAAAGATCACCTTGGATTCTTCCAGAATTGTGACTTAAAATTAATTAAACTATTTTACTTTTACAAGTGACTACTTGGCAATTCCTTCATCTCCGGTAACAGCTCACACATCCACCTTTCTAGGATGGTGTTAAAGCCTTCGTAGTACAGTCAATTGCATAATCCTTTTGTATAGCATGACTTTTTCCTGGACGTGGATAATGGTCAACACAAATTCTGAATCAGAGGATCACTTGCTAGAGATTGGAATAAAATCCATCAACAAACTGAATAACTGAAGCCAAGTGCATCACTGCTCACTACCTCAAGCGCCTATCTAGAAAACAGTAGAGTGCACATTCTGCAAAGTGCTACACATTTTTTTTAAGTATTATTTTAATAACTTCAGTATTGCTGTAATGGATTTTTGTATTACCACAGTGTCTAGGAATCCTAATAAAGGACTGAAATGTCCTCCTTTGGTTTGTGCTGTACAAACATAGAACAAATATATAAAATTATTCCTGTTTTAAAATCTGAGCAAGAGACAATAGATAGCTGAAGACAGGAAGCAATGAGATGTTGCTCAGCATGAGAGCCAATGATTTCTGTAGCAGTCTAAATATAATAGTAGAGCTGTTGGTGCAGAGGATTGCTTTGAGGAGAGAATTGAGAAACACTAATAAGATAGCTCTGTAAGTATCTGCATATTCTTCAAAGAGCGAGGAGTAACGATGGAGAAAGAAAAAAGATTAGTAGGGAATTCAATAACTGTATGAAAAAGGGCATCAGAGATATATTGTAAACACTGAACGAGACAAGTTGGCATAAGAAAAGGCTACAAAGTTCTCACAGTAATGTAAAAATGGCTTCTGTGTAGAATAACAGTAAAGGGAGACAGCAGAGAGGTACAAGGAAATGGTGGTGTGTTTTTTTCTATCGGTACTGACTGTATATAGAGGTATAAGAGTCTCTGACTCTGCCTAATACAGAAAAAAAATTTACTAATCAAGAGCAAGGATAAGTCATGAAACAAAATTTGGGGAAGAATAGGAAAAGTTGAATCTTGTGATAATAGTAGAAAGAACTTAGACAAAGCCTGCATGACAATGTAAAAATTGACCAGGACAGAGTGGCAAGCATTGTCTAGGTGAGACAAGTGCAAGAACATCTGAGGAGGGGTGAAGAGTTTAGAAGACATTTTAAAAAATCATTTTAGACTTGAGACCGATATCCCAATCACAAGTTAACACTTTGTCCAGACATACTCTCTATATAAAGATATCTGTCCAAAGACAGCTATCTAAAGTTAGAGGATAAGAACTTTGCACTCTAAAAATGCTTATTTCTCTCCCTTGACAATAGAGTTGAGGCAATGAGCCAGAAGCAATACCAACATTGCACATAAATCCAGAGATGAATCCCACCTACAAGAACAGGAATAAAAACTGAGATCAGGTCTGTTGTCTGTATAAAAAGACATAGCTCTTTTAAAAAAAAAAAATCAAATAACTCTTTGTCTCAGGACATAATGAGATACTGATGTCAACAAAGTATTTATAACTTGCCCTAAAACAAAGAGGAAAGTCTTCCCCGAGAGCCCATGTTCTGGAACCATAGAATGGTAGGGGTTGGAAGGAACTTTTGAGATTATCTAGTCCAGCCCCAGTTCCTGCAGCCTTTCCTCGTAAGGAAGATGAAGCATATGCTGAAATGGCCTTTCCTGTGTAGTTTATGTTACAGAACTATCCATTTTTTCTTCCTTTGTTTCCTACATTCAATATCCATAGACTTCTCGAATGTCTTTTCCTATCTCAGTAATTTCATCTGTTTTTTTTTTTCCCTCTTAGGTTCTGCATTGTTTTAAACAAAGGAGTAATGCTCAATTGCAAGAATGAGAATATATAAATCAGCTGTTAACCACAAAAACAGAGCGTATACTTCTACTTAATTATCTGTTTCTTTCTGCATTTTAGTTAAGGTATTATACCAAACTGATTCATTGGCTCAACTGATTTTCCAAAACGGACACAGCAGACTGCAGAAAGTAATTTCACAAATTATAACATACTGGTTCTTTCACATATTCATTGCTTTTCACTTGTTAGATTCATTGTGCAGTTGTGAAAGCCCAGAGATCTACTGAACTACTGCTACAAATGACAGTAATGACCACCATATCATTAGCATATAGAGATTTTGGCAGTGTGATTATTATTACATGGCACCAGGGGATTTAGGGAATAATTTTCTTACCCAATTCCAACTGAATAATAGGTTCTGTAGAAAGGAAATGTACAGTTGCTTAACAGATAAAGAATGAGTACACTCAGTGCATATCAACCTGTCTTGAGGTGTTACAGATCTGGAGAAAAAGATGACAAATATAATAGACAGGAGGTTAAGTATGGTGAGTTTGGAAGAAAATAAATCTATTAAATAGCTTTATCTCTAGCATGAAAGGAAGAACACGCTTAATAATAAATACATATCAAGAAAAGAAACATCATTGAACCACTGTGCACTTAATACAGAGAGCTCAAATTCATCAAACACTTTTGAACTCCAGTATTAGTATGTGTACTGTGGAAACCCATCCGTGTAAAATTTAAGAGCTTTTTTTTTGTTTCTTAAGTGTTTTACATGCATCTGTATTGATAAGAACACTATGAAGGTTGCTAAGTAAACGTTAAGAGCTGTCATGTCTGCTGTAGCTGGGATTGGATTTCAATGGTAAAAGGTTTGGGATTGTAGACTGAATTTAGCCTCTGGTTTCAACATACAAGAGCACTAGGCCTTATCTTCTTACTTCTGAGAGTATCCAGTAACATTTCTTCAGCAGCAAATGTATTTAATACATAAGTCAATCTGAGTTTTACAAGCCACTCCTGTGCTGGAGCAATGTCTGCTAGAACAGGAAAAACTTTTACTAACATTTATTTATTAAATATTAAATATTTACTTATTAAATGTTTCAATGTTATAAAACATCATAGAAGACTTATACCCTTTCCTGTGCCATCAGATTCCCTTTCTTTAGTAGCAACTAATTACTGAACAAGAACATCAGTATACAGCTACCAAAAAAAAAAAAAAAAAAGCATAGCTAAACAATTAATTTTAAAAAGATAAATATCAGGAATAGAAGTAGTCAGTATATCCTGGATAGTTTACAAGTAAAAGATATGGTTTTCTGATCCTAAACTTTCACTGTAAATGTCTTTGGCTATATCTAGTGAAAGCTAAGTAAAGAGGATAAAGTAAATGAAATTACAAACCATAATGTTTGGAAAGCCAATTGATTTGATATTCAGATACTGAGTTTTATCCAAAGTGATTTCTGTCACAATATTGAGCACTAGACCAGACAGATGACTACTATCAAGAACTTCAAATCAATTGTACACTTGCACAATGGCTTAACAGCAAAGATTTTAGAAACTCCTCCTAACACCAACAGCAGCATACCATCATTAGGACTGAAATGGAGATACAGAAAACCACTTTTCTGGATTAAGTTGCCACCAGTCTAGACTATGAGGGCATGTAATGCAACATCAGGGATCAGATTTCTTAAAATTATCAGATTTGTTTAAAAATCTACAATATTGGCAGAAAATGGTAGTGCTAAAGAATTCAGACACTGAATTAGAGGAGTTTGCAGGCATAAATGAACACTGAGAAATCAGCTAAAGGTCTTTGAATTTTATTTAAATAACAAACAAACAAGCAAAGAATATATCCAGGATTTGATCCAGGAAAGTCAAAGCCAATCTGCAGAAAGAAATAGAACATGAAAGCCTGATATTTTATGAGAAACAAATACGAGCAGCAGTGATGCTGAAAGAAATAGAATGTTACTGGACAAAATCCAGGAGCCTGAAACCAAATATGCCAGCAGAATTCTGGACATGAACTCTCACATGGGAAGAGCTATTATTAAAACACACTTCTATAAAGACTGAACAGCCATTTCTGCTACAGTAAGCAATGAATATGTTTCACTGTCATTCAGTAAGTGCATTCCTACCAGAGACCAAAAAAAAAATGAAAGAAAACTCAAGGAAAAACAATGAAAATTTTATTTTTAATGAAAGTTAAGCAAAACTTACCACCTGTAGAATGGGTATGATAACAATACAAATGCATTAAGAAAAAAATAAATCAGCAAATCTTTGAGTGACAACAAAAATCAAAAAAGTATTAAACACAGACAAGAAAGTTAATTAATTACAAGAAGGCGTTATAGCCACAGGAAAAAGTTAGTTATACCCAAAGAAAAACATAATGATATGAAGTATTATTTAAATTTCTTACCAGCATTATATATAATGTTTATTCTGGAGATAACAATGTCTCAAATACTTCCACTGTCTCCAGTTTGCTTTAGAAATGAAAGACGGCATTAAAATCAGGCTTTAAAACTTTCTTGCAAAGGCTATATAAAAAACCACCAATTTTCTTGATTACCTGTCTAACTGTCCATGACTTCTAGCATGGTTATAGGACTAAGTCTGAGAGTCTTCAGACTACATTCCTCTAAGTTTTTCAGTGGATATACATCAATACCCTATAGGTCTACAGAACTCCTAGAGTAATTTATGCTTTTGTATGTGTCTCACTAAGCCCTGACAGTTTTTGACCTTTCTTTAGCTGATGAGAATCAGCTTCCTTTGGATATGCTTATCATATGCACCTGAATTCAATCCAGTGCAGTAGAAGAGGTGCAGCCTAAGAACAATATATGCTTGTCCCCAAATCCTAATTAAAGGATCTGCTGCAGAAAGAAAAAATATTTTATACTGGTTGGTATCTATGACAAAACCATGGGTTCTTATGTTGTAGATTTTTAAGAAGTGCAGATTTGCTCAGCATGAAATGGGTATTGGCCAGCCAATGTATTTAGTATAATCAGACACCATTCTGTCCTTGTTTAGGGTTGCTGGTCCAATAGTGAAAGGCTGATCACTCATCATCAATCCCAGCAGCTATCCAGACCCCTGTCCTATTTGCTAAACATGTATGGCCACAGGGCCACCAAGATGATCAGTGTACTGGGACATCTTTCATACAAGGAAATGCTGTGGGAACTGGGGCTGTTTAGTCTAGAAAACAGGAGACTGAGGGGAGATCTTATTAACATTTATAAGAATCTAAATGGTGGGTGTCAGGAGGTTGGGATATCCCTTTTTTTTTTCTATGGTAGCTAGCAACAGGACAAGGGGTAATGGGATGAAGCTGGAACACAAAAAGTTCCACTTAAATATAAGAAAAAACTATTTCACTGTGAGGGTGACAGAGCAGTGGCACAGGCTGCCCAGAGGAGTTGTGGAGTCTCCTTCCTTGGAGGTCTTCAAGACCCTCCTGGACATGTTCCTATGTGACCTGATATAGCTGAACCTGCTTCTGCAGGGGGGTTAGACAAGATGATCTCTAAAGGTCCCTTCCAACCCCACCATTCTATGATTCTATGATATGCTGGACTGGTAAAAAGAAAAACTTCCCAAGCTCTGTCCATTCTGAGGTGGGTCAGAGTTGAGGTGAAATCTTTGTGTTTCCAGCTCATCAGACAAATCCATTAGAGGGTTCCTTATTCCAGCGTGCTCCCTATGAGAGACTCAGTGGGCACCACAAACCCTGTTCTGTGAACTGCGAATCAAAAGAGGCGCCCTGCTGGCAGCTGATCCATTCTCTCTACAATGAGCAAAGCAGCAAGTCCCCTCACCGGGTGGAAGGCGGCATTATGTGCTGAAATTGCTAAAGATGAATTGTTTCCCTTCAAATCAACTGGGATACAAGGCTACTTCCTTGCCTACTGGAATCGCTTTTGTTGGTCTACGATTCTCTAATAGTAGTTGTCCGTCTCTTCTGGTTTTCAAAACTACTTGTGTTTACTTTTTCCCTCTAAAAAAGGAAGAGAAGAGGCGAGGTGCTTTGGAAGAGCCAGGGAGAGGGCTCAGGGTGTAACTGATGTGAGACCACAGCGATGGAGCTGAGGAAGGGGGCGGTTGGTTGCGCTTCCAACTGACCGAAACGGGAGGAAGCGTGAGGATTAAGTCGGCCCTCGAATCTCCCCGTTTCTAAAAGGGCTGCATGGTTTTCGGGCAGTTCTCCACAGTAGCCACTGCGTGGCAGAAGAGATCAAGACTATGATTTTCCGAGGCGGGCGTCGCGCGATGCGCAGCCCGCGGCCGCCGGCGTGCGGCAGGCGCCATCTTGTCTGTGTGCTGCGGGCGGGGGCCTCTGCGCGCCCGCGGGGCCGCCGAAGTAGGCAGCGGCAGCCGAGCGCCCTTCTAAAGGTGCGCCACAGTCCAGGCGAAGGCAGTTCCTTCAGTGAACGGGCAGAGCCAAGAGCTAGGATGTGTTTCCCTGCCTCGGCCAGTGCCAGCGTGCCCGTCCCAGGCCGGTTCGGCTCGGCTCGGCGGAGGGGCGGCTGCGGGCGCTGCCTCCGGGCTGGAGAAGTTGCTGCTAAGGCCGGGGTGTGCAGCACAGCCAGGCAAAGGAGAATAAAAACTGAATTTAAAATAATCGCCTCAGCAGAAGACAATGCATAAGAACTCCTGGGAGTTCCTGTTGGCGCGACGAGAAAAATTAAGTGGCTTTTCCTCTCTTACAATCCAGCGTTCCTTAAAAGAAACAGAAAACCTGTTAATCCGTATTCACAGCAGAACAGGGAGCCTTATTTCTAGCAAATACTACATTTTTTCCGAAAAAAAAAAAAAAGTGCTTTCAGGACATCACATTTGTTAGCAAAGTCAGCCGCCACCAAATAAAAAAAGTCAGTGCACGTTGTTTCTGCAAACTCAGGGCAAAGCTGAAGTTTTAAAGTTACATTTTCATTTTAAATTTGCTCTGGCAAGGCAATGCATAACACAAAATCAAAATAAAATCTTTTGGTTTGGGTTGACTGTTTTCAGATCTACCCAAACCAAAATTATTTTCCCTTTGTTTAGTTTGGCCACCAAGCTGAAAAGCTAGTATGTCATCGTCCTCACGTAACAGCAGAAAAAAAAAAAGAAATTCAAACGACAGGCAGGGTTTTGATTAGCTCCACTTCAGTATTTAAGGTTGATGCTGAATGGAATTACAGGCAGAATATATATGTCCTGGTTGTGAGTTTAAATAAAAAATGCAAGTGCTGTAGATGTTAGTTTTTTAATTAGATACTAAAAGCTTCAGAAGTGAGTCAGAGCCTCTTTGAAAGAATCATCAGAGAGAGAGAAGATGGCACCAGTTATGTGTACTCACGGACAACAAAAATAAACAAGAGTTGGGTAATGTAAAATAAAAGACAAATATGATTGTCTATGATGTAGTGTGTGCAATAAGCTACAGTCTCGGCACATTTGCTTAATATTGACAAACTAAAAGACAAAACCAAACCCAAACCATGCGAGTCTACATTGCTTAACTAAAGCCATTGTATCAAAACATACTTCACGAGATCCCATGCTTTGTTTAGAGAATGGCCTTGAACATAACCATGGGAACGATTGATGTTGAAATCAAACTACAAAAAAAAGGGAGAGGCACAGAAACACCCATATGGATTTGCAATGGTTTCAGGAAACCTGATTCAAATTTTGAGCAAATGCTTCTGATAGAAACTCATGGTAAAAAATAAGGAATGCAAATGTAACTATTTGCTTCTTATTTGTTCATTATAGGAATGTTTAGGACTACTCTAATGGATCTGTGCCTTATACCTTGTTTGGAAAAGACTTCTGTTTTACAAACCTGTGCTACATCTCAAAGGACAAGATGTTTCTTTTCCATTTTCAGGGTACAGCTTTAAAGAACTCTGAATTTAGTGCTGAAAGACAACATGCATATAGCCTGTCTTTTAGAAAACATGTATGACTACTGGTGTAAGACTGTAAGACCCTTGTAACTACCAGCAATGACTCTGCAGTATTACAGGTTAAACAGGTTTGCAACTGAACAGGAAAGAACTGTGAGAAATCTTAAATGTTGGTCAACTGAAGACACTGTTGCTGAAAAAAATGACTGTGACAAGGCTCATCCTACTTCTTGGACATCTGATCCTCTGACTAAACTTCAAGAGAGACTTTGGGTGTACATGGAATGAGGAATCAGAACCCAACTGTTTATGACCAAAGGAGTCATAAATAGCTAAATAGAACAAACGAGTTCACAAAGACCTGTTCATTCATGTGATTTTTTTACCTACTTTTATTAAATTTCTAGCCCTTTTAGAATGGTTTTCATTGTGCTCTGCAAAGTGAAAAGCAGAGAAGCACTTAATATATACTCATTGGTCTGTACTAAACTTATGCTTGTTTATTCAACTATATCTCAATTTTGATGCTGTGGAATTGGATGCAGAAGCTATGAACTACTGTAAAATTTACTGGGGCGGGGAAGGGGGGAAGGAAAAAGAAATACTGTTCTTTTGATTGGAAAGACAGTCTTGGAAAATATGAACCTAGTGCTTCAGCTTTCTAAGTCTCTAGACAGCAAAAACCAGTAACACTAGGAGAGTGAACTTGACTTCTGCACCTCAGTGCCTTGTTTAGATTTTCCCCTGTAGATTTCAAAGTCAGGATTCATTACTGATGTCCACCAATGGTCACTCAAAATGTTTTTCAGGAGTTTGTGTCCTAGAACAACCTACTTCCTTTGATGAGCTACTTCATTTGATTAGATACTCAGAATGCTCTTCAAAAGGCAGAATTGACAGAGCTTGATTTTATTTATATTGTTGCTAATTGGGTTGTTTCCTGGATAATACCTTTCGGTAGCAGCAGTTGGAATGTTGCTTCAAGTTAGCACTTTGAGCAAGGTCTCTAGGATCAGGTCTATGTACTGAGCAGATTTTTCCTGTAGACTCATATGAATATATTACTCAGTAGATGTATTTCAGTCCATGGGCATATTCCCACCATTTTCTCATAGAAGTATCTTCCAATTTAAGTACAATACAGGTTGTGTATGTCTGAAGTGTGGCACCAGATTGGGATATAGTATTCACTTGTCAGGAGTGGAGAAATCATTCATTCCATCATTTCTGGATATCCAAATGTTTGTACCATTCAGTTCTCTTATGGACCCGTGGCCAAAACAATGGCAATTACACAGGGAATTGTTTCCCAATAACAGTCCCAAATACAGCATTTCATTGGCATATACCTTCAGGATCAGCATTTGCATTGTGACTTCAACTGCCTGAGGGTGTTGCAAAATTTATCCATTTTTAATAACACAGGAGGATGATGAAAAGCTTGGTTGGGGCTTAGCTCTTTCCTTAGCCAAATGATCCAGGACTTGCTGTCCTGAGCCATAGGTCGTTGCATCCAACTTCAAGGGTGGGCTGAGGATTTCCACTAGACTTAGCGTTCTGTACCACTCTGGGAAAGAGCGTCTGGATTTTCTAGTCTCAGTTTCTCAAGTCTTACATCTGTTCCGTTTACAGAATGTGTTTGCCAGCTGGCTTGTCTGTGAGAGCAGCACCTGTAGGTTTCTGTCTCCAGGCACTACTGGTGGCCCCTTTGCATGTTTTTCATTAGGGTGCGAGTTTGCGTTTCAAACAGGATGATTGGCATAGTCGTAAACCTCCTGCGTCAGCATGTTGATACAACCTCAATCCTTTTCCATGTTTACAGGTCATGGCCGTATTTTACCAGGCAGATTGCAATTCCTAGAGTGTCATTAGTTTTCACGCCACTCTACGTATGTTTGACCTGAGCAATCTCTTCTGGGAGCATTTCTTTGCAGACTGGAGCCTACAAGAACAAAGCATTGCACTTTGACCTGCACTAGCCGTGTTATTTTAAGGTCATATGTGGTTTGCCTCCATTTGAAGCTGTGTAGATGTACCCACAGTTACTACATATAGAGAAAGAGTTTGAATGCAGTGATCTGTTTCGCTGCCCAGAGCTAAAGACACTGATGAGAACTGGCTTCTTTACCTGTTAATCATGTTTGTGTTCCAGTGATAGTCAGCTTTGCTGTTTCACAAAAGGAAGAAAGAAAGAAAAAGTCACAAGGAACCTCAGAAACCTCAAGGACCTCTGTACCTCAGCTGACCTCCAAACAAAAATGTTTCATACAGCCAGGCACAAGTTTTTGTCTGGGCCAGCAGGTTTTCCAAAACCTCCCAGCACCTATTGTGTGATCTGGTGATCCCATCACACTTTCTATGAAACGTAAATTACTTTATTCAAAACATCTGAAGTGCATTACAAGTTACAAAAGCAGAAAACCCCAGGGGCATTAAGGTAGAATTAAGATCTCATTTGCCTCTTAAGTACAAAAGATCTTGAGGTTAGCATCTAAGTATCCAGACACCAATGTGTACTTGTAAAATAAATGAAAAGCTAAAATTCTTGAAGAGATGGTCAAGAACGATCATTTCTTTTCCTATATACAGTACTGAGTGTGAAAATACATAAAGAAAGTTAGTATTTTGGAAGCCATTAAGCATTCACCAGGCATGGGAAATCTTACTCAAACAGACGTACTGTTATGAATTATGGCATTTATCAGCCTACTGATGATACAGTTTACTGTAAGTCTGCTCTTTCAAAGTGAAACCATATGTTGAATGGGAAAGAATCGAAGCCTAATGTAAATGTAGATAAGGCTGTTTATTAAGCTGTGCTGATGGATATTTTGTGGGTGAACTTTCTTTTATAATTTGCTAGGGGCTGTATAAATTCTAACTGGTATACACGAAGCCATTTACAGACAATGTATAACACAATTAAAGTAACTGTCAGATGACAGTTCTAGAAGATAGTGGGAACGGTACTACCAGGTGCCAAACACTGGCAGCATCAAAACCTGGTATAGTCCCCGGGCTCAGATATATGAAGAGTACTAGCTTCTAAGCAGAAAGGAGGAAGACAAGCTGATAGTATTTTTTCCCCAGTGCTCTTGGAAATTCTATGTTGCAGAAAAGGCATTGAATCTTGGAACACAAGAGGAAGTCACATTTCCAGCTAATCCCTCAGAGTTCCAAAATCTCGAGTCTAGAAAATGTCATCCTGCTGGATCCTTGGAGCTGTAACTGAGGGTGCAGGTTTGGTTTGTGACTGTGTCTGTCAGTCTGTTGTCCTGTCCACTGCCTGCAGTCCTTCCTTGGAGTTGCAGTCTCCTTAGAGAGAGCAACTCCTAATAGGAGACAACAAGGCATTTGAGCTACAGCTCCCATGGGGAGAGATGGGAGTATTTCCAAAGTGAAGATTTTCAGCTTTTGGCTAAAAGACTAGTTCTGAGTATTTAATTAGTTAATTTAAAAGAAAACAAAGTTTTCCCCAGGAAGCAGCTTTTTGTTTAAAAATGTGTATTTAATAAAGATCTAATTTTCCGCCAAAACTGTTTCAGCCAATGCTGGGAATTATATTCCCTGACAAAACTTGAAAATGGATTTTGTAATGTGAAGTAAAATCCAGACAATTTTTTCCAGATGACTGTAGAGTGATGTTATTACTCCTAAACTAAACATGATAAACCTAGGAAACTCAGAATTAAGGTTAATGAAAATCTAGCACATTAAAGATATGGAAAACACATCATTTGAGCATGAAAATTGCTTTAGTCTCTGCCATCTCATGCTTTAACTTGATAGTTATTAAAAAAAAGTGTTATATTTTGCTTGATTTACTCCAGAACATTTTAAAGCAGCCAGAGCATACTGAATGGTCAGATAGCTTTCAGAAATATTTGGTATTGCCAGAATCTAGCCAAGCATCTCACCAGGCTCAGCTCTGCTGCTCCTGTGACAGCTGCCTGCTTCCTTTCGGGCTTCTCTCTTCTTCTCTTGTCCTTACTCTGCACACAACTATCTTGCCAAGGTCCTTCTACCAGTTTTGTCTGCAGTTCCTTCTACAGGTACCTCAATATGGATATAGACACAGAAACCCCAAATGTGTAAACTCACCCAGACAGAGAAGCACTCGTCAGATTGTTACTACCCTATGTTCACATTCACCCTATGGCGTCTTCTTAAAGTCTGCTGCTTCTTTCTTATTCTATCTTTGTGGAATGTATCTGGTACAATGAGCAGGTTATTGAGAAAATACATATAGAATTAATAATGATTCTGTAATTTCATAATACAAAATATTATTATCCTTAGGAATGGCATAGCATTTTCAAAAGTAAGTTTACTCGTTTCAAAGAGGCATTATCTCCATAGAAATGGTGCTCTCTTAAAATGGCTTCTACTTGGCATTTCAAGGAGGTATAAAGACCACCTTTCTCAGACTCATTGACAGAGTAAGACAACCATTTCCTTACAGCAGCCACTCAGCTGAAGTTAACTTCGACCACAACTCTGTCCAGAGTCACTGGAGGTGGAAGCTGTTTTCAGAGGGCTATTCTACTACTGGAGTTTTCATTTACTGTGAAATGCAAAATAAAAACATTAAATCAGTGTGGTTTTGGTCCATTTTTTGACCTGCCCAGCCCTGTCTCCAGACTGAGCTTGAGGAGATGTAGTTTGCCCATGGTGTATTTTCAGCTCCATCAGTTCTGTTGTTAAAATTGTGGTTTGATTTTGGGTCTTTTTTTGGTGTTGTTTGGGCTATAATATTTTTAAACCAAAGACTTGCTAGTTTGAGCGCAGTTCTCTTTCTTCCCCTCAGCTGTACACAAAGAAGCTCTTAGAGGAAATCAGTGCAATACTGATGAGATAGAAGGGCAGAGCTTTTCACATTGACACCTTACCTGAAGACCTCAGCCTGTTACAAAAAATTAGCTGTGGAGCTGAATAATAATATTTTGTCTATTCCACAAGAAAAGAGCACCTGAAAAGAACATAACAGTAAATACTCAATTGTGCCATTTAACTCTGTTCCATTTTTCATGCAGTGCTTACCTGCAAACCTCAGAACTGCTCATGGCCATTGACTTTTTTAGTTAAATAAATCCTTGTTCGGAGGCAGAAGATTTACATAGTTAGAAACTAGCCTTTAACTGTATCTTCTGCATAGTCATTTTCATCTGTAAAAAATCTCCTTTCATGATTTCTGTTGTGATGTTTTTACTGCTGTAACACAACCTGTGTGTTTTAAAAGCTTTTTCCTTGCCTCACAAAATCAGCCAAGCAGAGGTGACTCACAGGTGCTGTAAGAGCACCTAGCAATGCTGCACAAGTGGAGATGGGAAATCGATAACCAAGTTAAACATCTTAACATAGTAATTAGAAGCTTACTAAGACAAAGTATTGTTATCACAGTTAGATTTTGACCAGAGTGTACAGTTTATACTAATTAGGTGGTGTCATGGTTTGACATGGAGCTGTTTCTGGTAAGGGGAAAGGTGCTGTAAAGATGCTCCTGTAAGAAGTTGCTCAAAGCTCTCCCCAGCTCTGAGCCAGACCCACTGCTGGGGCTGAGCCAATTAGACACCTCCACAATCACTTTTTAAGAAGAATCCAGAAGAGGAGGCTTCTTCCTGTTCCTTCTTGTTCTGCTCTTCCTTCTTTTCCGGCTGGTGGTGGTGCAAGGAGTTGGGAGACAGAGAGAAGCAACCATATGGACCCCAAAGTCAGTGAGGGAAGAGAGGAGGAGCTGTGCAGTGAGCAAGAGACTGTTGTGGTGTTTCACTGTTGGCTGGGCAAAAAGTTCTTCCTTCATCAAACATAACAAAATTTTACCTGTTAGAAACTAAAGACTAAACATACAGGATCTTATGGCAGAATTCTTGCTGACAGTGGGTTTAAAAAATTTCTATTCTACTCTGGAGCTGTGAGAGCATCCGGGGTTATTCATGAGGCAAGTGCTCAAATGATGTCACAGTTAATATTTAGCATCATCTTCCCGTAGGTCAAACCCTTTCACACCCTTTCTAAACAAAACATTGGCATTAGACCACATGATATTGCAAAAGGAGTGAAGATTGTATGCCTACATTCACAAAATGTAATGCTGCCAACAGGAAGCTCTGTAAAAGAAAAAAATAAAGGTTTCCCCATATAAATTCAGTGTAATAAAATACCATAATCAGAAAATCAACATTAGACATGGTAGGCCTAGTCCTGTTACACCTGAACACATTTGGGAATGAGCAGAGAGCTGCTGTGCTTCACACTCTTAACAAACGTGGGTGGACACAGAAGAACTTTGAAATTCAAAGTGTGCTTAATCAATTTCACCTGGAAACACAGACTATACTATAAACGTGAATAGGTTGGGAATGAAATGTAAATAAATTCTTTTCAAAAGTCTCTAGTGATGCTTCTTTAGTTTCCAGCTATGCACTACAGTAACATTAGAGGTAATGAGGCAAAAGCTACCTCTTAAACTTCACCTCATGCACGTGTTGCACTCATATGGAACGTGGTTTAATGATTACCTGTCATGTGTTGCAGCTACCTTCACTGTGTTTCATGAAATGGCACTGAATGAACTTCCAAAATGAGATTTAAAAAAAGATAAATAAGAAGGCTCTTGCTAAACCATTTCAATCATGCTTCATAACCCCACAGTTGTGGCTGGTGGCCTGACCAGGCACCCTGTGTGCCTGACACACTCCTTGCAATGAAAGGCACTCAGGCAATGCCTGATGAGGCCCCTGACTGAGGAAGTCGATGAAAATTTGTTTCAACTTTTACAAAACAGTTTTGTTGGGCTAGAACAGCCAATAATGAGTTAATGGATTAAACGAAAGGTAGAGATGCTCTGTTTGCTGAAAGTTGTGCTTTATGGCAATACTAACATATTTAACATGTGGGCCATTACTGCATCAGAAATATGTATCCACCCAGTGGGGGAATTATATAAGGTTTCGTCACTGTCAGTGAGAAAAGTGCTTCACATTCCTTTTGCAAAATTAACTTTTTGTCAGTTTTAATTCTGAGAACAGCCAAACTTTCATTAAAGGATTAAAAAGCCAGATGAAAAGAGGTATTATTTTAATCTCACTACAAACTTTTCCTAAATAATTTTTGGACTGCTGTTAAGACTTTTCTGCAGGCCAGCACACTAAAGAAGTAAGAAAAAGCACCTTTTCATTCATCTTCATCAATAATAAAACTTTTAAGAGATGCAGGTTATTCTCCTTGCTTCTTTTATTTTATAGAGACATTAACATGTTGATAAAAAAGGAAAGCAAGTATTTTCTAGCTGAAACTTCCTTGTCATCTGTGATGACATATTCAGTTCATCCTTAGCAGACACAGATAACAGTTGTTCTCTGTCTTCCTTTTCAACAAACGTTTGCATATTAGTATATCAAGATTTTATCCCTGTGCTTTCTCTTTTTCATCTTAAACAAGCCAGCCTTTACGCCTTACTCACAGGTCATATTTTGATGTTCTTAATCTCATCATTTCCTCTAAACTCTCTCAATTTTGTCACCCATGCAAAACTCTTAACTCTAGTCTCAGGATGGCATTTCCCATTTTTGCAATGGTGCTACATTGCCAGTTCAAATATCTTTATTCTGAAGCACAAAGTATCGGTTTCACCCTCTGAAAATGCGCACTGTGCCCATCTTTGCTTTCAGTATGAACCTCTTGAAATTACTGTACTATAGCTTTGCCTTTACTATCTCCTTCCTGTACATTCCAACAGCACATTACAGACACCAGGAAATGTTTCATTGCTCTTAAAGTAAATGTTATTTGGGAGGCCTGCAGTCATCTTGGATAAACAGCAATTAAACAATTAACCGCAGCACCCTGGAATATTATCCCTGACATGATTGCACACTCAACATTGAATGGAATATAAACAATCAATGCCATCACATATCCCAGTGACTGAGATAGTGGCACCCAGATGTGCCTCTCTTTCTGCCTGATAGTTGGCTGAGGCTGTAGTGTCCCCACACTAAACCTTACAACCTATGCCTCCTTTGCAGTTATGTTACTTTTCACCTTCTTTCTACATTTACAGCCAATATAACAAAAAGCTCTTCTCCCAAAGTGCTGGACAGCCTTTTCTATGGAAGCACTCAGTATAGGCTTGTGGGGATGATGTGTCTGCAAGTGTGTAACTGCCAGCATGATATTTATAGAGAAAGCTGCCAGCTTCTCTCAGGGAGATGATATTAATTCTGTTTCCCTGGACAAAATATGCTCTTGAGCTGTGTGGGATTTGAAGGTGTCACCAATAAGACCACCTCTTATGATGCCACTGCCAAGGCCATTTGTGTCCCACTCTGTGTGTATATCTCTTGATATGTGTGTGTGTTTATGTAAATGCATGTATGATGCCAAGGAAGTGACAGGTCCCAGAACTCTGGAATATCAGTATTTTTTCTCTTTGCCTCTAACTGACATCCAGGCAGTTGGATGCCAGTTTCCAACATAAACACAGTCCTGTTAGTTTCTCAGCTTTCACTCCGTGACTCTGTTTAATAGCAGTCAGCTTTCATGAGGACCATGTTCTTTACCTGTCACAACATTTACGCTGATCCTTTCCCCATGAAGAATTTCTCCGTGGCTGCAATGCCACAGTCTTCATCTGTTCACAGTGGACGGACAGGAGGAAACTCCTGTGTCAGTGTCCAATCTACGGTAGGTTTTGCATCATAAAAAAGCTACGAATTGTTTTAGCTTGTGGCATTTGCTGCAGTGTAGGGAATCTGCATGGTTTTTTCCTATGACCTCTTCATTAGTGTTGCTCACCTTTATTCTTTAACCTTCTTTTCTTGTTATATTTTGGATGGCCTATTACATGCATCCTGTCATGCCCTTAGTAATTCTGCAGGAGCTTTTGTGAGCTGGATGAGTGGCACTCCTTTGCAAGGTCCAGTGGTTTTCTCACAAGTTAATTGTAGAGTATGTAGCGTCACAGTTTCTTATCTTAGTTTCCAGGTATGATCTGGTCTTTCCTTAGAGCCTCAATGAACTCCTCAGAACTGAAATATTGTCATATACTTCACCTTCTCTTTCTAAAAATGTGAATTTACTGATTTTCATTTTTACATATAATGCAGCCCTTACATTTCTGTAACATGGTTTCATAGTTGGCCTCAGTTAATCTCCATTCATTAGAAAATAGATCTGTGTTAAGAAGTAGCGCTGCACTGTCAGGTGTGCTCTCAGGAGGCTGCAGCACCCGAATGCCAGGCTTCTCCTGTTTCCACACTCCTACTTCCCTGGGCATGCTTTGAAATGACCGCAACTTTTATGTGTTTTAGGTTCAGAAACCTTTTGCATTCTTGTTAGTGAAACATTTTTAATGTTCCAAATTCTTTAAATGTTATCCTTGAAATGAAGACTTGCGATGCAGCTCTTCTTGATTATGTACTTGTAGTACCTCTAAGTCTGGGCACCACAGAACTCCTTAGATTCCAGAGAGGGAGTTGCTGTAGCTGGGCTAATTGTTTAGCAGGGGCATTTTCAAGCATGTGTTGTCGGCTCTCCTCTAAAAGACTGAGGATCACAGAAACTAGAGATCACATTTTATGTATTTATTCAGTTTCTTCTGTAAGGTAAGAAAAATTTCTGACGCATCACATGAAGAAACAGACAGTGTCAGTTAAGGTAAAAGTGGCTTCCCACTTGCAGCTCACAGACCAGTTCAGACAAATACTGAAGCAGCTTATTGGAGTGTTGACAGGGATCATAGTAAATGTTTTTCCCCTCTACCTCATTCTTCCCTGCCACATCAAGGAATCTTGATGGATAAGGATTATGAATTGGTAATGAAGCTGTGTTTAAAATGAGGAAACACTAAAACTGAGAAACCCACTCATGATCTCCAGGGATATAAAAGGTTGTGCAGAATAACTCTGCGTCAGTCCAGACTATAGGTGAGAGTGGTTCTTTGCCATTTTCATAGAAGCTGCTGAAAGCGTATTTCCAGCCCTGAATATTTGCTTCTGAGGCCTTGATGCAGCCTACTGGAGCTTTCCAAAGGAAAATTTTTTCGATGGTATCTAGCAACAGGACAAGGGGTAATGGGATGAAGCTGGAACACAAAAAATTCCATTTAAACATAAGAAAAACCTATTTCACTGTTCAGGTGAGAGAGCCCTGGCACAGGCTGCCCAGGGAGAGTGTGGAGTCTCCTTCCTTGGAGGTCTTCAAGACCTGTCTGGACACGTTCCTGTGTGACCTGATCTAGGTGAACCTGCTTCTGCAGGGGGGTCGGACATGATGATCTCTAAAAGTCACTTCCAACCCTATCATTCTATGATTCTATGAACAGCAACAGTTGTAATCTTCTTACTTTTTAGCAGAAGACTATAGTTTCTGCAGTTTCTAGACCCCCAGGTAGATGAGCTGGTTCAGATCTAAAAATGCAGAGTCTCGTTTACATTGTACCAGCTGAGGATCTGCATCTGGATTTTGGATCCATGGCTTCCTCTGTCAAGACTCCTGCTGAAGTGTTGATGCAGTTGGCATGGCTGATCTGCTCATCGCTTTTGTTGACCAGGCTAGTGCTTTGTGATCTGTTCATACAGAGAGACATGTGCAAACAGATCTGACATACTTTTCTAAAGCACAGGAGGAACTTGTCATCCCAATGACCTTCCAGAGGCTGATTAAAGGAAGTAAAACAGCTGGAAGTGTTTGTCTGTGCTTTGTCTCTTAGGCAACTGAGAGAGGTGCAGGCAGGGAAAAGGAACAAAGTGCTGATGAAATAAAGTAGCTTGAGAACAAGTGGATGCCACAAATACCACTCAGTTCAACTAAAATAATCTGCACCTGCTGTACTTTTCAGAAACAGTATTTGTACCATTTTTGCTCCCACAGCAAGCAACAGCATTGCTAGAGAATATTGATGTTACAGTTCTTTCTCCAAGAATTTTGGCATTACATGCAGAGTTAATACCCGAAATCCCATTGTGGTATACTTTTGGATCCATCACACATAAGGCTTTAATTTATACGCACAATGCAATTTGTCTGCGCTAAAGAATGGCAATCAGCAGAGTTGCATTTGGTTTACAAAATGTGTAATATGGAGGGACAACAAAGTCTAACAAATCACAGCAAAGGACTAGAGCCTCAGAGATCCTCTTCTGCTCCCAAGATCTACTTCACCTTAGCACAAGAGCTTGGTTAGAGTGCCCCTAACATCACCAAGACTCTACTTCCTTGCCTTTGAAATTAGGAAGAGTGTATTAATCCTGATTTTTGCAGACCTTTCTCTCTATATTCAGTTTTCCCTACTTTTCTTTCATGGGCATTCTGACTCACCTTTTGCCTGACACAGGCTTATTAGCTTGAGCCAGCCACATTAATCACAAATGCAGATTTGATTGTCACAGTTTTACTCAGAATTCCTTGGGTGTATCTGTCCTGCTCATAAAAAAATCCCCCAAATAACCCTCCAAAACTTTTGATTGGAGTCATCATCTGATCCCCAAGTTCTTTGGAGATGTTTGTACAGTAGATCTTGATCTATAGACTCATAGCTTTCAATAAGGTATGTGCTCTAAAAGCAAGTCAGTCTACCTGAAATAACACTGATTCCACTGGTGATTTTTTCTGACATTCTGCACAAGTCACAGCATAGATCTGAAAGCAACAGTTCTAAATCTGGGCTCCTGCTTGCGAGGTTGTGGGCAATTTGTAGCTTCCAGGTCAGCACTCTGCCAGTGGAACACAGAGCTTTTCAACTTCAGCATTGGGTTAAATGTAACAAGTCTGGTGGTTTAAAAAGGTATTATTGTTGCCCGTGAGATTTAATGGAGTCCTAATTAGATGTACGTATGGGAGATTAGAAGGGGACTTGATGTCTGCCACTACTGGTTATTTTATTCTTTATAAACAAAGCTTTTAAAGCATTTCTTCATAATAACCTTAATGAAGCCTCTGCTTTTGCTTTTAGTTGACTGTAATTTCAAGGTACATCAAAATTCTCTTCACTCAGATCTTTAAGACTGCATTACTATGAAATGCCATCAAGTGGCCAGCTCCACAACACACTGCTCCAAAATCTCCATGCTTTAACAAATATGTCTTCAGAGAAATGGCTTGAAGTGCCCAGTGAACTAATGTTGCTGGAATCATGATCAGCAACGATCCAAAAAGCTTCTCTGGCCTATGACAGAATAGAGGAAAAACAGCTGAGCCCCAGAGTCCTTAGGCAGGGTCCTTGTTTAGCCCATTAGCCTTTGCAGTCAAATTTGACCAATGGTAGAGATATCACAGGTAACTGTTTCAAAAGGTTTCAAGAAAATCCAACAACATTCAGGCAGACAAGGGGCAGGCAGCAGCTCCCAGTTTCCCAGGTGAAGGGTTAAGCTGTCACAAGCTCACCTTTCATGAGAAATGAAAGAATCCATTGGGGAGAGGAACTCTGTAACTACCTACGTGCAGCAAAGCTATTCAAGGTCTACCCTGATTTGCACTCCAGAGTCAATTATCACAAGGATGAGTCCATAGAAAATTGAGTGTAATTAGGTCTAGATCTCAAAGGTCATTGAACACAACAGAATGAAACATTATACAAAGAGGACAAATTCAGTCTCATGCCAGGGAAGTCCTGAAAGAACCTAGGCAAATATCTAAATGCGTAATCATCTCGCTTCAGTCACGTCAAAGAAAAGCTTTGTCAATAGTTACAGGCACATTACACTGCTTTGAAAAACAATGTTTTCTAAAACAAAAGCACTGCTTTTATTTTATCTCCTTCACTACCTGCCCTTACCAATCCCCCACCCACCCTGCCCTTGCTCCTGGAAAAGGGCACACAGGCGTGTATAGTTCCACCTCAGTGTTTGAAGGACTAGAGAACCCAGCCCTGTTCCCTGGGTACATGCCACTTTCTAGTATCACAAACTAAGGATTCATTCTGCTTCTAGGATGTGACAAAGCTTGGCTAGTTTTAAAAGTACCAAGCACATTCCCATGACCGTTTGGTGTTTTGGAGTTTTTGTTGCATTTTTTTTGTTTGTTTTTTTTTTTCCAAGGCTCCCAAGATATTTCAGTGAGTGCTCTGCTTCGTGGAAATCTGTGAACCATACCATTCCTCCTATGGAAAATTCCCCTATTTAGCTGCTCCACAGCCCCAAAGAATTTTGCAAGATCAGGATAAAAAGTACAATAAGGCAACCCCACCATTTGGGCATCTGGCAAGGGATTGCAGTCCGTAAGGCAATAAGTATCTTGCAGATCATGCATACAGGAGATACAAGCCTCCTTCCACCTGCAGCTTTTCAAGACTCCTCCTTGAGTCTCACAGCACAGATAATGGCAGTCAACCAACCTTACTGTCCTCAAAGGCCAGATGCACAAACATCTTGTTCTTTCTCATCACCCAAAATTATTGCTCAAGGTAATTTTTGGAGGAGTGAAGATATCCAGGTAAAGTGAATATATCCAGGTACGTACACAAAGTTACAACTGGTTTATCTGTATTCAAAGGTGG
The DNA here is from genome assembly GCA_013401255.1 of Urocolius indicus. Taxonomy (NCBI): domain Eukaryota; kingdom Metazoa; phylum Chordata; class Aves; order Coliiformes; family Coliidae; genus Urocolius; species Urocolius indicus. Next base: position 228,498 of record WBNH01002357.1, on the reverse strand, counting down.
TAGACAACACAGAAATTCATGGAGCTCCCAAAGAAATATACCAGCAAAACTGCGAGCCAAGGCAGCTCATAAACTCAGAACATCAGACACGATCCATAGCCCTGGGACTGAAAACCCAGGAATTGTCCAGTACTAGACAAAAAAGGGAAACATTACTAGAAATGCAGAAAGTTAATTGCAAAAAGCAGATGTCATTTAAAGACCAGTTTTGCTGAAGGAGGAAGGTGAGCAGTATGCTGTAAAATGAAAGGAAAGAAAGAGTTGCACAGCCAGAAATATAGGGGAAAAAAATCAGCACAGAGCATTTGTTTCAGGCTGCTGAAACCTACAGGAAGGATTGCATTACGTTCAAGAGATGCGGATCCATTTTCAATGACACTCAGCTTCTACAGAAAAGTCACTGTGAACAGATCTTAATCTATTTTTAAAATATAAAAAATATCATCTGTGTGTAGCTTTTTGTTACATAAATCATCCACAACAACACTGAAGTAACTAGAAGAGCTTTGAAGACCGGTTGCTTCTGCTGAACGCGACAGGAGTTTCACCACAGAGTGCAAGAGGTCTGTCCCTCAGTGCTGGCGAGGGAAAAGAATGTAAATCTGCTGTGTTTGTGGAACATGGTGCTGATTTTAGTGATGGCTTTTTCCATGCATCAAGCATGAGATCATGTGCAGGGCTGTATTTACATGCTGATGTAATTTTACAGCAGAAGCTAGAAAAACAAGGAAGGTAGATCATGTCCAGCATGATTTATGCCAAACTGTTCACAGCTATTCAGCCTCCCTCCCACGTCATACATATGTTGACAGGATGAAAGTGGGACAACCCTGCCCTCAAGTTCTAGACAACCTTATGCTTTGGCTGCAAAATCAACTAATAACTCAAAAAGCAACTTCCACTGGAGAGAGAGTTTTCAATTTAAAAAGCATCTGTGCTTAACTGAATGCTTACATAATTACTTTTTGTTTCATATAAATGTCCTGCCAACAAAAGAACAAACCAGGGATGTCTAATGGATTTAGCAATATGGCACCACTTATGTTGCAATCACAAAAGATCGGACAGTCAAATACAATCATATCCCAGTAATGTTTGATGATAATGTAGTTTACAAGCTGTTATACCCACTCATCTTTTGAGGTAGAATCTTCCATTTTTTTTCCTTTAAAGGACTGCCATGTTGGGCCATTGAGATGTAAAGACTTGAAAAAGAAATTTGTTGGCCTCGTTTACATACAGAATGCTATTAGCCATAAATAAATAAACTTGAAACAGAATTGTTTGATTATCCAGTGAAATTATATACACACATTCTGGGAAGTCTGGTTAAGTTTAGTCTATGGTTGGTTTCCAACTAAGCAAGCACAGATCTCTGTATGAGTAACATTTAATGTAAGATCATAACTGTTCTGCCAGTTTACCTACATCCGTTTCTGTGTTAGGAAGCTGAGTCACTAACCAGAAGCAACAGCAAATCCAACCATAAACCATGCGTGCTTTGTATCTACAAATTAAGTGAACTGATAAAACAGCTTTCATAACAGCATTTTCAATGGCAGTAAACTTGGATGCAACAACCAAAATAGCAGCTGAATATGCATTAAAGGGACAACACGCAGCTGTCACCATCAGATGGTCTGAGATGCCTTCTTCTTGCATGTGTCCTGGAGTACATAAACTTCCTTGCTTATTTATATTGTGGATTGGTCTTCAAATGATGCATCATTCTCCTTTTCTGGAAAACTGCCTTAGTCTCAAATAAGCCAGGAGATTAATTTTGAGAAGCCAAAGTCTCTTTGATTTATAGTGAAGCATTCATTAAGCAATCACAGAATCTCAAGGGTTGGAAGGGACCTTGAAAGATCATCTAGTCCAAAAAATCAAGGCAGCCCAGGTCACATCAAGCTGGCCTTTTAAGACATTCAAATTGAAATAAGACCTGCTAGAATCCCAGTTGTACCCTGGGACTAGTGTGAGGAACATGCATGTATCCCCTTGCCTCATGTTTTTTTCTTCATTGTCTAACATAACCACCACACTGGTAAACCCTAGACCCAATGAATCAGCAATGAAAGATGTGACAGCTACTCAGTTTGTCTGGATGCTTTTACTACACCACAAATTACCTTCCATCTTTCACAATCCGTTCAAAAGTCAGTATGTATGCACCTCATTATCCCCTCAATGTGCACTTGGAAGAAAATGATCTGCAAAGATTTTTCCTTCCAGTCATTTTCCATTCCCATGCATCCTCTGCAACACCTCTTACACAGGTAACCTTACATAATTAACTCACTGGCAGTCCTCATCCTCCAAAACAGTTACATTTCCCAACTCCCTGTAAGCAAGCCTCTGGAAAACCCCTCTTTTTGGCGGGCATCCTCAGAAACAGCAAAACAAGCATTATTTTGAGGACTGGACTATTATTCCAGGTGATGATGGGTTGTTTGAAGCACAGCTTTGGTCTATCTGCAAAGTAAATGCTGATGCATTGAATGGGCACTTTTTATTTCTTGAGCTGGGCAGGTTCCTCTTGATCCTTAGATGATTTTCCTCAGCAGCAAAAGCAAAGAGAATTCCTGCTTTCCTCACAAGATCTTGGGAACAAGTAATTAGGACATAATTAGGACACACCAGTCCTGCACACTGCCGAGTACTGCCTGTTTCCCTCTCTACCCTGCTACGTACAAGAGGACTGGAGTGCACAGAGATATAGACATCCCAGCGCTCCTCTGCCATGCTCTCAGTGATGGAGTGAGCCTAGAGCCAGATGATACTAGTGACCAGCAGAGCCAAAGTCTGTGTGGGGGAACAAATGAAGGACTTTCTGCTTTCTACACCTGAAATACAATCTGTTTCTTCAAAAACACTGTAGGACTCTGGACAAACTGAGGAACCAGTCTGGGGAATAAGCACTTAAATGGTCCAATTTTGTAGAAAAAAAACCCACAGTGTGTTTAGCCAACCATTAAGAATTCATTAGATTCTTACCTGAATGCACATACAAATGCAGAAAACCCCAAAACCCAGGAACAAGCACAGATAAAGTAGCACTTCAGAGTTTGTTATTCTGGGTGCTCTAGTAACTGCACACATCTTGCAAAGAGAGGCCTTCTATCTCTCCTCAATGTGTTAGTAGACAACTCCCACAGGAGGAAAAATAGAGCAAAAGGTAGGACTTGAACACCACAGTTTGTGATGCTGGGAAACGCTGATAGAAACAATTGGAGGGGGGAAAATGACTATTTTTTGTTCGTAACTTTTATTATAAAACATGTAGATTAAATATGAACATAGGGGAAAGGAAATATTATGAGTCAGGACTTTAAAAGGCTAGGTGTCCTGACACAGCTCCAAAAGCCCATTGTACACAGTATCCACTGAGCTGACAAATCTCTGTAAACCACTGCTGTGGTAACTGAAGCCTCCAATACACTGGGATATTCCTTGTCCTCTCTTTCAAATAGAGCAGCAATCTACATAAGGAAAAAGTGAGCTGGCACTTTTGTTTGCTGCAGTTCAGCCACAACGAATAAAAGAGATCCACTTATTCAAGTAAAGACACTCTGAGAATATCAGCTTGATCCAGGTCCTTCTTCCATTTTGCCCAACAGGTCGGGCTCATTCCAAGTGGTGTATCTGGCTGGAAGTTAACACTGTCAGTCAAGATCCTCTGGGCCTTCCAGGAGCTTTGTAAAGAGTGTCAGTAAGAACTAGAACTGAAGCTGGTTTTCTGAGTGACGTGAAAAAACTTCTTTAGGTCATTTATAAAAACTGTTCAAAAAGCAGAACACGTAAGAACCTCAGAAAATCCTTTTGTTTGCTCATTTTCAAAAAAATACATTTCAACAACAAATAAATGGGGGTGGCCGATGTTTAAAAAGCTTCAACTATCAGCTGATTAAAAAAAAAAATATCTAAGAGGTTCTATTTTTTCTTGACTCTCACTCAAAGTCAAAAAAGTTAAAGATGCACCAATACTTAAATACAACATGCTTCCCTGTTCCAGTGTTTCCTCTGCTCCCCACAGTTCCTTTGCTTTCCAGAAGCGAGTGCTCTCACTTCCTCTATAGTCTGTTATATACAGTCAGATATTTGTATGGGATCCAAGTTATACAAAATATACAATTATTCAACATCTGTATGAACATACACATCTGTATGGTCCAGGCAGCCAACAGTAAATGCACAGGCAGTGGATTTAATGGAATGTATGTATTTTTAAAATCCAGCAGTTGAAGTTGTGCAAAGAGGTCTGTGTTTTCACGTGGATATATTATCAATTACATACGTGGCATTTTCCTCCCTTTAAAATAACTGCGAATAACTTCCTGAAAATGTGGGGACTAAAAGAAAAAATACTTGGGATTTTGTAGGAAAAATATAATTTGCAATAAAAATGTGGGAATTTCTTCTTGCTAGAAACAAGTAACAAAAATATACTCCCACGTGTAATTTTTCAGCATCCTAGACATGTATCAAATACTTCTGCAGTAGTAGCCCATCTTTTCAACAAAGTCTGAGTCCCTTACCGTGCTACTTTTTAATTAATATCAAAAAGCACTTATGTCAGTAAATATTTGCTTACTCCTTCATACATGTTAGTCTGCATTTTAGCAGTGTAAGCAAATGCTAGAACATTGCTGATTAGATAGGAAGTGGTTTATATATAAGAATACTATATAAGAATTTATCTAAAAATATTGGCCCTGATCCTAGGGAGGGCTGTTGCTTCTTTGCATAATTCCATTATTCCAACCAGAATTCACTCTTGAAAAGCAAGTCTGGAGAGCTCCAGATCAGTCAGTCAGAGAAACTCTGATCTTTCCGTCTCTGGATGGGGAAAAACCCAAGCTACAGGCACATCAGGGTGCTGAACAACCCTTCATCACAGACAGAGAAAAGCCTCTGGGGGATGAGAAAAGCCTCTGGGTAGTGCCTTACTGGGCAGTTCCCTGTATGCTTCCCTCCTGCTGCTGCAGCATTCCCACTTGCTCAGGCACATGTTGCTCTGACCACATCGGGCCAGCACAGGTGCAGCCCCAGAGACTGAGGCACATAGGACTGAGCCCCTGCCCGGACCAATTCTCATGGACTCAGGAGTCTGCCAAAGACAAGACCGCAGGACAGGATGATGCCAGAGACTAGTGAAGAAGATGCTGATTCAAGCTGGTTCTCTTCAAGATTGGATTGCTTATGGAACTTAAAGGGGGCAAACATCTTTTTTTCAAGGCGAATTTTTAAAATCCAGTGAGCATTTCCCCCAATTCCCAAGTTCTCCTTTTAATAAGTTGTAGCCAGTAGGTTCTCTTGGTGAAACGGAATTTTCCCGGTTCCCATGGAGGTGTGATGCAGTGGAGAACTTCTGAAGAACTTGCATAGACAATACTTTTTATTTATACTATTTAAACATTGTAGGAACTACCTCTGTAGAAAATCAGTCCTGAGCTTCATCTCCAGTCTTCAGGATGGGCCAACGCTGTACCATTTAACGACTACTTTTTCAGGGTTGGCAATAGTATCTTTCCACTGCTCTACTGCTTCACTGTTACTGCTGTCAGAACTTATCCAGATCTGCAGTAAGAAACAAAAAGAAAACTGAGTTTACCTGACACAACACAGAGGCTCAGTCTTTATTAGTTCCAAATAAATACCACTGAAGTACAGAATGAGATACGATGTGCAGACTGACACCAAAGCAAAACTGCCACAAATACAGTTCTGTTAGGACTAACATATTTTGGCTTTCAGCTGGGAACACATAGAGTCTGGCTTTAAATTTAGTCTCTAAAATAGTTCAGAGAACTCACTACATATTAATGTTCTTCTACTTAATGTTTTAAGTCAAGCATTCCTTTCTCCATTCAAATATACATGCTGGGGTCAACGGCTCATCAGGGCCAGTGATGGCTCTATGCATTCAAACTCCAGTTGGCTGCAAGCCACCTGGCATCCTGAGCTAGCTGTCCGGCATTTTCATGAGCACTTAAAATTGCATACTCCAACAGACAGGGCCAAACCTGCATTCCACAGAGGTTACTAACATGTCCATACCACATATAGTCACACAAAGTCCGTTTCTTCTCAGTATTCAATTAATGGGTAGTGGCCACTACGCAAGGAAATGAGGTACAAGTAGGAAATTTTCCCCCGAACATTATCACCAGCCTCCATTGCCAAAAGAATTCTGCTTATGTAAGTAGGTATCATTATTTACAGGACTCTATTTTCTCCAGTCTTCCAAGAATGAGTCCTTTTAAGACTTCTCAGAAACCTTCACCATGAAGTACTTTTAGCCTACACTGCTGAGGCACAAGTCCTCAAGAAGTGAGAATAATGTCTTCCAGAATACCACAGACCACTGATGTTTCGTCCGCAGAGATTCAATATACATCTTGCTCATGATTAAAGACATGCCTGCAAAAGCAGTCTAATCTAAGTATTGTCTGCTTAGAACGGCATCCAATTAAACATCATTCTCTGAAGAACAAAGTTAAGAGATCCAGCTATATTCCATCTTTTTCCAGCTACCCAGCCAATTGCTCAAAGTACATTTTGCCCCGAGCCATATTTTATGTCTTCATGTGTTATGTGGCAATGTCTGCCTGCATGAGCTGAAACAACCTTTTCCAAATAACCTCTGAGGAGCAGAAGTAGCTCATTTCCTTCCCCCCAAAATAAGATCCACGATTAAAAGGAACCCATCAGACTGAGATGACCTCACATATTTCTAAGTGACTGCAAAATTATACCCATTTATTTTTGCCCCAAGGTAGCAAAACTAAAAAGAACTTTTTTTTTCTTCTCCTATTCCAAATCCAGTACAACTCTGGCTGGCACATCATTTCTATAGCACATTAGCATTTCCTAGAGCTGCACGTCTTCCTCGGGCACAAGAAACATCACCAGAATGGGACAGTACCATATTCTGTACCTAAGGATAGCACAGTCCTTCATCTGACAGAGGACATTACAGCTGGTGTCTCAAACGCAATTCTATATTATTCATTATGCATAGATTAAAATTCTGCTACTAAACCTAGCAGGGTCAGGGTAAGCACAGAACATTAAAACAGCTATGTCTCACTACATCCAGTAGAAAAGGAGAGAAAGAAGGGACAGGGTGCTGGTAAATTACAACAACCAGGAGAAGAGAACAGAGAATAAAGAGACCGGACTACCAGGCTTTATGGTGGTTAAATAAATATGACCACCCAAATGTTTTCAAAGACACAATACTGAAGTTCCAGCTGTTAAAAAGAAAAAAAAGGAGTGTGAGAGTGTAAAAAAATAGTACTCAAGTGAAAAATAATTGTTTGGTCACCTATGCTATCACTCAGACATATTTAGCATATTGTGCTGATTTCAGCCTTGCTTTACTCAGGAAGCCAGCCTGATTTTGTAGCTCTTGAAACTGCCTTTTACACACCTCTGTTTGTAAGTGTATGGGTATGGTAAGGCAACCCCCTGTCTCCTTTCCCTATAGTACTTCAGAGGTTGTGGAGCTCCTGTGAATGACTGATGTCTTGGGAAGCCTAGAGGCAAGGAGGAGATCTGTAGGAAGGAATCTCTCACAAAGCAATACTCCACACAAGACATGACTTAAGGATTTCTTTTTAAAAGAAAAATTAAATATCAACTCCATTCTGACGTTAGTGCATGCATAGGCCAGTACTATTCTTTCTTGGGTTACATCCAGAACAGTTTATTAGGATTTACTATTTTGCTATGTGTCAACTTATTTAGAGTACTTTAAAACTCATACCAAGAAACCTGTAGAACTGGATTTTAAATAAATAACATAATTCTAGTTAGCAGAAACCAACCTGTCCTAGGAAGTGTTTTCTTCTCACAGAGCTTCTGCTGTAGAGCTTGATGAGAAAGCTAATTCCTTGTTCAGCTTGGCTAACTGGAAAAATCATCATTTCTCCCCACTTCACTCGGCCATTAGTGGACTTCAGAGAACGAGTTTTCTTCTTATACAGCACCCCTTCTGTGCTAAACATTCCAACTTTCACAAAGAAATCTACCACAAAAGGGAGAGAAAAAAGGCATGCAAAGGGTTACTCACAAACACCCAAAAAGGAACTGACAACATCCATTCTCTCCTACAGAGAGTGTTCAGCCTGCAGAACAGAAGGCTCTGAGGAGACCTTATAGCAGCCTTTCAGTGCCTGATGGGGCCCTACAGAAAAGCCAGATAGACACTTTTTACAAAGGCCTGTAGTTACAGGTCAAGGGGTGATGGCTCCTAACTGAGAGAGTACATGTAGATTAGATATTATGAACTTCCCTGTGAGGGTGGTGAGGCATGGGAACAGGTGGTCCAGAGAAGATGTGGATGTCCCATCCTTGGAAGTGCTCAAGGCTGGGACTGATGTAGCTGTGAACAACCTAGCTTCTACTAAGTTGTCCAGTGCAGGGGGGTTGGAACTAGATGATCTTTAAGGTCCCTTCAATGAAAAACATTCTGTCATTCTGTGATTCTATGTATGGTTCAAATTGCAACAATTTCCCAAAAGTCTGGCCAAAAGAATTGTACAATAGCTTCCCTGACTAGTCACACAGAGTATGTTTAATAATATTGAATTGACTAATACAGTATCCAAATAGCAAGTGCAAATTAATGCTCTTGAATGTTGGGATTAATACTGGGATAACAATCTTCCAAAATACATAAACACATAGCTTCAAACTAAATGAAAAGTAATCAAGTAAGACATCTGTGGAAACAAGCCTTGGCAATGGAATCTACTGCACAATATGTTAGTCTGAGCTTTGTCAGGAACATCATGAATTGCCAACCCACGCCAACAGCATTTTACCTGTTACAAATACTTTTAGACAGGAGGCATGAGCCAGCTGATGTAACTTACTTGAAGACAGTGGTATGGATGAAACTGGAAGGTTTTGTGCTTCAAGAATCTGTAACTGAATCCTCCTGTTTATTGCTTGAAAACAAGTTCCTACTTGCAGTTCTGCACGGCACACCTACAACCAGAAGAATATTGCTGTAACATCTAGATTAAGTTGCTTATAAACTAAGGAAACAAAGGAATCCTGTCATATGCTGGGCTTCCACATTTCTATCTGGGATTTCCTGGACAGAAATACAAGTGTGTGTTGCATACACAGCCTGCAGCTGCACAGTAAGAGCACTTTGCACTTGTCATGGCTACACTACCTGTGCTCCGCTGATGGATTGCTTATGTCATGGCCTTGTCACTAGAACTACCTGTGTTTTACATACCCACACACATACATACACTCCCGCACACTCTGAATGCACTGACATCTCCTGTCTGAAGCTCTTTTAGAGTTTTTACAAGTGGTGAATTTGCACTGCAGCATTACTCATTACTCTCCAGTCAGATGCTAACGTGCTCTTGAACCCTGGAAGAAAAGCAGGAGAAAGCCAGTGGAGATCCAGCTTTTTGACAGCCTCCTTTTAAAAGGACTTTGCTAGTCCTGGTTCCTTTCAATTTTAACACACTTCAGTGAAGCAAAATGCACCAAGTGAGAGAGCAACAGGTCAGATAAAGAGATGTCTGGCTACAGTTCATTGAAGAGACCCAAATTCTCTTTGCAGCTCAGCCACGGAATTTCTGCATAACCCTGAGAGGAAGTCACTTATTCAACTCTGAGCTTTGCCTCTCTGCTGGCAAGTGGAGTCCTTTGCTGCTTCAGAGGGTAGTACAGGGATGAATTCCAAAAGTGTTTGGGGGCCTCTTGGATATCATGGTGAGGAAAGCCAACACGGAGAAAGAAACTGAGATGATTCAGGAATTTCCATTGGGATGAAGCAGTTTCTAAACCAGCCTCCTCTTTTACTTTATCTTACTGTTTTTGAAGTAATATGGTTATTCTTGTTCGAACTAAAAAAATGTCAAGTGCAACTTATGTTAGAAATCAGAGTAGCATACTACTCAGACACATTTACATAAAATTTGCTTTTCAATTGCTAATTTAAGTTTAATTTGTTGAAAATAGAAATGTATAGACACAATCTGTAAAAGAAACAAACAAAGTGAGGGTAGGGGGAAAGGAAATCCCACTGTGAAAACCACCTGCCTCTTATTACACTAATGGAAATGAACTGTCTGGATTATTACTTCTCAGTATGTGGTCTGAACATTAAAGATATTGCTATCTCTGCAGTTTCAAGCCACTGAAGATCTTAGCGCTTTTCTTCCAAAACAAAAGCAGATTCCATTTTGCTCAGAAATCTTGCTGTGAGTCCTAAGGATCTTCTGATCGTTTTTTGGTCAGAAAAGACAAACACTCACTGTCCTCTGCTGAACATTTCCCTAGAATGCCCTCCCTCAAGCTGTGGGCCATGGTGTAGAAAAGTTAGTTCTAGCTCTTTTCCCAGAAACAGCTGCAGTTTATGACCATAACAGCTATGTGTAGAGTTCAAAAGTTTGCATTTTTTCCCCCATCAGAATGCCTTTCCCAAAGAAAGAAAAACTGTTTGTTTTTAACCTTGAATTAGTACTGAATTATTGTACTTTCATTTCCAGAAACTCCTTCTAGGTGATGTAAAAACATACTTTGGCAGTATTGGCACTTACAGGTGCTTTGGAAGGGGGAGATATATCCAGCCAATGAGTCGACTCCTCCGAGCTGAGCTCCCGCAGTGCCAAGGAGCACTCTCCAATTGTTTTTTTCCTGGGAGTCTGTGTCTGGATTTTAAATACCAATCTGACAGCCTGCAGGCTTTGAAGTTTAATAGCAAATACAAAAGTTTCCATAAATTTAATGTCCTAGAAAGAAAAACAAAGGAGTAACATCACCATTGTAACAGAGTTGTACCAAGCCCAAAACCTAGAAATCAAGACTTCCTGGTCCTCTAGCCACTGCTCCTGGCTACCATTGTAGGTTGCCACAGAAAATTGTTCTTTTACAGTGGTAAGTCCTCACAGAGTCACCCCCTCATTGTCACACCCTGAGAGGGACAGAGCTCTGGATTATTTTTCATTATCATAATGAGTTGAAGAGTTGCTCATCTGCAGCTTTAGAAGAGCATATACACATTGTCATAGCAAATTCTACTGTGGCCTTTTGCTTCAGTGTCTCCTACTAATTTTACTTTCTTTTATCTTTGACTCACTTTATGGGAGGTTTATGCTGCTTTACCTTCCACCCCCTTAATATTCCTTTATTACCACTATCAGGAGTCTTGTCCTGTGTGAACAATTCTTTCTACTTTCTGATCTCTAAAGGTCCCTTCCAACCCCTACCATTCTATGATCCTATGATACTTTCTGTATAAAGGAAGTATGAACTTTGACTCCTGCCCTAGTGAGCAGCAGTACATCATCTACCCTCCCTGGCGTGAATGGGGACCTACAGGTACACCTTGTCTTCTTCCAGTCCCCCACCATAAGGATGCCAAGGCCAGCTTGTGGTTCAGTCTCCCATGAGCTTATCTGTCCTGCAGACTTGGAAGAGGAAGAAGGCAACAGAACATAGCAAGAGAGCATATGGGGGGATGGAGAAGGGAAGAAGGATTTTGAGAAGTTGAGGTAGAAGAAATAATTCAAGCCTAAGCAACTACCCCTGTAAACAGAGCGTAAGAGTGGATGTTTGGTCCATTAAAAAACCAAACAAACATTTACATTTCACTTCTACTTTTTGGAGCAAAGAAGATTTCTTGGTGTTTTGCCAGCTGCTACTTACATTGCACCCTTCCTTAGCAGAAGACTTGAAATGCACAGGTTTGGGCAGTGTGAGAATTCCCTTGACATAGACATGAGGACTTTCCCCACAGCTAGAAGGCCAGCTCAGATCTTTGCACTGCAACATTGAAAACACACTCAGTTTAAATGAGGAGAGATTCTGGACTTCAGACAACTTAGAAAAGGAATCTTCTGCACTGTTCTAGAATTATGCATAATTCCTGTAATTCTGAATATAAATCAGATTCAGTGGAAGGATTGTGTCACTTCAGATCCTTTAATAATTAATTTTCACAACCAGAGGGTAAAAAGTTACTCAAAAGATTTTAATGATTTCATTATGTGGCAATTTGACAACAGAGAAATCATGAAATCCCTTATGAAGCATTTATCACTTGATGTAGTTATGAGGTTTCTAACTACTCAAAGTTTCATTGTTCACAGTTCCTGGAAATGTATAAAACAGCCAGCCTAATAGTATCACATTAGCTAACAAAAAAGCCACAAGAAGCTACATGTCCTTAAAGCGCTATTATGGTTCTGCCATGAAGGAACTATTAAAGTCAGTTAAATGCTGCCTCCAAAGCTGCTTCAATTTGCTGCCTCCAAATTTCCAGAGGAAAACTTCCACAGAAGGACAAACCTATGACCAGCTCAGCTTTCTTACTGATGCTGAACAGCTCAACACTCCACAGTCAAAATGTATGTATAGTAAAATAAAGAGTTACGTACTGCTTTGTGCTACTGACTGCAGCAGAATAGAGATTGAAACAGGAAGGAAAAATAAAACAGAGAGGAAGATACTTTGAATGAAGCCCAGTATATTTGATTGAATTTTGTTTATATTAATACTTAGAAGTAATTTTCTTTTTCTCCTAAAAACATTTGTTAAAGTAACAGCCACAAATTTAATGAGAATTAACACTAAGTATAGTAAGACAGCCATTTGAGTAAATAATCATGAAGTTATTTATATTTGCTTACATGTAAAACTGTGATCCAGATCTGTTCTACAGAAGAAACATAACACAACTTCACATTCAGTCTTCCAAAGTCTCGTTCATCACCTGATAATGTAATAGTATCTAGGGAGAAAGCAAACTTGTGGTTTTAGAAATAATTAAATATCCTAAAAGTTCCTTCTGAGAATAAAGGAATTCATCAGTAGGTGGACTGTTATCCTTGAAATCTTCCCTCAAACTAAGTTTGATATATCTTAACATCTACATTGTAAAGATAAAATACAGAAGAAGTCCTGTAGCCTGAACTTCTGCATAGCTAAAAGCCTTCATGTTTACTTCAGTTATCTCTATTGGATTTAATAACTGGTGTTGTACTCCAACAACTTTTAGAAAGAGAAAAAGCATGTGTCTGAGACACTCAGAACACATTTACAATCTATCATTTCCTTACATTAATCACTTTCACTGCTAAATTTATAAAATGGCCTATTTTTTAACTTTCTCAGATTTCAGTTCCAGTCTAGTAATCATTTTACTATTATGGCTTTCTCAAAGTCTGAAAAACCAATATTATTGAGTGTTTCTCTGTCATGACTGAAACTAGATTATTGTTGCTC